>MU827306.1:1577281-1674980 GCA_029204205.1 Desmophyllum pertusum | reverse complement strand
CTTGTTTGCCCTTGGTCTTTGCATTCAGCACAGACGGATTCCATGGTAATACATGTCTCACAGTGGCTGTTGCTGATGGTTTTCGCTTCTTTCTCAAGAATATTCTCAAGAATATGTTCTTTTGACGTTGCTACCTTGACGCAACTGTGGCATGTTTGCAGGACGTCAACCTCGTCAAGAAACTGTTGTTTCATTTCTTCACCACTTTTCCCTGTCTTGGGCATGTAACGTACACTAACTGGCATTGCTACATTGTTAGCAGTAGAAAGGTAAGTGACGTTTGCTTCTGAAACAATGTTCTTTTTGAGAAATTCTGGTTTGGGATCTGAATTTAAATTGACAGATCGAATGTCAGCTCTTTCTTTCAGACCGACATTTACTTGTTGGTTTTCATCGTATTGTATTCCTGGTTTAAGTGCAGTGCCATCGTTTTCCATCGCAGCACCATAGACTTTAAGGCTTGGTGTTTCTATCAATGGTTTAACATCCAAAGAATCACTGGAAAGTTGTAGGAAAGAATCCAGCCATGGTTTTACTACCCCACTCATGGTTGTATATCCCGAGGAGCGCTTGTTCCACGTTGTTCTCGACGGACCACCCAGGTTTAGTTTGGCGCATTCTGGTCTTAGCACACCTCCTTTTCCACAGCCGTGCAACATTGGTCCTCGGACAAAATTAACAGTTCGTTCACCTCCTAGAAATTTTATGGAATTAAAAAACTGTACCACTTCGTCAAATTCGTGATTTGGATCAATCATGGCATACGTAATTGAATCAAGATACTTGTAAAGTATTTTGTCTTTGGGTATTCTACCGCTTTGTATCAAATCGTTCAGTCTGACGCAAACTTCGTCCGCCTTTACAAACGAAATTGGGAATACGATATACTCTGGATCCATGTCAATGTCTGCGAAGTGATCATTGCAGTCAGAATCGGTGTCACTACTTTGCTCTGAAGCAGTAAGGCAGTCGCTACCTATTTCTAGCTCGTTTCCTGCTCCAATCTCTCTATCACTGTCAAGCTGCATGTCTCCAAATTCATTTGAAGATGCTGAAGGGAAATTTTCTTGAAACCTGTAGATTGTAAGGTAGTGCAAATCAAAACACGATTTTAACATTGCCAGTGGAATATTTGTAAAGTAGCCAACTTTAATAGTCTTAATACAAAAAATAAATATAGATATATATGAGCGTTTTCATATTAAGAAACCAGCAACACAACTACGTCAAACAGCTGACTTAAATACGTCTTTAAACATGTACGAACGAAATTGAAACAATGTGACATCCAGATTTAAATCAAAGTGGCTACGAGCCACTGAACTCGGAAAATTATGTTAAAGTTAATATTTGAAACACAAGTTGCCTTAATAATGTGATATCATTCTTATATCTGTATGTGAAACACGCAGAACTCAAATTACGTTTTCAATTTATCATTGTAAATCGTTTGAATGTCTAAACAGATCTACAAATGTGACCCTCCACGGGATTTCAGTTACTTTGGTGTTGACACGCGCACGACACGTTCGCACGGTTGTAACACGACACGTTTAGCGTGTTAAGAAATCCGATATGTGCATAATTAATAAGCAAAACAAAAGTTACCGTGTTCCGTGTTAGTCAGTATTCTTATCTGCTTGACACAGAAAACCTTTGTATTCTTGACACGGTAGCTTGACACGGAAAACCTTTGTATTCTTGACACGGTAGCACGGTACGAAAAAGCTTTGTTTCTTGACATGGTAGAAATCTTAGCTTCCGCGGCATGCACACAGCTTGCTGAGATATTTGACGATAAGCCTTGTGTACTTTCACAGCGAATCGAAATGTGTTCAAAGCGCTTCGAACGGTCCGTTGATTTTCTTTTCAACTACCATCACAGTTATATTAGCTTGAATATGAGTCTGATTTATACATGAGACTTGAGCGTCTGTTAGAGTCCGAGGTTCTATTAAATTCTTCCAAATCAGTTTGAATGTTCATTTCACAGCCACGATCGTAAGCGTGTATCTTTGCTTTTTTATCGCCTCTCCAAAACTGACAGCTTCCACTTATATTCCGACATGGTATTTCAGTGACAATATTTCTTCCTAGTGCTTTCATCGTTTTAATCAACGCAGCCTGCAATAAACAACAACTGAGTCTTAAGATTAGTGTCAATGCCATATTTCCACCATTTTGATTGTCGCTTACAACAATGCAACAAAATGAGCATAGAACGAGTGGGCCTGGGTAGGAAACACAGTAATAATGGCATCCTTTGTTATTGTTGCTTTTTTAGACAGTTGAAGGGATTTTATGGCTGTTTCAGCGATGCAAACACGTCTAACTAGCAAAATTTAATGTTAAAAGTTTCTGTAAAAAATGTTTCCTCAATTTGAAAGCGAAAAAGCACTTTTAAACAGCTTCCAACTTCAAGTTATTATACGATCGCGATCGAGTCGTCAGCCCTGGTCCAGAAGAATGTCAAAGAAACATCTGAGGGCAATGTTCCTGTGGCAAGAGGGAGTGCAACACTCGATACAGACGTTCTTGACTTCTGTCTGAAACTGGAACTGAAAACAATCATTCGCACGGTAGTATTGTGCGTTCTTCGCACGGTAAGTGTGCGTACCTTCGCACGCTAAGCGTGCATTATTCGCACGGTAGCTTTTGTTGAAGAACACTGACACGGATCATTGTTTAGCTCTTTTGTCTCTATTATGTTGTATAAAACAAAAGAAAATATTAATGAGGAACACGCTTTAACACGGTCGTTCCGTGTTAAAGCATGCCTCTTTTGTTTTACCGTGCGAACGTGTCGTGCGCGTGTCAACACCAAAGTAACTGAAATCCTGTGGAGGGTCACAAATGAGAAACATTGCCACTAAAAGACTACTAAAACAAATGACTTGATGAGTAAATCGTGTCACGTCCACCTCAACAACCTCGGCAACGAGCTATTTGCAGGTTAAAAACAACAACCGGCACATTCAATCCGGCCAGCACTTCAGTCAACACTTCGGCGAAAGTTCGCCACCATTTCAGTTCTCAGAACTCACTTGAGCCTGTTGTGATAGTCAAATAACTCAGCGGCTCAATACAAACCCAATAAATAAATGATTTTTTTCACAAAGATTTTCCGTTGTGGCGACGTGGCGCAGTGGATATAAGTACCGCTTTGGAGTCTAGAGGTCGTGGGTTCGGCGCCTAGAAGGTCCGTTTTTTTCTTCTTTTTTTCTTTACTTTTTTAACGCATGTGTTTATATCATGGGAAACCCTTTATTTTTGCGGTCAAGTATTTCGATTTTGAACTCGAACAAGGTGTATGTTTATCAGTTGCAGGATGAAATAAATAATGAAATGTAAGACGGCTTCTCGCCCTCGATTACTGCTAGTACAGTGGAACTTCTCGAACCCTCAATTTCTCGAAAACCCCAATAACTCGAACCAAAAGTCGTTTTCCTTGGACTTGTTTCACTGTAATTTTACTCCCGATATTTCGAACTTCCTGATTTCTCAAACCAATCTTCGTTTCGCGTGGAGAGTTCCACTGTATGTCCCACTGTATATTATGTGCAATATATGCGCAAGCGTTATGCACTAGTCAGCAGATATACAAAATGTTTAACAGGAAGCGAAGGAGTGAAATTAGCCTCCCACAGCTACAACTCGGAAATGGCTTTTAGCCATTTTCCGAGTTAAAAATGAAGGTGCATACAAAAATTTCAGTTCAAAATGGCATATTAGTTAACTTTCAAATGATGCTGATCGTTCATCATCTTCATCAACTTCATTAAGCTTGAAAGTGGTGAAAAAATTTCTGTAACAGCTAGAGATGGGAGAAGAAGAAGAAGGCCCCCAAAATATCACAAGTAATTCTTACATGGTACTGTCTAAATCTAAGTCTCTATCGCTGTCGTAGTCCAGAGACACTTCTCTGGGTAAATCGATGGACGGCACTGCAGCTTCTTCACATTGGCCTTCTTCGGCAGGTTTTCCAGTGCACTTTTTTAGGAAGGTATCCATATTTTTTCGCATTCCAGCTATCGCTGCAGTGTTTTTCTGGGCATTCTCTTCCTGGTCTTGACGGTTTCGACAAGCACTGTCAAAGTGTTCTGTAAGGCAACATAAAATGTACTCGTGCTTAGCATCGATAAGTAACAACCCTTGATGGGGTATAGCATCAATTTTGCAATTGACTGAAATCGCTAAAGTAATTCATACTAAAAAACACGGATATATAAGTGTAGATGCTAAATTCAGTTAAGACAGTTTAGGTTAGCTTTACACAATTGCAAGAGTTCTACAAAGAGTACATGTTTAAAAATAGTGCTCACTTTTCTTGAAGTACTGCGCTTTAGCTTGTGGCGTCCTATCCGTGGGAACAATCTTTAGCTTCTCGCATCGACCGCATTTAATAGTGTACTCGTTGACCACTTTACTGTCAGACATACTTGCGAGTGCTGCAAACAATGGATACCTTTTAGGAGAGAATAACCCTGAGCACTGGCTAAAACTTCTCACATATAAACGGAGTATTGGCCAATGACAAACCGGAAAATTATAAAGCCTGCATTAAAGGGCCTAGCTCTTTAGATCTTTAAGACATTACAAATTTGTCGTATGCGATTCTGTAGCTTTCGCGATTGTGTCATGCAAAACTGAATAGTAACAGTATACAACTCCCTTCATTTAACTTTGTCTGTGGCTACGATTTGAATCTTTTAAAACACGTTTCAAAATGCTACGAAATCAATTTTGTTGTGTCGTACGCAATAACCATGAAGCGACCTAAGCAAGTTGTTGGTTTGATGACCTTTGATTTACACAAAACAATTTGTGTCGTTCTTGTGAGCATGTTGCAGGCAATAAAGCTAGACCTGGTACAATTTCTTTGTACTTTCACAAGCTTTAACTTAAAGTACATGTACCCTGATTTAAGTCTTCCATCATCTTCACTTGTCTTTCGCTTCGTGTAACATTTTCTCCCTTCTTCAAACGTTTAACAAGGTCATCATCGTCCAAGTTTGCAGCTGACCTCTTTCTGCTCCCTCCTGGTTTTCTTCTCCCCTTGACTTCTCTGCTGATATTGCTCTGACTCAAGCTGGCATCGTTGCCGTTAGCAACTGTTATCTTGGTTATTGGCGACTCTTTTGCAAAAGCAACTTCCTTTTTGAGAACATTAACTGAAAGAAGAGTCAAAAATCGCAATTTAATCCCCATGCAACAATGTAAAGGCATTTCAGCAGCTGTCTGCCATACATACATAGATGCACATTACATACTTTATTCTTTATTGACTTTCCCAAAGGGTCTTCAAAGACTATAAAATTAACCATTAAGGATATACACTTTCTGGAATGTTATTTTGCATCCAAAAATTGTTGAAGTTGTTAACCGCTCTTTCACTTTAAACAAATTCAAACATCAAAATTATTGAAAACATTGAAATGTTTTTTTGGGTGAAAAAACACGAAATTTTTAACATCAATTGTATTTGCAGACTCTTTGCAGACTTTGCACCTAAAAGGTCTATACAGACTATACAGTGTCAATAAAGCTCTTGTGTAACTTTCTAGCTAAGGGTCAATCATTTATTGGAATATGACCACTATAGACTCACTATACTATGCAGACCCTTGCAGTTACGCAACACCGCGTGGAGATTTACACAAACCTCGCAATACTATAAAATTATGTACCCACCTTGTAAAACTGCAGAACTCACGAAAAGTGGCCTCTCTGCGTCCCATTGAGCCTGTGTATTTATGGAATACGCTTTACTTCCTTCTTGGGTTTTTACAAGCCTGCATAGTTTAAGATCAATGCATGGTCTGAGCCCACGCTTTTCGGCTTCAGTTTTGAGGCCAGCATGCTCTATGATGTGGCGTTTAAACGCTTCAAAGGACGAATGCGCACTTAAGACTGGTATCCGTATGCGCTCTTTACCGCCAAGAAAACCCAGAGATCCGGGAGATTTTGGATCGACGTAATATACAACGCTTTCTAAAATACACTCGCCTTCATTGACTTCGTTGTCCATCGCTGACGCTGTAGTCATTGTAGACACGTTGTGGTTAGTAATAAGACACCGTTGCAATGAACGTGTGAGTGGTGTCAAAAGTTTGTCATAGGGCATGTCGGTCGTACTTTATTGTCACGCAAGACGTCAAAACCTCTGTCATCTCTGTCGGACTCGTACTTTGCAAAATTTTGGGCGCAAAAAGGCATGTATAAGAGTTCACATTGCTTAATAGGTTATTATTCATGGGAAAAAGTGAAGTTTCCTTCTCAAGTATCACGGATATCGGAAAATAACTTTTACGTTTCACATGTCACGGCAGGTATGTCATTCACAGTTCACGGCTAATAATTTTTTACAATCACGTTTCACAGATAATAAAAACACCCGATCACGCTTCACGTGAAACCCCCTTACCGCCCCTCTGTAATTGGACAGTTTACACGTCATTCTTGTAATTGGACACTATGCATCATTTGCGCGCGCGGCCCTTTGCTCGTGCGTTCATCTCGGTCGTAAATGAATTCAATTGTTATGTTTTTATTCACCTTGAATAAAATTTTGATATATATTAATGTTGTTATAGTTATGATTAATCGGTAACAGGCCTTCGTGTCATGCAATTCGGTCTGTAATCATACTCATAATTAAACATATCGGACGACCGCGGATTTGGTTAAAATCAATCGTATGATTACAGACCGAATCGCTCTACACTCACTCCTATTAAGCTTACCTTTATAATCGGGCCTGCTGATAACCAATCATATTCGAGAATTTTGTTATAGTTTTGATTAATTGAGTTGTAATGCACAGAAGCTACGTCACAGGTTTGACCGCGCAAAATTCCATGCCAACATAAACTTTCCCCTCGTCCTTATATAACTATACATATTACTCAACAATGCACTCGGGCGCGTTTACTATTTTCTAGTAACTACTTATGTAACTATGGAAACAACCCATCAGCTTCAGTGTATACAAGTGAATATGAAGTATTTTCGTTTGCCCGGCTGAAATGCCTTGAAGGTCTTCAGAAAATTTTTCCCATTATGTGATAAACAAGTAATTGCAATGTGCCATCGTACAATTAAGGGTTGAATTCACCTTCTCCACGATATGTGAAAACTTAGAAAATACGCAATGAAATAATCCTTAATTGTCCTCAAGCACATGCGATTACCATCACAGATACAGAAGGGAAGATAATTTCATACCTACTACTTCCTCGTTTTAGACCCTTTTCTTGGCTATTCTGCTCTTTTCCTTTTTACGGTCACCTGGTCAAGAAAATGAATGTTTTAGATTTTACAATTAGTTGAGGTGAATATCACATATACCCTGTGGGTATTGGGGAGTTAATTTTAATTTTCAGAAACTTTAACTTGAGGAAATATGCACAAAAATGTTCTGACGTTCATGTAGACTGTTTAAATTCTTACTGTAGTTAGATCATGAGTAGCTCGTGCCAGAACGGCAAAATAATTATGGGGGACACCATGTAGTGTGATGTATATCACAGTAGTTTTATCAGCCATTTTAAATCATTATGGATGTTATTGTGATCAGCTAAAAATACAGAAAATGGTACAAATGGAGGCAAGGCTTCCTTGTTCAACTCAGCATGGTGATTGACCTTTAATAAGAATGTTTGCAAATTGTGCCCAATTTGCGAATTATGTTGTTAGGTAGAAAAACCGAAATATTTCAAACCCCGTTAGATTTGTTACTGTCGTTGTTGTGCTCAAAGAGACTTATTTAAATAGTCTGGATCAGTTTTATTCCATAATTTAATACGAAATGTATCCATTGATCATGTAATTGATCATGTTTACCTGCGCCTCCCTTTCTTCCTTTCGCACCAACTTCTCCATCTCTTCTGCTGCTTGTAACAGTTCAGGCCCTCTTTCAGGGTTGACAACCTCCATTGAACTGGCACTCTTCTCCCGGCCCCTCTCTCTCTCTGCAGATGGATAAATTCTTTCCACCATTCGAAATTCATTCCAAATTTTGGCAGGTCCTGTTCTATTTTATCAATGATCACCTTTTCAATGGATGGCTCGCACATCTTTGGCTCTCCATCTGGGATGCCAGTTATCACCCTGATCCCGTGGTTGCCTGCAGGGAGCCATTCATCAGACGATTACCATTTTTTTATAGAACAGGACAGCCTTTCCTCCTTCATTTCGTTCTATCTTGAATTGGTGCTGGTAGATGTGGCCAGTCAGGTCACTTGAACTGGCCTCCATCCACCCTTTCACATCAAAAATGGCATCTACTTGTTTGACGTTCACCTTCAGGGTGTTGCTGATGGTTAATTAGTCCATCGGCTCTGGCAAGGTGCGTCCATCTTTCTTTGCCAAGCGTTGGGAATAGCACGAAAACATCTGGTCAATGTCTTTGTGCGTATGCCCGACTAGAAGGAATGATAACTTGATCTGTAAAAAATAATAGTGATAATACTGATATTATGTTGAACTCATCATAATTGTAAGGAAGTATTCCGCTTTGCTTCATTGTTTAGTTCTCAGCCTCTCATATTTCTGAAAATGTTATTTTGTTATAAGGGCTCTGTATCTAAATAGAGTAATGGGTAAATTACTACAAAAAGGTGTATTTTTCAAACATATCACCATAATCGTCATCATCACCATCATCATTTCTCTTTGCACCAGTAGGGGCATATTAAGGTAGCATTCAACATACAATGAAGCCAAAACCATTTACTGCACTGTTATTAATAAGAAATGCGTTTACTGTAAAGTGATTGATAACATGAGAGAAATTGATGTGTTCCTAAATTTCCAACCCTGTATCCTTTGTGTTCTCAATCCAGAATGTTTTATGTCAGTATCATACATGTTTTGGGCTTCTATATATTTTTTATGAAAAATTAATTAATTGAAAACATATGACGTTTGTATTTATAACAAAGTAAGACGATTTGCTGTAAATTCGTGTATTTCCGATTGATTTCAGCTCGCATTGTTTCCATTGTTAAAAGAAACATAACCACTATCAGACTCCTATCACAAGACAATAATCTCGTGGGACAGAAATGATACCTTTGTGTTGATGTTGAAATGAGGCAGATTGTGTTTATTTTGATCCATGCCATCCATGGTCATGGAAACATACTTTGTGGGATGTTGTTTGGCTTTAAGCCCATACTTATTATATTTTTCTCTCTCAGTCCTGAAAATGAATAAAAGCACATATTTTAAGAAACATTCTTAAAATACCACAATCCATATAGGTACACCTAGATAAACCATCTGGTTGATCTGTACTGTGAAAATGTAACATTTTACCATGCAGAATAATACAATGAGTGCATGCTGCTTAAATATACAAGCGTTTTTGTTAATGACACACTTATTTCAGTACTTCCTATAACACATCTTAATCATTACTTACATTTGCTGTGTTAGGTGCACTTATGCATTAACTGGAGATTGCGTCTGTTTTCACCACTTAAGCCAGGTTTCCTTAATTCCTCTTTCAAGTGAACACAAATGCCACATTTTGTAAAGCGACTTTGCTGAAACATAAATTAACAGGCTCTTGTTACATATCAGGATTTTAATCCTTCAATGGTGAAACCCGTTCAACATTAAAACTTCTTACCTTTGGTATGTACACTTCTGGGAAATTCAGTTTCCACACTTTGTATAAGAAGTGAGACCTCGAGAGGATGGGTCTCTTGCCCATTTCCTGGTGTAAACCGCTCTTTTGGACAGGCACGCGGGGAGGGGTCTGGAAGAAGAATTTGGCAAATATTGATCTGCATTTCTGGAGAAATTCCTGAACCAGTCCAATGCGAGATCCTTACCCTCCTCGGCTTCACATCATCTCCACTTTTCACCAGGCGTAGCCTTTCAAAGTAACTGAAGGGAAATGAAAGAGTGGACATTGTTTATTATTTTTCAAGTTATCGATAACATAATTATTACTAGACATGGCATTTTTATAGTGCGAATACGCAGCAAAACAAGTGCAAACTTTACTATTCTCTCGCCTTAGTCCCCCTGACCGCGCCTATAAGAGCGGACACAGACAGCTGAACTTACGAATTACGGTCACAAACTCGTAAGCGGCCTTGGCCAATTTTGTGAGAAACGATTTAAGTTTTTCTGTTGCTTCTAAGCGAGAATGATTTCCTTAAGCGGCCAGCTCCAGTTGTGGACACTTCTTCTGCTTCCCGAGGGTGTCCGCTGAGGGGAGTTTAACTTATTAAGCTGAGATTTCTGAAAGTTATAATATCGTTATCATATAATAAACAATGTATTATTCAACGCAATATCATTTAACACTATTCAACAGGCTCGACAAAAATTAACAACTGAATCGTAAAAACGCCAAGTCGTATTTTAGAATTTACCGCTTGATAACATCTATATCTTTAATTCAAACAACACCTGCCATTTGACGCTTTACGAAATACTATTTTTCCTGGTATGGACCTGGAGAACTTAAACAACAAGAAATGTTCCGATGGTTGAACAATGAGGACTGGTTGAGCTGAATGGCCAATATTGAGGAATAAGTTTATGAGTCCTTGTCAGAGCCTGTCCAGTGGTCGCATTTATAGGTTAAAAATAAGGCATAGGTAAACTTGAACTGACATATAGTAACCTAGAAATCGATACGCCATGAATTGTGCACCATGCCTTGCAACACACCAGTCTTCCTTCAAACTATTGCATATTGCGGCCTTCCTCGACTCTTCCAGTCCGCATGGCGGTTGTTAAGTAATCTTTTCTTTCATGAACGTTCTTATAATAATGATAATATCAATAACTACAATTAATTTGATGTCAGATGATATTCTACCATCCTCTCAGGACAGGATTCTAATTGGGAAGCACAAACAATTGTGCCTAGCTACATGCTAATTGTCACAGTACGCAGTTCTGTAAGTTTGATCCAGCAAGTCCCATTTCTAAATGGGTTTATAGACCGAGGAGTTTGGAACACCATGAAGGGCCTTAGTAGATGACATTATGTTTTCCTAGGTGACAATGTAATGGCTATTGTTCAGCCACGGAATGTTAGACAGGACCCTTATACATAAATAATGAAATCCAAATTTCTGTACAGTCAACTCTCTCAACGGACACCTCTATAAAACGGACACCTGGTGTTGGTTCCTGTGCGCCGTTTTTCAGTCATTTTACAGCATCTAAACTCTATATAAGCCTGACACATCTAAGATGGAGAGCTGGTGCTGGTCCTAGACTGCGAGCAGTCCAATCAAATCAAAAACTTTATTGTGTCAGTAAATATTTTAGCTGAGGGAAAGCCCTCTACCTCTTTCCGATAGCGAGCGCAAAGCGTGAGAGAGCGGAAAGAAAGAGGGACTGCTCGCATTCTATGCTGGTCCCAATGTTGTCCGTCTTAGAGAGAGTTGACTGTATTCAGAAAATGCGGGGGATGATGGGATTATATCATGATTGTCGTTTTACTGTGGATGGCGGCGTATTTGTAATGGTGCGTGTAATTCAAATTTTGAGGCCACATAGGTTAAATGTCTTGTGCATTTAAAAAAAGCCTTTGCCACTTGTCTTTTTAAATTACCTTTTTCCAATATTCCTCTCTGTTTTTAAGGACCACTCTTAAGGGTACCTCCTTGGTGCATTCTTTTTTGCAGCAGCATTCCTCTAAGTCTCGGAGGACTTTATTGATGTCTGTTTTCTCTTTAAGTTTGGGTGGTTCATTTACTGTGGAAAATAAATGTATTGAGCACATGCCATTACTTGTACAGAAACCGTTTAAGAGTGACTGCCTCCGTCAACGACCCATTTGGCGAATCGCTGATATTTTGCCCAAAGATACCCTTGGGTGAACTATTTTCAAAAATCATATTTAAAAGTTCCAGCGTTTTTTTAATTTTCAGAAAATCGCGAAAATTTGAAAGTGCGGTCAAAGTGCAGTTTTTCGCTTCATCAAACGCCCAAAATAAGGTGCAAGGACGATGCACCACCGAAGCCTTAAAATAAATCCAATTGATGCCAAACTTCACACAAAGTCGGAACAACTATTGCTATGTATTGTTAACTTGTAACAATTTTCAAGTAGTTTTTTTTTGTTGTTAATTTATTTTTCTATAAACACAAAAATTACAAAGGTAATTAATAAAAGGTATGCTAATTAATTATAATAATTACAATAAATACGGAAATTCTCGCTTACACCATATATGATCACAAAATTCAATGGTTATTATTAATAAATTAAATACACTAATTCGAGATTTACAAAAATTATATACATATAAATATATATTACTTACAGCACTAATAACAATTTTTGCTTACAATAAGTACTTAGTTATGTAAAATAGATACTTCAAACACTTCCCATTTTTTATTGAAAAGGTTAATTTTATTCGAATTAAAAGCAATGTACTTTTCTGTGTCATGTTTATTTTTCAAAATTATTTTGAAGTGGCAAAAAGAAGGTTTAATTTCTTTGTGCCTACAGGTTCACAGGTAATTTTTCCCTAAAATTATTACATAGTTAACCAGATCCATCTCCTCCTTCAAAATTCCTATAATAACATCACATAGCGAGAGGCATCTGCAACAACTAAGTTTATTTAATATATTAGAGATAACTTTATTCCAAAAAGAATTTGAAAAGGAACACTCGAACAAGAAATGGTTTAAACTTTCTCGAGTCTCCCGACAAAAAGAACAGTTAGGGTTTGACACATACCCTATTTTATATAATAAGCCATTAGTGTATAAAATAGAGTTTAACACCTTATATTGAAAGGAGCGTACATATGGTTCACTTGCAACCTTCAATGGTAGCAGGTATGCCTCTGAGAGTTGGTCATCTTCTAAATCAAACTCTTGACCTAGCTTAGCCCATTTTTTAGGTCTTTTATACGTATGTTTTATCAAATGACAATAATAATCATGACATTTATAATTTTCCAGGTCAAGGACAACCTTAAAATTAGGCATATTTACACGTAAGTTCAATGGAACAGATTGTCTGAGACCTGTCCATACCAGAACATTTGACCTAATTGATCTCTTTCCTTTCCAACATTAAATGACTCAATATTTGTCTTATCAAAAAGCAAGTCCTTTGTATGTTTAATACCATTTTCAAAGTAATGTCTATATTTTCTAGTATGTTGATATTGTAATTTTGCAAGCCATTTTAAAAAACCCACAAAAATGCCCCTGGTACCTCATTTTTCGATAATTTTATTTTACAGCCCTAACATATTATTATGGAACATCTACCATGCCAAGTTTCAGGGTCGAATTCGAACGAAACGCTTCCCTTCGAAAAAAATCGAAAATCTGTGTAATGTGTTCGGGCCAAATGACGCACGATTTAGAGACAAGGTTAATGAACTTCAAGTGGGCCCATAAAATTCTAAAATTAATTTCAATCTTGGCAAGTTGTAGCGTGAAGCTGGCAAAAATATCCAATAGCATTTAGAAAATGCATTCAGAGGCTTTAGAAGATATTGAAAGTCAAATTTGAGATAGAAATCCCTCTAATTTTACCAATGGCTAGTATTCGCAATGTACAGTAATTACAAGTAAACAAATGATTGTTCGTCGATTGGTTTCTCTAGAGGTCAGGAACAAGAACAGTTCAAAGATTCGGTAATGTATTATACTGGAGCGAATATCTAGCAGAATACCAAAATGTCAGTGTTGTAGTCTGGTAGTAATTTCAAAACAAATTGCGTCTAAATATATTGAAAAACAAGAAGCAAAACTATCCAACCCCAAAACTCCAGTAGAGCGTTTTGGTCTGAAACCAAATTGTTTTGGAGTCAAGATGTTTTCTTTGCATAGGAAATCGTACAGCTGACCATGCACTGCTCTTTCAAGGATTTTACTAATTGTAGGCAGGACTGTGATCGGTCTGTAGTTGTTCACATCAGTACGATTTCCACCTTTGAACAATGCTGCAACTTTGCCTAGCTTCCAAATATTGGGAAATGATCCCAATTGGAGAGAACGGTTAAACAGCCGAGTAAGACTGGGGCTGATGATAGTAGACGAGTCTTTCAAAAGTCTAGCACTAATACGATCTAAACCAATAGCCTTGTTTGTCTTCAGAGTTTTAAGCTGATTTTGCACATATTGTTCGTCGACCATCAGAAAATAAAATTTTGTCTCTTGCTCTTTAATAGGCACTGGTCCAGGAAAAATGACGCAGGAAATTATTATCATTATTATTAAAATACACACATCATTTAGCGCTAATTATTGTGCCACAAGAATAGTAGCCACAAGAAACATAACCAAAAGCCATACGTCCACCTCAGTACTACATCATAGTCCACCATATTCCACAATTCCAAGCTGCTTTCTGTTATAAACATCAGGGAAAATATGAATCAATTTTCTGGCGGCATATTCAGTACCATCGGCAGTGCGTATGTCAGGCAAAAGTGTTGTTGACATTTGAGCCTCAAAAAATGTCATGCAACTCAACACCTGAATTAGCTATCAGGCCAACTTTACTAATTTACAACTTTTTAATACTTCATTGAAAACCTCTGATAATATATATTAGCACTATAATTATGTGAATTGTAATGAATTTTGGTGGATTTATTTTTTTGTGGGAAATCGGTCTTTGTGGGATCTGTTTTTGCAAATTATGAGAGTGGGGAGAGGTGGATAATTTTTGCAGGAGTATTTCGAACTCTAGTTGATGGCCAAACATCAGACGGCATCAGAACATGGGTGTCTACAAAGTGCACTGAACTTATTTATAACCTTTTTATTGCACTTATTTTGTAATTTATATATCTTGTTCCATTGCTCACAGTTCCGGTTGTCAATAACGGTATAGAAATTTGCTATTTGAGATGGATTGTGCATTGTTTTCCATTCTTCTCCGAATAGCAATACGAATTTTTTTTAACAACCTCCCCATCCCCTCCCCCCTTCTTCTCTCTCAAAAATTATGAGATATGACAAGGCGCAAAATACTGAAAGTTCTCAATAATTTACAGGCATGTGCACTTGCTAGTAATGTCCTTCAGCATTTTCAGAAGTGCAGTGTGGAGCCTTTTTACGCACGGGCGGGAGACCTTGCCAAGTTCCTAGGCCTCTATATTTCACTGCGGTCAATCCGTTTTGGGTCACGTGGTCTGAGCGAAAAAGTGAGTCTTGGATACGTCATCGAAATGAATTGACCGCGTAGGCCTGGGAGAAAGCCGTACAGGAACTAGGCAAATCTAGGCCCAGGCCTTTGCACATGCGTTGCAGCATCAATAGCTTGAGTAGCTTCAGCGTATTATCCAGCGCCATTGCACACACGTCATGCTGATCGTACACGAGAGGATGCTGGAGCTGGATTGTTTTTTTACAGCCTCCTTTGCCTAACTAAAATTAGTCTCCTGTAATGCCTGGACATCCATCTCATCAGGGTCCCTTTGGCGCACTGCAGCCGCTTTGGCGAGAGAAGGAGGCGATTTGCGAGGCGCGAGAAATTCAGATGCTTGAAAAAGACGTACACTATCAGTGACACAGGCTCGTCGCATTTCCCGCACAACAATTTTGGTGTCAAGCTTTCGGCCCGTCATTAGGCCAATCCGGAATTTGGCCAATAGGTATGACTTTTGCTTGTCGCCCAATCAGTACGCCTTCTTGGCTGTTGGTGTTTCCGTGGATAGCGGCGAGGCAGCAGGGGATTATTCATGTCCCCAAGACGGCTGCGTTCGTGTTTTTCAAAGAATATCCGCTTTAGATAAGCACTTGTCTCTAGAGATCGCTGGAGTGAAATTTGCTGATGGATTTAGCCAAAATGAGTTACAAGTCCTGTTTGGTGAGCTAAAAATTCAAAATCCTCGTATTTGAATGAGCGCACGGAGCTATCTGTCCCTCGGATAGTTGCCCCTTGGAAATTTGTAGTTCTTAAAACTAGCATATAAGCCCTCAAAGCTTCGCTTCTTGGGCTAATATTAGTTTCAAGAACATAAAATTTCCGCGGGAAACTATCAGGAATGTTGAATTTCTCTGATACCAGTCCCTCTTCAACAGTGATAACTTTTTCTTCTCCACTGGCAGATTGCAGCTTAAAATTCACTACTTCAAACTCTTCATCTTTTTGCTGTAAAAGTGTGCTGACAGATACCACTTCCTTTCTACCTTGTAGGGCTAGTTCCTTAGCAACATCAAGGCTGATCATGGTTCCAGGGGAAACATTGTCTAATAATCCATAAGTGGTAACAAACTTTTCGTCTGGTGATGTGATTTTCACTGGTATCACAAGAAGAAGCACGGTCTTCCTCATGGTTGGCTCAGTCAGTCGCATACTGCACTGTGCTCCTGGGCTCAGTGGGTCTTAGGTCATTCCTAGGACTTTCCTGATGCGGGTTAGGTGCTATCGGTTTCTGTTCCTTGACGTAAACTTGGTTCCTTAGAGGGTTGTGCAGCAACTCGTGGTGCCGTTTGTCGCTTCCACATCGGCAGAAATTGTGCGATTCACACTTTCCTCGGTGATGCCCAAATCTTAAACAGATTTGACACAACCTGTTATGTTTCACAATGTCCCAGCGAACTTGCAAATCTTTCTTTTCAAACTCAGCGCACGAAGCAAGTTCATGAGATCCCGAACAACATAAGCATCCCTGTACGCTTGACATGCTGCCACTTCGCTCATCAATTGCCTCCTCGCTTCCGCCAGTGTTGTATGCTTTAACATCTGTGGCGAAATATGACATCTGTCTTGTTTCCTTAGGAATTGCTCCTCTGTTATGTTCTTTAAACGGCTTCTCCGTGTCACGTTTATCCATTCTATCCCGGTCTATATCGAATGAAATGTTGTCGCCGAATACTCAGGTTCACTTCACAAATATGCTGCCAACTGCCAAATCAAGATACAACAAAGTTCTGCTCACTGTCGATTCGCTGAAAATAGTAATGACGCGACCATATTAATTGAAAGATGAAAGTAAATCGAAGGACAAAAAACCGGTAAAGATTGACTTACATTTGTGGCAGATTCCGGCTTTAGAATTAGCGACACGATGAAGAATTGTCCTACTGAAATGCACTCAAAAATCTTGAAAAACAAACATGGCGACAGCTCCTCATGCTCTCGTCGCACAATGCATTTTGGGATGCACCCAGTCTCTACACGGAACCAAAATGTCAAAGTTAAACACAAAACTAGGGGTTTGGTGAAAACAGTTGCGAATTGTTTTTCGGAAAATTGACTTAGGTTTGTCTCTCAGGGTAGGTGCGATATTGTTCCAGACTAAAGTTCCAAAACGGGAAAATGAACGTTTAAAGCTTAGCATCTTTCTGAAAATAGTTACCTTTTGCTGTGGATCTAGTATTGTATCGGTGGACTTCATTAGATTTTATGAAGAAAGCTCAAAGAGGTGATGGTGCAGATCCATGGGATATGTCGTGCATTAGTTCGCAACAGCTTCGTAATAAATCATTGTTACGGGTAGAATCGATGATTTAACGAAAAATAGCACACACACACATGTAACATGGGCTTTGTTTAGTGTGCAACAGTAATGAGCACCCTTGGCGGTTTTCGATGCCACCAAAAACTTGACTTTGGATGTGTCAGGTATCAGCCACCCTTCAGGACCGTCCGTGCGCGGATCGCTGTTTGCCATGCGTAATGATAAACCCATCAGGGAGTCCGATATCAGCGATTCATCGAGCGATGAATGTTTCATCCACCATTTAAAGATACAGAAAGCAAGACAAGGTATCCAGAAGACCTGTAATATCCTCATCAATGGCATCAAAACCACCATCGATCCAGACACTGGCGTGGATACCAATATCATGGATGATTTCAGTTTCGAAAACTCCAAACACAAAGACCGGAAATGGCACTTCAACCCACAACAATCAAGTTAAAATCACTTAACCATGACCTGCCAATCAAAGGGGAATGCACCGTGAGAATTGAAAACCAGACAAGAAAAACCAATGCAAATATCGTGGTAGTCAAAGGAAAGATTGACTGTTTACCTTTACATGGAAGACCAAGCCTAGGCGAACTTTGCATGCTAAAGATTGATGAGACTGGAGGATTAAAAGAGCCCAATAAAACCGTGAACAAAGTCTGGCAAGGCAATGAGAGATGGTCAAGAAATTCAAATCCACCTTCCACTGAAAGAAAACGCGACACCAATTGCACAAAAACCATGACGAATCCCATATAACGTCATCAAACCTCTTCAGAACCGAATTGATGAATTCCGAATTGATGAATTTGTTGAAAACGACATCATGGAGAAAGTCACAGATCATGAGGCCATAAGTTGGTGCTCACCAATCATGTGCAGTCAAAGCCGAAAAATCCTACTGACATCAGAGTCAGCTTAGACCATTGCCTCCTGAACAAATCTATGCTTCCTACACAGAACATGCAAGCCTCAATCAAGATTTTGTGACCAAGTTCAGACTGTTAAGTCTTAAGCAAACTCAACCTCAACCATGGATATCATCAATTTTTCCTTGATCCAGAATCACAAAAAGCAATGACCTTTTCCACTCCATGGGGAAACTACCGATACAAACACCTCGCCTTTGGTGGAGTCAACAGCCAAGATTTGTTTGATGCTGAGATCAGCAAGATCATCTCCGGCATCCCTAGAGTTCTTAACAACCGTGACGACATTATGATCAGCGATAGAGATTGGGACGACCACAGCAACATGAGAAATGTGAATTTGAAACATCAGCCCTTGATTTCCTTGGCCACTTATTCACCTCCGAAGGCCTAAAACCAAGCCCGACCAAGATTCAAGCTATTCAGAATTGCACCGCCCCAAAGTCTAAAAGTCTAACTAATCTCCTTCCTCTAAATGGTGGCCTACCTATCCAGGTTTATCAGCAATTTCTCAAGCAGCTGCGAACCACTGAGAAAGCTCACCAAACATACTGCAAAGTTCGAATGGTCGGCAGAATAGGATTGAGCCTTCCACAATCTCGTACCCAGAGTCAACGGTCTCCTTGGTCAGCGGGTCGTCGCCAGGTTAGACTCTGGGGGAATGGAATAAATCTCGAATTTTTTGATTGGCTGTCTCGTGTAACAAACAATGGCCGTTATACCAGATTTCTGGTATTCAAAATTCCATTCCCCCAGAGTCTAACCTGGCGACGACCCGCTGACCGAGGAGACCGTTGACTCTGGGTACGAGATTGAGCCTTCCAGGATCTGAAAACAGCCATTGCAGTAGTGCCAGTCCTCACCTCATATCATCCAAACCGTGACACCCTAGTCATTTGTGATGAAAGCCCAGAGGGATTAGGCGGAGGACTGTTGTAAAAGACCAAGCATGGATTCCAGCCAGTCCACAATGTCAGCCAGACCTTAACCAACACCGAAACAAGATACTCCCAAATCGAGAGAGAAGCACTCGCAGCAGAATTCACCACCACCAGGCTCCAAATGTACCTGTTGGGTGCTCCAGAATGTCAGTTAGCAACTGACTACAAACCTCTGCTACCACTATTTAACAAAACTAAAGAAATGCTACACCGAAAATACTGGCTCCCAGCTATGAATTCGAACACAGATTGTAGTAAGAATTTCTGCCCAACCCTAACAAGTGACACCATTTCTAAGCATTTCATTGAAATATTACTAAGATATACAGAATCAATTGCTTGTAGGAAAAATGAAGAAAACGAAAATATAAACAGTGTATCAACATGTTTTAATGCTACTTACTTTGTATTGTAAACACTGTGGTTAGCTGAAGTTAAAGTATCCTTTACTTTGTTGGAAAGTATTTGGTCAATACCTTCAAAGCTCTGACCAAAGCTCTCCAGTTTTTTCCCCTTGTGATTATCAACACTGCCTAGACCAATAAAGGTTAAACTCATCACAATAGATGAGCTTGGGGAAGGAGCCTTGGTGGAGCCCCATTAGACTTGAGGAAAGCGTGATGGTATCCATGGCAACCCTGCAAGCGGCAACCACCAAGCCCCGTCACGCTGATAAACAGTGGAAAACACTTACCCACCCAAATACTTACCAAACCCAGACGTAAAGGGAGGGAGGCATGGGAGCAAGAATAAAATCACGTCCTACACAAGCACAAGCCACGCCAAACTGTCCAACCACATACAGCTAAGACGCTAAGCACGTGGAGCCCCCTGCAAAAAACCCCGAACATCCATCCCAGTGCGCATGACCTCTGTGATAGAGGGGGCTGCTGACCAGCATTGGTTTGATTTTAAAGTGCTACTACGATCAAAATTAAGCTTTTTCTTTCGCGTGTTTTTAGACAATTTCATTATTTGGGTAATGATAAATACAAAACGCTAGAAATGTGACCAGAAAGTACAAACACGGCAGAGAACCAGCCCGCGAAAATCTCGTAAAATCCATCCGCCATTGATCAGTTCGCAAACGTTGCGACCCGCGATTTTTGCCATTAGCGGTCTGTTCATGATGTCATCCAAACAGGTTGCCTTCGAGCGAAGTGGTGTGTCGCATGGAAGAAACACAACAGCACCGATGTTGGTGAACGTATTCCCGTTGTCTTTCGCCGTAAATGACCCAGAATTTAATTCAAATAAGAAGTATGTCGGCCCTTTTTCTGAGCTTTGCTATGCACTAAAAAAAGAAAAGAGCAGCGCGCTAGTGGAACCACGAGAAGTGACCAAAGGCAAAGACCAAAGATACAAATCTTTGCTCTATTTTCAGATGAAGATGACGGAAAACAGGAATTTTTAGAACACTTGGGAACTCCAGGCATGCCTGGTATAAGTATGGCATACCGTATGGTATAAGTACGTGTAATGTAGGTTTTGCTAAATTCCTCGCTAAATTAGTTGACTGTTGGATTTTTGGCGTGGAGCACTTTTCATTACGTGATCGATCAAATCAACCAGTCAGTGCATGCATATGCCTGTCATGTCAACAGCTGAATGTCATGTACCTTCTAACCCTCCCCTTACTTGTTCCTTGTGTGTACAGTTCGCAAGAAAATACATTATACTGATCAGCGAAATCATATTCCTTTGATCAGTACATTAGAAATTCAGACATAAACAACAATATTGTGTTTCATGCCTGGTATAAGTATGGTATACCGTATGGTATAAGTACGTGTAATGTAGGTTTTGCTAAATTCCTCGCTAAATTAGTTGACTGTTGGATTTTTGGCGCGGAGCACTTTTCATTACGTGATCGATCAAATCAACCAGTCAGTGCATGCATATGCCTGTCATGTCAACAGCTGAATGTCGTGTACCTTCTAACCCTCCCCTTACTTGTTTCTTGTGTGTACAGTTCGCAAGAAAATACATTATACTGATCAGCGAAATCATATGCCTTTGATCAGTACATTAGAAATTCAGACATAAACAACAATATTGTGTTTCAAAGCACAATATTTTTCAGCTCATAAGGGAAATAAAATAATATATGCATCCAAGTAACTTGTGACTGTGCAGTAACTTGTAATGAGCACTGGAAAACTGTAGAAATTATTTACTATTTTCTATTATTTATTATTTAATTAGTGTGATATCTTGTAATGCGCGTGTGAGCATCTCCCTATGTAACACGCGCAATATAAATAGAGGTTATTGGCCGGCCGGGAGGTCCGTATTGGGAAAAACTGTGCCCGTGGTCTTGAGTGCGGCCCGAGGCCGTTAGGCCGAGGGCCGCACTCAAGACCAAGGGCACAGTTTTTCTCAATACGGACCGACCTAGGCCGGCAAATAACCTTTTTATTTTTTTCGTACTTCGTTTGAATTTGATAAAGAAATATTGAAATCTCAGGCTTGTTTTGCAAAATCTGTTTTTCACGCGCGCTAGTACATGTAGCTCGGAAGACTACCGAAGAAATAACCCAAGTAACAAGAAACTCAGACGAGTAATTTTTACACCACAAATATGTAATTACAGAAATGGAGACTAGAGCGGCATTTCATCACAAAGCAGCTGAAACGAGAAGCTATTTCCATTTTCACAAAAACCATTCAAAGCCGGTGCCATCAAATTCTACGACAATCTTCGGAAATCTTCCATACATTACTCTTGCCGTAAACAAATATCATGAAACTGAAGCATTTTTCGAGCAAAACTGTTCCCAGTTACAGTCTTTACGTATACTACAATTTTATTTCACATGTTAAATCTAATTTTTGCCATTCGGTGGCAGTTTGCAGTTTTCATTTTATGCGAAGCCCTGCGGACAAACTTCGCCTGCATAAGCTCTTTCAAAGCCGACGGCATAAAATTGATACGTGCCGAGAATTATAAACGGGAATACCGGTAGCCACAAAGTTATTTATTGAATGAAAATTAACGGAAGGTTTGTTCAGGAAAACAGAGAAACGAAAAGCAAACAATTAAAATGAAGGAATTGAGTCTAAACACGGTGAATTGTAATTTAAAACCCGCAAGTTTGAACGTAAAACTGATTTCCAAAAACGAACAACAAACTTGACTAAAACTAAATTATGTCGGTTAAAATCAAATGACTACTCGCCTTTTTGAAGAAATGCAAGCTCTTTAATTCTACTGCGTAGTTCTCCATTCACTTGACAACGATAAGAGAGCAAAATAATGCGAGAAATTCAGTAAAAAGCTTCTTCGCATCGACCTTCACACGTTGCTGAATTAAAATGTTTTCGCTTGTAGCGCATGCCTACGCTACGATTCCGCGGGTCTCCGCCGGGTTCACGGGCAATTTTTCCCGCTCCCGGGACCAATATTGGCTTGATTAATATGTTTTTGTTGGTCTTACAGTATTAAACGCATTCTGGCAGTTTTAAAAAGCTAAGCGAAATTTTCTACCTTCGCGCGTTGCTGAAATGGTCCGTGAAGCCTCGGTTACCGTGACCGTGGTCAGAGATAGGAGAATACCGCCTGCTCCCGGAACCAATCAGATTGCAGGATTCGCAGGATACCGCCCGCTCGCGCACTGAGAAAAAAATAAATATTGTTATTATTATTACCATGCAGTTTTTAAATGTTGACATTATTTCATGTAAAATCATTCTTGCCCAATGATTGTTTTATGACTTTTGTGTTGGACTTGCAGTACCCTTGCTCCCTCTAGCTGCTCCAGGAGTGGGTGAATTGTTGAGGCAACCTGATAAAAAATATTTCCTCGAATAAAAGCCAGGGGTGATTATTATTGTTTTTTCTCCAAAAGGGGGGCGATTCTTCGAGGGAGGGCAATAATCGAGCGGGTGATTATTTCAAATATTGCTCACTGGAAGTGCTAATAAGAGAGCTCCAAGAAATAAAGGAACAAGTCAAATACATGAACATTACTATAGAAAAACTCTAAACTGTAATGAAACCTGTGCTTTTGTAACTTTTCTGTTGTAATGATAATTCATATCCAAGGTGTAAGTTCTTGACAGGGAGTGGGTGTAAGAAAGGGGTGGGAGAGGGGGAGTGGGATGGGTGCAATTATTAACAATATTATTGGATGAGGTTTTTGTGATATCCAGAATAATCAAGGTCAAGGCAATACCTTGATTATTCTGGATATCACAAAAACCGAATCTAATAATTGTTTTATTATACATTATACATTAAACTTATTATTATTATTATTATTATTATTATTATTATTATTATTATTATTATTATTATTATTATTATTATTATTATTATTACAAAACAATAAATTTATGACAAGCTTCATTAAATCCATATTTATCACTACCTATATTGTTATATTTGGTTGAAAGCATACAATAATTATTATTTAAATCAGTGTTCTTATCAGCAGTGGTAATCATGTCAAGTTGCAAGACTACAGAATTCTGAAGATATCCATGCCCAAATTCACATATTGTGCATATTCCAACCTGAATCTTACAAAAGTGAAAATAAATATTGTTTTACTTGCAAATTGAGTGTTAGTCATCACTACTTTCATAACAATGTGTCATAAAACAATTTTTAGCAACTAAAATACCTGATAGTTATTATCAGGTTAACACTGTTTTTGGGATATCCAAATGTTCTTGTTAAGTGACCCCTATGATTGAGAAGGTAGTGTCCTCAGAAACCCTTAAGGCTCAATCAGTTCTTCGCTAACCGAAGTGCTTGGGCCCTAATAGTACCCTAGAATATATACCAGTTTTTCTCCATATCAAATGCACAAGAACCTCATTTCAGACTTTTCGATAGCTCTTGCTGCTGATTAAGCATTGGTTTCCATGTTTTTGGGCTCCACTACCTGGGAAAATGAATCCCCTTTCCCCTCCCCCCACCAAATGCATGCTCTTGAAGACAGGAATCGAGAGAAGGGTGCAAATTGAGCCTATGTGTCCTAATGATGCTGAGCAAATTAGAATGACTATAATTGGAGGGGGAATATAAGCCTTGTTTTAATCAAGGACAATGTATTTACAGGGTTTGTGCATATTTTTGTAAACAAAATTTGAGATATTTTCCATACTTTTTTCCAAACCATGTTTTCATTTTACAGACTCGGCAGATTAAGGCCCAGTTCAGCCACTGTACTTCACATGAGCCATATTGAATTCGAATTTAGGCCGACCGAAATTAATTTAGATTGATTGAATTGATTCAGACACCGAGCTTAATTCAGCCAAACTTAATTTTTAGGGGAAAATTGCTGTTATATTGAAAATACATTATAATAATTCATGCATTTGTTTCGGCTCATGTGAAGTTCAGCGTCTGAATCAAAGCCAGTCCACAGCCATAATTCCCGGCTGAGCCAGGCGGGAAGAATGGCTGAGCCGATCCGAATTCAATCACCCGTTCCGAATTGATACAGACGCTGTACTTCACATAACTTAATTCATCGAATTCGATTCGGCTCATGTGAAGTACGGCGTCTGAACTGGGCCCAACACATCCAATCAAACTCCGAGAACAGGAATTCCAGCTACCTGACAAAGATTTCACTGAATAACAGAACTTGTTATACACAATGTAGCTTTGACAAATTTCCAGACATAAACTTCATTTTCCAAACTTTTTCCAGGTCCGGAAAGCTAGTCAGGAAATCCATACTTTTCTTCATTTCTAGACTGTACGAACCCTGTTAATTTACAGTACAATAAAGTTTACAATAACATAGCATCAAAGATACAAATTCAATTCAAAAATGGATGATAACAAAACCAAGGAAATATGCACCTTGAGCTTTGACACTGAAGACACAACTAGCTTTAGGCTTTTATTTTATTGAAATATAGGAAACAAATTGTTATACATGTTGTTTGATCTCCCAGTATTACCTTGCACTAGGTGGGAGTGACTAAATCCAAGTATCCAAACAAGCAGCACATGACAACACTTTATACCATGTGTATAATTTACAGTTCAGACAAAGTAATCAAGTGAAGCTTTGAAATATTAGTCCATTCTGAGGAGTTTCATTCAGCTGACAAAAACAACCTCCGCGTAGTCCCGTGAGCACATACCCAACAGCCCGGCCCGTAGTTAAACTGCTGATCAATAAGTCATCAGATGATATCATCCGTAATAAGCTTATCTTTGTCTTTGATTTGAACAGCGTCACGAGGCTCTTACCAGCACTGAGTAGGCGAGTTGTGGAAATAAATTCTGGCTTTTGAGACTCCTGCTGCTAGCATAGTCAACACAATACGTTGGATGTATCTTCTTGTGTGAAGAAAAAACGTTCTACTTTTATAGAAAGCTCTAGAACCTCATCGATATACAATACAACCTGAAATCAGCCTTTGCGCACACAGAAGAAGCCATATTTGTTTCGAATGGGTTGATTGGATGACGTCATTGTCCTCTCAACCCAATCCTTACTTATGCGCTCGGCCTTTTTTTAATCAAATAATGGCGGCAAGTGGAAGTTCGAAAGTCGAGTTAAAATAATCAGACTTCCCGTCGGAATTTTGACTTGATATTTGGCACATTTACTATTTAGTAGTTAAAGTTTTTAAATCTGAAGAGAACAGGGATAGTGTATTTTTGATCGTAGTAGCACTTTAACTTAGCCTAAAATAAATTTTAGCCAAATTTAAACTCATCACAATAGATGAGCTTGGGGAAGGAGCCTTGGTGGAGCCCCATTAGACTTGAATTTACGAATATTGGTGGCTGTGACCCGCAAGTCCGGTCTCATGCCACTATGGAGCCACATCTCTGGCAGCCTCCTGTTGATTGTACCATTAGTAAATCCTTGCCTGAGCGTTGCAAAAACAGGTAATCATCTCGTGGACTGGGAAACTGTGGGCAAATGTTTTCCACGTAAATAGACAGTAGGTCCACTAGTTCTTCATCCAGTTCTAGCATAGCTGGCCCATCAACAGATCACTTGTGCTCAGGAATAAGCATTACTGGGTACCCATTTACTGGATCCTGGCACATGGTCCTGTAGTGCTGGAGGTGAAGTGTTATCTAGAGCGCCTGGTATTTTGCCAGTTTTAATCGTGATGAGGCATATTAGAAGCTCATGAGCCTCAGTAGTATTACGGGAATGACTAGACCAATTTATTTATATATTCAAATGCCTGTTATAATGAGATGCAGGTCATGAAGGTATCGGAGGGGTTTATTGAACCTGTTATAATGAGATGCAAGCTGTGAAGGGATAGGAGGGTATTGGGAGGAATAATTAGTTATGTTTGTGTGCTATTGTTTGGAGTTCTATAATTGAATATTTCATGAGTTAGGAATGATGTGTTTGTTGTAGTGGAGTTCACTGACCACCCAACCCTCTGGGTGGTGTTGCACTTATATAGGGAAAGAACAAAGGATTGGCTGTGAGCCAATGAGAACGCACTGACGTCATGGTCAAACTGGTCAAACCGGTTTTAGGTACTGGTTGTATAAGATTATTCAAAATGGCGGACATAACTTGTCAAACCGGTTTTAAGGTACTGTAGGAGATTATTCAAAATGAATGAAACCTGTTTTTAATGTTTTTTCTATTATATTTGCACACGTGAAAATGATTTTTTCACAGTCAATTTACAATGAATCATGGTTGAACAACAAATCTTTGCGTTGGACATGGAGTCATTAGCTAATCGTATGACAAGCCTACAACTGGACAGAATCATAAACTTACTTAATGAACTGTGGGATGAGATGTGTGCTGATAATACAGAACGGTGTACAGTGGAAATTAATTGTGATGAAGACGGAATGGAGTTTACTGTGGGTGAGCTACGCGTGCCATCGTTTTATTTCATGAAGGAAGATAAATTTTGGTGTCAGCTAAAGTACATGTTGAAGTCCAAAGTACATTCGGATCATTGGTTCGAGGTTATCATGTATCAACAATTTGTGAATGGTTGGATGGATGAACAATTTACACGTTGGTATTTGAAAAGAAATGGATTTGTCCCACCTTCAAACATCAAATAGACATTAGATATGGAAAACTATTTTTAATAACAAAAGTTACAATGTATGAGAAATATTCATGATAAAAATGATAAAAAAGACTATAAATATTGTTGTGAAATGTAAAAGCTTTAAAACTTTGAAAAAACAAATACAATAATTATTATAACATCAGAAACTTTTTTAAATGAAAAAATTGATATGAAAAATGATTTAAATGGTTGCGAAATATAAATCTCGATCAACTTGTCTCCAACGTGCTTGCATCTTGGGCACGATTCTTCTCCGTCATGTGAAGAACACATCACCATGCAATAGAACATCATCCCCATGTCGATCCTTTGCCATTCTGTGAGTGGCCTGTAAAAATAATGACAGGTCACACACATCCTGCTTGTTTCCTCGCCAGGATGAAGGACTGGACAGACCTTTAGAGAAAAACAGAAAAGAAACAGAATGTTAGTGTTGCACTTGCGAATTTTACACATTTTAACCCTTTCGCTGCGGGGAATTTTTTTACCCCTGTGCGGGCCAAAATAGGAGATTTTTAATTTTTTAAATCAATATATTTCTTTCTTTTTTTAGACAATCCTTGGCTACAGAAATCAAATGTACAGTAAAAACTTATCATTCTACACATCATTTGTACATTTTGCCAAATAAAATATCAGTTAATAACGGTATTGTGTGTGGTAGATTTAAAAACAAGGATAATAGCATAGTCCTGGATTGCTGGAACAGGTTGGGCAGTGGTATCTTGACTCCTTTCTTATCTTCTGTTTTGTACAAATCCTGCACCTCTTCTGGGGTTTCTCCTTCTTCTCTGTTGATGGAATGCGAGCAATGAAATGCCTTTCTGTCAAACGAGCAATGGCCTCCTCTCTTGGAATCTCTGGCATGTTATCTTCAAAGAGCAAAGAAGAAATGATGCTTCTTTGGAAATCCAGTAACGGCTTTCTTGCACCATCCTTTTTGTAGAGTAAAAAGCTGTTGAGGAGTGACAGCTGTATTAGGTGCATGGCAAGCTTCTTATACCATTTCATGCTTTTCCTTTCATCATGAATGGTTGTCAGCATGTGAACTTCCTTGGTGTCTTTGAACTTGAGAGCCAAGAGGGCATCAGATCGATTGGCAATTGACTCCCCGCATTGGCGAAGCTTTGCTTTACTGACTGCTTCTGGAAATCTTTTTCGGTTTTTCCGGATTGTGCCACATGCTAAGGCATCGAATCGGCGGTTGTAACCATTTCCCAATGAGAGGAAGCCTTGAGGTGCTCTCGTGTACCGCCAGCGGCCAAACGGTGTGATGAAGGTGGTTAAGGGGCGATCAGATTGGTGCAGCGGGACGCTATGGTAACCGTTCCAGGCATCCGTCACTGTCTTCCAAGTATCCATCGGGATGCGGCGCGCGAGATGAAAGGGCGACTCCATGGCGAATGTCTCCCGTTTGCAGAACTTGTTAAGTGGCGAAAGATCGACTGTTCGACGTGGGGAGCCGTCATGCTTTCGTGTAATCACCATGCGATGGTACCATGTAACTGGTTCACCATATGGCACCCGCTCGATGACGCCGAGAGCTTCATCACACAGGAGGTCTTCGTACACATGCTTCTGCCAGTGCAGCGGCACGTTAGCTGGCGTGTGGCATGCCTTTGGTTCTGCGGATGGGTCGACATGTATTTCCACTGGCGGGCCTTCCATGCACGGTAGCGCTCGGTGGGGGCATGTATTGAACGTGGAGGAGGCATATCTGTCAAGCAACCAAGCTTCCATCCGTTCATTGTTTTCTGGTGTAGGAGGAAATGGCAATGTGGATGGTCGTGGAGGCGCAGCTGCCCGCTGGGGGCAGGAACATGGCGCGTCACTCGGAGTCGCAGCCACAGTTGATTTCCCGAGTAGCATTGATGCAAGGCGGGTTACGGGGGGTGCTAGAATCGTTCCCTTCGCCATGTCCACTTGTGTCGTCGAAAGACGGGAAGTCGTTCGCCAGGATCCCCAGGCTGAGCATTGAGTCATATGAAAGGTACATGTCCCGGATGGTGCTGCTAACGTAGACCATTGATCGGCAGGATGACACCTCCACTACGAGATTTCGCCGTAAGTTTGGCGAAAAACACCCCTTTGATCACAATGGGGGAGCGGTTGGCAGCCGACAGGCTCAGTGTCACGGGGAGTAGGCTGTCACGGGTGAATACACATGACAGGAAGTCTGCCAGGGACCATAGATCAGATTGTGCCCCCTTGTCAGCGATGGCTGCTACCTCGGCATCGGTATTAGGGAAAAATTTTTGACCACCATATTTGGCTTGTGCTGAGGTGTCCATGTTGATGGTTATTGCGACTCTTGGGTTCGCACGTAGGCATGCCTGTTTCCACTCACCCGCGGTGAAGACCTGATGATCGACTGTCACTGGTGATAGCTTGCTAATGGCGCCGCTGGCAGGGTGGCTGCGTCTGTGACGATGACGTCGACGTTGTTGATGGGGGCGAGTTCCATCACGTTGGAGGGCTGCGACTTGAGATATAGTGTCTTCCGCGACAGCCTGAACAGCAGGCGTAAGGGGCGGAGGTGCGCGCTGTGGTCGAGTTCTACGGCGACGGGATCTGTAGCAGTTAATGCATACTTGGTGGGGCTTGGAGTTCCAGCCTCGAGCTCCTTCTGTGAACAGGTTGAAAGGGTGCTTGCAGTTGGGACACGGAGCTTGTTTTCCTCGATCTGAATCAGGAGGGGTGGTGGGGGTGGGGGCTGCCAGTGTTTCGTGTTGGTGTCGAAATGAAGAGACGGCAGACAGGGTTGACGACGGGAGAGCGTTTCGCGCCATCTCCTTATTTTCTATCAGGGCGATGACGTCATTGACTGCTTTCGTGAGTATATCTAAGGTCCCCAGGACTTCGCGCCGGATGGCCGGGTCGGAGATCCCACTAAGAAGGACGTCTCGTATTACATGGTTTGTGTAGTCGACGTTGTTCCCGCACTCGCACGCAGCTGCAAAGGCGCAGGTTTCTGCCTTCCCACGCACCCTCGCTGCGAATGCCCGGAAGGTCTCGTCATGCTCCTGTCGTAGCTGGAGTAGCTCGGTGCGTAGCACTCCTGTGGCGACCGGGATGACTGCCAGAGAACGCATGGAGGCGAGCAGTTGTGCCATGGAGTCTGTGATGGGGTTTGCGTTGACTTTCAGTAGGCTGTCGCCGAGCTCGATCCCTGCGCATTGAAAGAGCTGTGAGGGTGCTGGCTGATGTTTCATTAATACCTGAGCCAGCTCGAAAAACGTCCCAGCGACGGACGAACACATTCCACTCCTCCGGTCACCCCTACGTCCATTTTAGGTCGCTCTAGCTTCGGGCCGCGGGGGACTGGGGCAGACACGCTAGCTGTTGGCTGTGCAGTGGCTTGATGTGCGAACCTGTGGTTTGTGAGGAGGGCGATTGCAAGTGGCTCAGAGACATCATCGGACTTGAACTCGCAGCCGGGGACAGAGCATTCGATGACGACCATGTTTCTCTACCTTTTGTTCTTGAACGAGCTTGAACTCTGCCTGTGTTGTTCGTTGGAGACGGTTTCTTCAAAAAGAAACAACCTCTTCGATGTTCACATAGACTTTAATGACAACGATGAAAAAACCGTTCTGAAATACAATGTACAACACAACGATGTGACGAAATACAAGAAGAACATAACAAAGTAGAATGTGAGATACTAAAGATACTAACTCTAATGAGAACTCCATAAGGTAAGTATAGTTCGATCAGTTACTTTCCCATCGGTAAACAATGAGCGAGTCTCTTTACCACGAGGCCTCCGGTTAATCGACCAGGCCTCTGGTCAGCGGTCAGCTTATGAGAACTATCGATCCGTGACTAACTCTGCAATTGTCTCTAAGATACAGAAGCAGAGGAATACTTGTGTACCAATTGTCAATGTACAAATAATACCCTTATTCAACAAAGGCAACATAAGGTCCTCCACAATTTTCTCGGATTTCGACAGTTTCGGATTTCTTTCAACCAGTGTGCCTTTGCCGGTATACACTCAAAAGCGGTAGTTGTACCCTTCCTCTTCACACAGCATGAACAACTTTATCCCAAACCGAGATCTCTTTAGTGGAATATATTGCTTGAAATGCAATCTTCCCTTCCAAAGTAGAAGAGATTCATCAATACAAACTGCTTGGTGTGTAGACTTCCTGGAATTTCTCAAACAAGTGGTCAACAAGTGGTCGAATCTTGAACAGCCTGTCAGGTTTTGGTTCAGTTCTGTCATTGTCATTGAAGTGCAAGAACTTGAGAATCAATAAATACCTGTCTCTTTTCATCACTTGTTTGAAGGCAGGTGTGCTGTACAAAGGTTCATTTGACCAGTACATCTGGATATTTGGCTTCTGAATTATCCCCATCAGAATTGTAAGGCCAAAAAACTGCCTCATTTCCTTATTGTCTGTAGGCTGCCATTCATGTACCCTTGATCTTCTCTTCAGATTATTATCTCTAATAAACTGCTCAGCAAATGTGTTTGTTTCAGTTACAAGATAGTTTATGAAATCATCATTGAAAAATAATGCAAAATAGTCAATTGTTTCAAATCCCTCAGAGTTCACTTGGATTCCAGGTTGATCATTGAAAGGAATGTTTTGTGGTGGCAATAAATTAGGTCTTACCCACTGCCGATTTGGGATTACTGCTTTCTTATTTCTCTGCGGCTTTGGAGGAGGGCCATTCATGGCATTATCTGACTGGCTTCCCTCAAGATTATCACTTTCTCCTTCCTCTTCTAAAGAACTTGAAACATCATGATCTGAACTTTCAGACTCATCCAGATAATTTGCATCACTTTCATCAGATTCGTCGCCAGAAATATCGTCTTCATTGCCAGACACATCCCAAACTCTATCTAGAACATCATTTAAAACAATCACATAATTCACCTGAGAAACACTCGGGGAAAATCCAAGATAGCGGATAGCATGCGCTTGGCACGAAAAACAAGTTTTGTAGGTTTTTTTGTCATGTATCTGTCACCAAATGTATTACTCTTTACCAGGCCCTCATGAGTTTATTTATATGCGGTTTAATTGTTTTTGCTGTGTGCGTAAGTATTCATACAAGTACTATAACTTAGTACGTATTGAGTACGTCCTCATAGCATATGAGTAATCTGATACAGGACGTACTCACTACGTCCTTGTAGCAGCAAAAGGGTTAAGCAGGGAAAGACTCAGAGTTTCGTAAATATTAAAAGCAAAGCCTACCCCCTTACACTGCTGCATGAAATCACGAATTATTGCGACATCTTCTGCTTGGGGAGGGAGGGAAAACGTTGACCGACAGTTCGGACAGGTGCCACTGCTCGGGATTAAGGTCCATTTCCACTTTTGTATGCATTTGTTGTGGGATGACTACCAGCAGCACTTTGTTACTTTCAAATTCCACTCTTCTTCATGACAGATAAAACAGGTGTCTAAAGTCTGCAAATGACATAATTAAGAGATGTAACGCCAAAGCGAATTTATTTCAAACTTTCAGTGTGCGCATTAAAAACGAAAAGCATTTCAAATTTCAAACTCATAAAACAAACTTCAGTGTGAGCGGGCACTCTTGAAAATTTTAGCGCAAAGTATCTCAAACTTTCAGCGCGGCGCGAAGGAACTCACAGGAGTAATTTTAGCACAACATTCAAAACAGATCACTCCTAAAAACTCAGAAATTAAACTCCAGCGCAACGTTAGCTCTTTTGAAATAAACATTGTGAAATGAACTCTTTAGAAAACCTTTCCGCAAAATATTTCAGACTTAAAACTGTGTGGTACACAAAACGATTTAGTGTGAGTGGTTGACTTTTGTCTTGCTCAGATGCCGCCAAAACTAAATCAAACTTCAGCGCTAGAACTTAGGCGCTAAACGTTTCTAAAAAAAATCTGAAACTTAGACACTAGACATTTTAAATTCATAGAACAAATTTCTGTGCAATGCTTGCTCTTTTGAAAATCTTCAAAGCGATGTTAACTCTTTAGAAAACCTTTGCACTACTCTTTTCAAACTAAAGCATACAAAAAACGTTTGGCGCGAAGGAAATATTAAAACGTTGCGACGCTTAGAAAACAGTTTTAGAGTGTGCATTAGAGATTCATAAAACAAATTTCAGCGTGATTCTTGCTCTTTTAAAAATCTTCAAAGCGTTTTGTCTAAAACCTTTACGCTACTCATGTCAGCGCGACACTTAGATCTTTCGAAAGCATTTCAAAGCATTTCAAACTTAAATTTCAGCTTGACGCAAATGAAACATTCAAATGTTACGACAATTAGAAAACAGTTTTAGCGTGCGATTTAGAAACTTTTAACGTATGGGGAATGTGACTTAAACTTTACGCAAACTAGCTTTAGCAAATGTTTAATGTAATGAACTTACCATTCGCTCAACAATGCATGTTATTTGACAATTTATTTAGTGTAGATGTAGACGTTAAGATGTCGATCGTGTAGATTTGTATCGTGCAGTGTAAAAGATACGATGTCTTTGAGATTTTACTAAAACAATTAGATTATTCGCTCTCAACTTCTATGATGTGATAGTTGATGAGGCCTACGGCCTCATCAACTATCACATCATAGAAGTTGAGAGCGAATAATCTAATTGTTAAATACAATTATAGTAGAAAAATCATCAAAGATATTTAAAATAATATGTGCTATTATAAACACAAGCCTCAGATCGATGAAGCCTGCTTTTCTACATGGAAACTATGAATAAACTTAAGGTCTACACAATAACAAGCAAAAAGGTTTAGCAGCCAAAATATTTAAGCTTATTCAAATACCTTACATTTTATTTGTTTTCAGTTCAAAGCCTATCGATCGATGATCGATTGATCGATGATCGATCGATCGAATTGTACACCTTCAAATGCCAAATTACAAAAGTTTTAAATTTATATTGAAATTGGAATCAAAAGATTAGTTCAGTTAAACGATATATAAGCTTAAGCTTAATTAATTTTTTGTTATAATTCAAACTTAGAAATATAAACATTTACTGTACATCGATGTTTTCGTTGAAAACGCCAAAGATCAGTTGAACGCTTCCTCTTTTTCGGCAATGTAGTTTGCCTAAAATATTCCCTGCTGGAACCGTCCTGTTCCCGGTGCTTCACTGAAGTTGTATAAACCCCTTGATTCATCTCCAAATGTGTCGATGTACTTCGATAAAGAAACATGATGTAAATTCGTGAAAGAAGGATTTCTCAAACCGAGGAACGAAAGAATTGCATAATGATGCATCTGTTGGCATCGGAACTCATGAAATGTCTATCTTTTAAATGTGTAAGACGAGAAAATTCAGAGAAATAGCAATCCGCCATTTTGTTTTGTTGTGCGATCGGGCTACTACCCCTGACCCACCCGACCCCCAATAACTACCAAATATTGCACCCGCAATGTTGTTTCCCAGGCATTATGCCCGGGTCAGCGGAATTGCCAAGAAAAGTTTACACCTATAAACTAGCACATTTTTCCCCAACCATAACAATCAGCTCATTCTTCGCTAAAAAAAGGAAGACCGCCACTAAAGCACTTTGCTAAGAAGATAGCTTCCCAGAAACAGCACATTTTTAAAGAAAAGGTAGACTCTCCCCTTGTTTTAGCCTCTTCCAACTCCAGTTGCTAGGCAACAAAAAGGCTTAATCTTTGTCAGATGAATTGAATGTCTACCCCTTTAAGAGTTCTAAAAAACTGCAAGATAGCTTATCTGATATACCACAACTTAAAGGCACTGGAGCCAATTACATGTCGGTGGACTTTTCTCTCGGTAAGGAGGAGGTGGTAATTTCGTTAAATTTGTAGTTGCTATGCAGTAACCACGTGACCTTGTGACGTCACATTCTATGCATGAAATCAACAAAGATATATACATATCCTGTACAAATTATTGTATTACGGTTTGATCGATTCTGGCAATTTTCAAAATCAAGGTTGAGTTGAGCGAGCTCAAAATGGGGTGTAATATATAGACTTGTAGAGCATTTTTCTGTCCGCTCTAAAACCAATTTTCTAAAATAGTGGTGATAGGCTGGGTTATAAGGGGATCAGGGTGATCGGTTTAAAAGTCATTCATGCCAAAAATCTCCAAGAAACGACATTTTTTAGCTGTATTCCATGTCAAAGTCGACTTTGCCCTCCCCCCCAACTACAAATGATCATTCCCCCTAGGTTTATCAATTGACCACTGTCAAATTGTCACAATTTGTTGTTTAGGAACCAATAGTCTGATACCGAAAAATTCAAGTCAATTCTAATCATTTTTGCTTTATTTTGGCCCATTTGAAAAATTTGGTGATAGGCGAGGGGAAAGTATACGTGGAGGATTCTAATGATGACGATGATGATGATTAATAATTTCTTACCTCCTCTTCAGGATGATGTCCTTAATGGGTCTCTTTTCTTCATTTAAGTACATCCTCTTAAATGCATATGTCAATTCCATTATTTCTTTTATCCCATTTCTGTCTTTCTCTGGCCTTTTTAACCGGGCAAGGCCTGAGGCCGAACCCAGGTCATAATTCAGTCAAATGTTTTTTGTTTTTTTTGGTGTCGAGTGCACCAGGTCCCCACTCGGCCAATGGGTAATGAACTCCTGCCTGACTAAAGTTTACAAACGTATTGAGTTTTACTTGAAGAGAGTATTCAAACTTGCTACACAGAAATTGTCAACAGAGGTTTTGGCAGAAATAAGATAAAGATGTGCAGGTCATTTCAGGTTGTACGTTGTACTCACAGACGAGAGGATTGTTTGCGCTGATCTTCTATTCCATTGCACAAACTGCAGACTTTAGCGTGACTGGCGTGACTTTCTTGAGGTTTTTCGCCAAGCAAGAAAGCAGATAAATTTAACACCCAATTTTAATTTTACCCCTACGAGAAGACGTTGGACAGTGTAGTTGAGCCGCTATCGTTTCGTGCGCTGACCGGGGCACGAGCCATCCTGGCCATCGCCATCACGATTTAGCCGTTATGCAATCATTTGGATTTTTATGATGCCAATAAGCATGTACGCGAGACTGACGTCAAGTGCTTCGGTTCATTCCTTTGACAATTTGCATTGAATCCCGAGTTTAGCAATGAAATACTTTAAAACCTATCTTTATGATATTTCCATATTTAAAGCTAATAGCCTTGGCCAAGAAAGTAGAGCTTCCATTTCAAAGACCCGTATGTGATTTTTAACCACATAAATTTTGAACAGACTTTTCGAATGTCCATGTTGCGAAAAAGATCAGAAACTACAATAGATATCACCCTGCTAAAGATAGTTTTGAATATCACGCAAACCTCGGACCAAGGTCTGTTGTCCAGATGTTTTGATGACTTTAGCGTGACTGGCGTGAAGCAAGAAAGCAGAATTGTTGAGCAAGTGCGGAGAATTTAAATCCTGAGCTTAGCAATAAAATACTTAAGAAACGTATCTTTATATATTTCCCACAAGCAAGAACCTTAACCAAGGAAGAATAACTTTTATTACAAAGGCGTGTATGTGAGTTTAAAGCCCGAAATGGCTCTTGCTGTACATACATTTTAAACAGACTTTTCGCACTGTCTAACAATGGAGCAGAAGAGGCTATTGACCTGTGCGTCCAATGTTGTTTATGCCGTAATCTGGCTGTGTGACCTTGACCAGACTTAGCGCGTTATTCGATCCCAGCGAGGAATCAGCTTCCATCCATGATCCAGTTTCACGCTAGCCTATGAATAGGCTCCGCGGTGGGGATGGGGTAAAAGAAAATGGCATGCGAGCCGAGCGAAGCCTGGGGAGAGAGGGAGGGACAGGCAGTTTTTCTTTTTACCCCATCCCCAACGCAGAGCCTATTCATAGGCTAGTTTCACACAAACTGCAGACTTTAGTGTGACTGGCGTGACTAAAAGCTTTTCAACTAGGAAATCAATTATTAACTTTGCCGCTGCCCAGTTTTAAGTTATACATTAACTTCTTGTTTATTCCTTTTGAAGCCAGGTTTTGTTGATTTGGTATGAGTGCTCATTTTCTCCATACCGAGGATGTGGCTGTCAATGAACAATGCCCTTTGCAACTCCCTTTTGACTTTGGACTTGGCTTTCTGAGTGCCAGCTTCAGCAGACTTGTTAGCACAGAGTGGAACGAAGTGGAACTCTGGGGTATTTGAATGGTTTAGGCTGATTACCTTCACTATGGCTATATGTCTATGTGTATCTATGGTGTAACTAATCGATAATCAATCAATATTGATTAATCAAGCCATGAATTGGTTTGAGTTTGCGGCAGTTTTGAGAAATCAGGAGTGAAATTATTTACCCCCCCCCCCCCACCTCTCTGGAACAATTCCCTCCATGGTGGGGGTATGATTATTTGCTGGAACCTCACATTCAGGGTTTGTACTCTCACCCACCACTTAAGGTTGGGATGGAATGTTAAGCCCTGGTCAAATGGTGCATGATAGTCGATGATAGTTTAACTCACCTAACTATCATCATCAACTATCATCAGCTATCATGTGCCGCGTGGTCAAACGGGAAAAACTACCATTGACTATCAGAGAATTTGAACATGTTCAAAGTGAATGATAGTCGGTGATGGTGCATGATAGTTGGTGGTCAAACGGGAGCGCGAGCTTCACTATTATGGACATCGAATATCATGTGCCATTTGACCAGGGCCTTAGGGCAGAGGAAACTCTGCTGCCCTTTGGGACTCTGAGTTCTCCTTGGGTGTCAAATGGTATAACTCATTCTTGAATTTATTTTCAAGAAGTTTCAACCATGAATCCTATTTATATGTAAAAGTATAAAAGCAATATTTAAAATTTCTGTGTCTAGCCTGTGGTCAAAATGATAGCATTGTAATGTAAACAGATTGTGTCGTTCCAGAAAATATCCATATCCCCACCATGGAGGGTTATTTTGTTTGGACCCCCCCCACCCCTTCGGAATTTCCATTCCAGCGGGTGTTTTGATGAACCCCCTACCCTCTGGAATTTCCATGAGTTTTAATCTGAAAATCCCCTACCCCCTGGAAATTAAAACCCTTTTTATACTTGAAAAATGGCGACAAAAGCTTACCAGTTAGCGCAACATTTATTTCGATCACTTTCATCAACACGCACACGGCTAACACAGCTTACAGAAAAGAACAAACAATGAACGTGAATCACAAATTTAATCCAAAAAAAGAAAATATCTTTCTTTCCAATCAAAAATTTAACTTACTTGTCTTGAAGTCTGATTATGTTTTTGTTTTCAAGAGATTTTGCCATTGCTATCGCTTTACTCGACGAAGGAATCGTTCGCGTTCGTAACAAAGCTGAGCAACCTGGCTTTTCCAGGAACAACGGTCAGGGGACTGGGTAGGAGTTTTGGTCGGCCATTTTGATACGGTTCGGTTCGGAGGTTCGTGCTTGCAACTTCAAGAGACAGTTTTTGAGAGGCGGTAAACTAAGAAAATAAAAGATGCATGAAAGAACAAGATGTTTGGGATTATTTCAATGGTCAGAACGTTGATTTGGCTTTGTTCCATTCTCCGATAATAGAGACAAAGTACGTAAGTATTTCTTACGAATTTTGACGTGCTTGTTCAGAAAGGAAACCCTCTGGAAAGAAAACTCTTTTTGTACCCCCCTCCCCTTCGGAAATTTATCACTTTTAGACCCCCTACCCCTTGGAATTTCCGTGACCCTCCGTGGGGGTATGGATATTTTCTGGAATGACACATTGTGGGAAGATGGGTTTGAGCCCACAAACAACACTTATTTGAGAAATTGCTTATTAAAAGATTGGAGCATTATGAACAAACCTCAACAGTAAAACATTCATGTACTACCCCAATCTTACAACAAATGAATGTTTGGAAACATTAATATCCCATTATCTCCTGATTATTTTACAACTATAAAAATTTGTTTATTATAACTTTATCTAATGGATCAGCTGCATAGAATGCTGTGTGGTCACATGAAACCATATGTGGTTATTATTAATAAGTTCAACAATACTGTTATGAAACTAAAAAGGTTACATAAGACACATACTATATATTGCTAGATATAATTAATGCACTTACATATCCTCCAGTTGCATCCTGTTGTCCAGGGTATTTACTTAGGGACTGGTCAAAAAGTATAGAGGGGGGTGGGCCGGAGCAGAGAGGGGGTGGGTCATCAGTTTTTGAGCCTTTAGTAAGGGGTGGGTCATTCAATTTTCAGCTACCCATGGGGGGTGGGTCATCCTATTTTATAACAGGAATAGGCACACACTTAAAAAACATAATAAATATTGTTTTTAACAATCGAAGGCTTGTTTCTGCTGGAGCAGTTGGTCACACATTTAAAGCGGGGCAGCTTTACCGATCTGCAATCTATTTTTGTACATAAAACACATCTAGCCGAAATTATTATTATAAAAAACCCTCTCAAACCTCTTTTGTGTATTTTTATAACACGTATTTTTATATATATATGAATGTTTTTTTTTGCATTTCATTGCTGTATTGTTCCATCTACAAGACTACAAGTAAAAGGCAACTAAAATGAATCTTGGATTATCACAGAGAACTGTACTTGGCTTGTATAGATTTTTCATCTTGTGTTTTTCATTTCATAAATTGCTGATAAAATTATTTCTATATTGTTCCATAAACTCGGCCTGCTCAACCGTCATCAACTTCATCAACGCTCTCTTCATCGCCTCTGTCTTCATCGCCGCTATTTTCATCGCCTTTCTCTTCATCATCGCCGCTCTCTTCATCTTCAGGACTGTCATCTTCCTCGCTTTCCCTGGCCTCGGCTACTGCCTTTTTGACGACTGGCTTCAGGTTTTGAAGCAACGTGCTTCTGATGTTTTAAATCCGTGGGCCCCAAAATTAAACATCACATATTCTACGCAGGATTTTAGTCATATCCTGCACGTATTTTTATGGGTGTTTAGTTGTTCACACCCTTACGGAAACGTGATCTGTAATGTATAAAATAAGTTCGCCATGTAATCTTGTTCAAACTCCCTGATGAAGTCTGTACTTTATATAAAAATTGTTAAAAAAATTAAAAAAAAATTGTTAAAAAAAAAGTTTTAAAAATTAAAAAAAAATCACCACCACAAGTTCATACGCAAATGTGGTTTCATTGGATTATGCAACCAAAAATGTCATGTTTTTAAGGGGTGAGTCATGAAATTTTTAACCTTCATTTAGAGGTGGGTCACTCAGTTTTGTGCCAAAAGGAAGGAGTGGGCCATGGGTTTTTTAACCACCACATTTCCAAATGCTCCGGCCCACCCCCCCCTATACTTTTTGACCAGTCCGTTATTAGTGCAATACACACTTCTCATCACTGGTCCTGTGATGGGTGTCGAAGTGAAGTTGAAATTGAAATTTTCAACCCCCCTTCATTTTTTGTGTGGAGGTAGGTTACTGGGGGTATGAACAAAAAGAGCCATATTTGGGTCGGCAGATTATCGTTGCCATGGTAACCGCAATTGATCATGCCAGCCTCAGGTTCATGTTTTGAGAAAAAATTCACTCTTGAAAAGTCTGGTTGTGAAACCAATTCAAATGAAATTCCACCAGGGTGTAGAGCCATTCTTCTGGTTTATAACAATCGCTATAAAAATATTTTGGTTTTTATGAAGAAGGAAAAAATGGTTGATCTACCATGCTGCCGGTCAGCCATTTTGTCAAGCATGAAAAACAAGCATAACCATATCCGCAATTTCTCCAAAAGTACTCCTTTCCCAGAAACCAAATTAGCAGCAGAGCTTACATGGATATTGAAGTTTCTAAATATCATAAAATCTATTTGGGGAAAATTATATTTTGGTTGTGAGTGCTGAAGACATCTGAGACAAATTGTAAAAAAGTACAAAATTGGCCATTTTGAGGCTCCACTATTTCACCTAAAAAGGCTTTAGAGAGAAAGATTCGGCTTCAGAAGTATTTTCTATCATCTTTTCTGTTAATGACGGTTAATTGATAATGTTTTGGCCCACGAATTTGGTGAAATATAAATTGATATACAAAGCCCACCTTTGCAAGTTTTGGCATTTTTTTCAGGATACTTTTATTGCATGGGTCTCTCCTTCGCTTGCTCCTTTATCTTGACCAAATCTAGCACAGACTAGGAGAAAGGTCAGATCTAACAGGCTGTCCCATCGAAACATCCACTTTCCGGTGTTTCAGACCACAGATGATACTTGATAAAGAATAGTTAACCAGGGTCAATGTCATCCATGTGTACTCCTCTGAGATGCGAATTTGTTTGTACCATAGGTTTCCAATACTAACAACTTTCAATTGTTGACTTTAGTAATGTCCACCTCGAGTTCAAAATTGCTGGTGACTGAGCTCATAACAACTCCAAACACTTAATAATAATAACAAAAGCATTTATTTATACACTTGCATGGTTCTTGTGGTAATTCCAGTAAGCATGGCTATTTGTAGACTTTGGGCATACATTGATTAACTCTATTGCGGTCGACGAAATATAGGAATGGCTCGCGCCACTGTCCAGCAATGCTCTAAATTTGTGGCTGTTAATTTTAAAAACAACAACAAGATGAATTACTGCCATGTTTCCGATGTAATTTACTGTCATCCCTGGCTCGCGTGTCGATGTCTGGGTTCTATCGCATATTGACGTGTGGTGCTTTGCATGACAATTTAGACATGTGGACTTGCTTTTGCAATGTTCAGCTCTGTTTGGCTCCCGTACATTAAAACAAACATTTGTCCAGGAGAATCTTATCACAGTTAATAGCTCTGTGGTCAGGACTTTGACAGTACAAACATCCTCGGGGGTCGGATGATTTCCATCTCCACGTTTGGCGTAAAATGACCTCAATTTTTCTCTCCAATCGCTAGGTGGTGGTGTCGCGGATCGAGTTTTGCTCTTCAGCTTGGATTGGGTTATTAATTGTCCATTTCTCAAGGGCGTCTAAAAACTGTACGTAATTCTATTCGCCCCATTTATCATCGATCATTGCAAGCTCGTTCTTAATTACTTGCGCAGCTTGTCAAATGTAAACCTCACAGTGGCATCAAGTTTGTTTAAGTTCTGAAATGTCTGTAGCGATTCAACATTGAACAGAAGTATCTCATAGAATTCATGAATCTTCTTCACATCCCTCTGTCTCACCGTAGGTACAACAAATTAAGGGTAGAAACAAACAACATCAAAAAACAAACAAACATGTACAAAGTCAAACATATTTAAAACAAATTACATGTGTCTTCCAGGAACAATCAAAAGGAATTCTCATTCAAGATAAAGCATGCAATGCTAGGAACTTATGCAATTTACAACCAAAATCATAATTATCACTACAGGATTTAATATCATTCGGAAGGCTATTAAATAGAGAAGCAGCAGCGTCTTCAAAGGTTCCATTTTCATTGGGGACTACAAGCCTAGTAGTGTTACTAGAGCGTAATTGTCTAGTGGCAGTTACTCTTTGTAAAGACAAATAGGATGGCCAAGAAGGATCATGAAGTGCTTTAAAGGTTAATTTAAGTAAATTAAAGTCCCTTCTCTCTTTAATTGGAAGCCATCTCAGATCAATTATGTCACTTATGTTATGCACATATTTCCCATAGACAAAACTTGCGGCAGAAAATTGTATCCTTTGAAGCCGTTTCAGTAGATAGGCTGGCAGGAGTGAATAGACTGAATCACAGTAGTCAAGTTTGGACAGGACTAATGACTCTGCAAGCCTCTTGCGCAGGCAGCGATCTGTAAAGTTTTTCAGTTTGCGCAATGTCCGTAGAACTCCATAAGAGGCATTGGCAACATCATGTACGTGTTGTTCCCATTTTAAATTTTCCTGCATATTGACTCCCAGGAGCTTTGTATGGGTGATTCTTTCAAGATCGCGACTGGAAACTTTTAGCCCTAAATTGTTCTCTTTTAGGTTATGGACCGGGCCATTTGGGTGGTTGATAGCAACATTGATTTTGTTTTTCCCGGTTAAGAGCAAGTTTTGATTTCGAAGACCAGTTACCTAAGTTGTCAAGAGTCGAGTTCAGATCAGAAGTGCTTTGTGACAGTTCTTTTACAGTGTAGTGTTGTAGATGGTCGTATTGTTGGCATACTGATAACATGAGATGGAATCACCAAGGTTGTCACTTAAGTCGGAGACGTAAAATAAGAGCCCAAAATAGAGCCTTGTGGCACACCAAAATAAGGTTGGGCAGGTGCTGATTTCCTATCATCAATTTGTACATATTGGCTGCGGTTAGATAAATAGCTTGTCGTCCAGTGAAGGAGAGACTAAGAGGCTACAAAAAGAGTTAGTATGGTATGTGGAAATATGTTACTAACAACTCGATTGTAACTGATGCATGTGTTGTGTATGTGTTTGTAATGATGCTACATATTATGGCTGTTTATTGTTATTTTGGCATTGTCTTACTTTCCAAAGTATTGTGACTTTGTTCACACTCTGGGAAGGAAGGAATTGCCCAAATTTAGCTGGTAGTTTCTTAAGTAGCCTCTTTTTCTTCCCCCCAAGAAGTGACGTCCAATCCCACTTGTCATCCTTCTTCCACACTTTCAGGCCGCAGGAGTGCACTGCCTCTATGAAGTCTTGAAGGTGTTGATCTTTTTGTAGCCTCTTAGGCTTTCCAAAATTGTCCTCCTGAAACAGTGACATACCACGTATTATACAGTAATAAATACATGCATTTGAAAAGACATGATGCCATCAATATTATTATTATTAAAGGTAGGTCAATTTGCAGCGCACATGCACGCTTATCACATTTTCTAATACAAATTTGTCATTGTTTTTAACCATAAGAACATTAAAACATTTTCACACAAACATGATACCTATATGAATATGGTACAAATAAATCCACCTGAGTAATCAGAGTTACATAATGGTTAGTAAGCTGTCAAATTTATTAGTTTTCCATATCAATTATGTAAGCTCACCTCATCCCAGTGTAAAACTTTGTAAATAAGATCTGCCTCCAGTCTATCCATGACACGCAAAAGAAGGTGTAACTCATCAATAATGACATGGTCAAGAGGAATGTTAAAGAGAGGCTGCTCGCGCTCTGCATTTCTCCATTCCCAAATTAGCTGCATGTATTAGCTGCAGGATTTCGGATTGCAGACTAAGTGGAACAATTATGCGATCACCCTTAAACATCAGGCCCTCGTAACAGCTTATTTCATCCCTGTAAGTCTAATACGGCCTGGTTTCCAATGGTGTTTCAGCTTTGGTCAGTGGCCAACCGTCCATGATGACCTTGTGCAGCTGCTGTAGTTTTGGGTCCTTCTTGGTCTCATCTGTCAATTTGTGAAGCATGGTCTCGGGTAGCTGCCCAGAGCCTAGGACATTAATTTCAAATTCATCAGCCTGATCTGGTTTTTCGAGAGGTAGGTAGGCTCTAGAGAGTGCATCTGCTAGCACAAGATGGCTGCCTGGTGTATATTTTACATTGACTGTATGAGGCTTGATCCTGATAATCATCTTCTGAAGCCGGAGAATTGCTTGATGTATGGGGTTTAAAAAAAAAATGAAACCACACATTACTTACAAAAGAGAACTAATACACTAATCCTATAAGTTTGCAAAATTCTACTTAGTTACATTAGTTACACTTCGTTACTTACATTACTTACAGTGCACTACTTACTTCACTATTTTCTTAAACTCCTCGCCATACATTACTTGCTTACAAAAGAAAAAAAGTTGATCAATTGGTTGTGGCGCGACACTTATTAATACAGAAAGCTTACACATGATAGCAAAGAAAAAGGATAAAAAAAGGCAGAGAAAGCTTTCAAAATATCCAAATTAAAGTTGTTGAAAATAATACAAACACCAGCTGCGCTACTTGAATAGCAGCTAAAAAGTGCTTTGTAGCCCAATTCAGCTCTCCAATTATCAACATTATTTTCAGTACAATGCACTTCTTGTAAAAAGTAGATTGATTGCTGTCTGCTTCTGAGCCAATTAAAGGTCTCTCTTCTCTTGTTATTGTTTCCTATTCCCCTCACATTGATTGAACCAATTTTTAGATCAGACAGTTTTGGCGGCTAAATGCGGATATTGTATAAAGATAATTCAGCAGAGATCATTATATAATAGTTTTGCACCTTTTGAGTGAAGCGATCAAAGAAAGAAAAGTATGTTAATATCACTGTGCTATGGGTGAATTTTGCCCTCCAGGGTAAAAACAAACAAACACAAAAAAGCACATACAAAAAAAGCACATGAAAACTTTACATAATAAAAAGAAAACCTGACTGAGGGCCGCAGAAGACCCAGCTTTCTTGGTTTTATAAGTAAAAATCAAGGAAAGCGATAGAAAGCGAAGTCTTCCAAAGAATCCAAAAAAGCATAAGGCATTTCGTTAATCTGGCTCCGTAGTAGCTGCCGTCCGCAGCCGATGCGGGAATAAGTCACTTTTTATAATTAAATGAATAGTTACCCGCATAGTGGTAAAACAAAAATATAAACAAGTAAATCCCAATGGCCTAAAAAAAATATTAAGAAAATTTCAACAACAAAAAAGCTGAAGTTATAAGGTATAAAGTTCTTTGCCAACAGGCCATAATTTTCCTCTTATATACAACTTATCTGGCTGTGATTGACTAAAAGATACGCGAATTCCGTTTTGTCTTGCTGCTTTGAATGTCTCCATTTGCGGTCTTCGTCGGTTAATGATTTCAGCTGGTAGGCCTCGGAACATTTGGTAATCAGTATCCTTAAGTCTGTTACCCATCGAGAAGATTTGCTGAACGTCCTTAAATCTGAGGAAGCGGGCAAGGATAGGGCACGGTTTTCCCTTTGGACTTTCCATTACGGTGGACCTGTTGAATCTCCACATTTCTCGCGTCTGCAAACCCGAGTTCACATTCCAAGAAAGAGCGAAGTATTTCTTCTGTGTCTTCCTTCCCATCTGGTGCGAGTGCCATTTCTTCGTTTACGTTCATAAACTTTATGTTTTCACGCCACGAATAGGCTTCTAGATACAGGTTTTTAGTGTGGATCTCGTTCATCTTGTCTTGATTTTTTTAAACATTTCTTGTAAGCTCAGCTATTTGGGCCTGAGCTTTTACAAGAGCGTCCATATTCTCCTTCACTTGCTTTCCAGTGAAGTTAAGACCATCTTTTAGTTCGTTGATGTCTTTCTTCGCTGCTCCTTGGAAATGTTCGAGCTCATGAGTGCGTTTCTCAAGGTTTCCTAGTTGAATCTCAATGTTCGCTAAGGAAGATTCTATTGGGTCGAGCTTTTCCAGTCTTTTAAGTATTTCTTGTAGCTGTGCGCCAAATTCTTGTGACATGTTCAGAGCTGTTACTGATATATCGTCTTCTTCTTGCACTGATTCTTCTTTACTTGGAGAAGCGTATGGCTTGGCTTTTTTCGTCTCTAGTGAGGTAGAAGAGGACGGTGACCTAATTTTTCTCTTATTTAGAAGTTGCTCGGCGAATTCGGCCATTAACCACTATGGGATAAAACAAAATATGCGGACGGCCGCAACTCACGTCTTCATGCCGCCATTGCTTGGCCTAGTCCTAGGGTATGTATGGGTTTCTTGGCTTTGCACTGATAGGCCTGTTTGTGTGCCGCAGGCAAAATCACATTACAATCTGCACCGGAATCCAATTTGATATTCACGTTAGTATCAGCGATCTTTAACGAGACATGCCAGTCATCTTGGGAAAAACCTTCACTACTTGATTCTACTGAAAATGTCAACAAATCAGCATCGTTGTCACTGTCTTCCGATTCAGCCACAGCACATACGGTTTTCGCACCAAGATCCCGTATATGTTTATGGCATACACGCGTGAAATGGCCTCTTTTCTGGCAATAACCACACATTTTGCCAAAGGCAGGACAAGATCTAAACAAGTGAGAAGAACCACAAAACCCACACTTTTCTTTTGGCGAAGTGAGGCCTGGTCCCGGCCGATGCGGATTATTTATCTTTTGGTTGTCGCCACTTCGGATTTCATCCACAGACGGATTTATCTGCTCCTGTCTGTCCTGTGTACCCATCACTTTTATCTGTTTTTTTTAGGCTTCAGATGCTCTTGCCATGCAAATGGCGTTTTCCAGTGTGAGCTTTTCCTCTCTCAACAGTTGTTCTTTCACTGCCAAATCTCGTATGCATACAAATTTGTCTCTCACCATGGCATCGACTGACGTGTACTCACATGATTTCACCTTGTTTTTCAACCACGTAACAAATTGATCCACAGTTTTCTAATCTTTCTGCGTTATTTGCCAGAATTGGTATCTTTCAAAGACTACGTTCTTTCTAGGGTTGCAATACTGCTTGAACGTACTGCTCAAGAACTTTGTCCAGCTTTTTCTTGTCGCCTTCGGGAAATTGGAAGGTATTGAAAACTTCAATGGCATCCTCGCCGGCAAGGTTCAGCAATATAGCTATCGTGATCGAATCATCTTTCTTTTTGCTGGCTGAAGCTGTTATATTGCTGTTTGAATCTTCTCCAATTTTCAGACGTATTGCCATCGAAGCTCAGTGCACTGGGTTTGTGAAAGCTGCACTTCTAAACACCATGTCAAGATACGAGTCGGCTATAATCAATACCAGTCCACTGGAACACAAGGTCAAGTTTTTACTACTCTTGCGCAATACATGTAATGCAAGACATGTAACGTGAGAATTCTAATCAACAACATCAGTCAATTCTTCACTTGGAGTCTGACTGGTCTGGCATCTTGTCAATCATCTAAAAGAAAATATAAGAAGATGTATTATTAATTTTTTTAGATGTGTAAATTAAATAGGATAAAAATAGGATATAGGATGAAAATTTATCAGAGAGATAATAACAGTACTAAGGAGAGCATGCGTGGACTGCGCCGAAGGCGGCACGAGTTTTCGTCGTGAAGCGTAAAACCCCTTTCCCTTTCAATATCAACATAATAAATGGGGCCTAAGAAGAAAAGGGATGCTAGAAGCTCTTCGGAGACGGACCAGATGCCTACAAAGCGACTAAACGTGAGAGAAGGTATGGACGAAGCCTTCGACGCGAACGAAGATGAAGCGAGTGAAACGGAAGATAGAGAAGAAGAAGAAGAAGAACCAAGTCTTCTCGAGATAAAAAGTATGCTGGTGGAAATACAGATCACCGTTTCAGATATTCAGCAAAGACAAAACCAATTCGCAGAAGAAATGGCTTCAATGAAGGGAATAATAGAATCTCAGAAGAGAGACTTGGCCGCCATGAAATCCGTGCAGGAAAAATCAAAAGCTCAGAATAAGGAATTACACAGAGAATTAGAGTCAATGCGGGCCAAAGCAGCCGAACAGGAGGCCGAAATAGAGGAACTGTACGACCTACAAGACAACCTAGAGCAATATACTCGGAAGCAGTCCTTGGAGATACACGGGATCCCCGAAAGCGCATACACCTCAACCGAAGAAGCGGTTCTGAAGGTAGCGGAAGCACTTGATGTACAAATCAGCCCCGAAGACATCGATATATCTCATAAGATTTACAGTGAAGGTGAGAAACCGATACTGGTCAAATTTACTAGTCATAAATCCAAATCCAAACTGTATAAGAAGAGGACTGGCTTAAAGAATATTAAAGTATCAGATCTCTTTCCTAACATCTCATATGCAACAAGCGCGGAAGGTGGAAAGAAAATATTTATTAACGAGAACCTAACATCCTTTAGAAGAGGACTAGTGAAAGAAGCTAACGAAAGAAGAAGACAGAGAATGCTTGTAAGTGTATGGACCCTGGATGGAAAAATCTATTGCAAAACGTCTCCTGAAGGCAACCCAATTAGAATTTTCGATTATAGTGATCTCGATTGCCTTTAATGTAAATTAAAACAATGATCAACTAACTCAAAAGGCCAGAATATACGTCTATATTAGATCTTTTTTTTCTTTGGAATGGGAAAGGATTTACTAAAAACCGAAAAGGAAACACTCTTAAAGTTTGCTTTTAGTTATATATATCTGCTTCTTTATTTATTTAATTTTGTTTTTCTCTGTTTTGTCCGTTTTGTTTTTTTTGAGTGTATTTTTGTTAATTTTTTGAATTTGATTAACTTTTCGTTATTCCACAACCTTGTTCTTTTCAACACTTTGCTTGTATTTTCGTCACATGTATTGTCAGTGTTCGTACATATTCAATAGGCAATTACCGAATATTCAGTCATGGTTAAAAAAAATATCTGTAAAACTTTATCACCTAATGGCAAGGGAATTAAGGATCCAATCAAAAGGCGAGGCATCTTCTCTTATTTTAAAGATGCAAAAGCGTTATTCTATGGACCTCAGATGCTTGATAATTTTCAATAGAAATGGATCTTCAAATAAGTTCTCTTAATGTTCGAGGCTTAGGAGACAATCAAAAAAGAAGAGAAATGTTTAAACTGGCTTAAAACAAAGAAATTTTCAATTTACTTTCTTCAAGAGGTGCATTGCATTGAAAACACAACATCTATCTGGTCGGCTGAATGGGGCTATAAGACTCTATTCAGCTGTTGCACGAGCGCAAAAGGTGGAGTTGCAATTCTATTTAACAACAATTTTGCCTTCGAAATCCAACGGGTTTACATAGATACAAGCGGTAGATTTATTATTTGCGATATTAAAACTGAAGAAAAATACATTACCTTGGCCACTTTATATGCCCCAAATGATGACGATCCTAAATTTTCAGTGCGAGGACTTAATAATAGGTGGAGATTTCAATCTGGTGCTCGATCTTGATAAGGATAAAAAGGGCGGCCGTACCAAAACGCACACAAACTCAGTGAAAATACTCCAGGACTTTATCGCTGAACTAGATTTGATAGACGCGTGGAGGATCTTAAATCCCGATACACGTAGATATACTTGGCGAAGGAAAAAACCTGAAATTCATTGTAGATTAGATTTCTTTCTCGTAAGCCAAAGCTTGATGTGCAATGTGACACATGCTGATATCTCTACGGGTTACAAAAAAGATCACTCTATGATAGTAATCAATACAGCTCTACACTCAAACCAAAGAGGACCTGGCTTCTGGAAATTAAACACTTCCTTTCTTACAGATATCAATTATGTGAACCAAATTCGTACAGCAATTCGAGAAGTCCTGGCTGAATATGAAAACGATGATAGCGTCAACGCTGCTCTGCTGTGGGAAATGATAAAAATTAAAACCCGAGAGCAGTCATTAAAATACGCAGCAGATAAAAAAACAAAAATGTCTCGGAAAGAGGAAGAGCTGGAGAGAAGAATAAATGTGTTACAAAGCTTGATTGAATCTAATTGCGCCGGAGAACAGGAAAAACTTGACGCCTCCAGGGAACAGGAAAGGAAAAAAACAGAGTTGGAGAGAATAATCGAATACAGAACGAAAGGTGCGATTTTGAGAGCAAAATGTAGATGGCATAACGAAGGGGAAAAAAATACAAAATACTTCTTAAATCTTGAGAAAAGACATTTTAAAAATAATGTTATAAGCCAATTAAAAACTGGAGAAAACGAATTTGTTTCCACAGACAAGGAGATTTTAAACGAGTGCGAAATGTTTTATAGGAATCTTTATAGCGCCCAAGACATTCAAAATGATAATCTTTTCTTTGAAGACACAAGTACAAAACTTCTAGATCACGATGAAAAAGAAACCTGTGAAGGCTTACTAACCAAATCAGAATGCCTGCAAGCACTGAAAAATATGGAACCAAACAAAAACACCAGGCACGGATGGCCTACCTGCGGATTTCTATAAAGTTTTCTGGAATGACCTATCCGACTACCTTGTAAACTCAATTAATTATGCATATGAAAAGGGACAACTTTCAGTGACTCAAAAGCGAGGGATAATTAAACTGATACCTAAAAAGGATACAGAACCCGACCTCATTAAAAATTGGCGCCCAATAACCTTATTAAACTGTGATTATAAAATAGCGGCTAAGGCAATTGCAAATCGCCTCAAAAAAGTTATTCCAAAACTAGTAAACAGCGACCAAACTGGATTTATTAAGGGAAGATTCATCGGTGAAAATATCAGATTAATAGATGGGGTGATAAATTTCGCTGCCGCCAACAATATTCCAGGATTACTACTCTTTTTAGATTTTGAAAAGGCTTTCGACTCCTTGAATTGGGATTTTATACAGAAGACTTTCAAGCACTTCAACTTCGGCTCGTCAATGATTAATTGGATTGAAACTTTTATAATGGCATTGAAAGCTGCGTCCTAAATAATGGATGGTCTTCCAATTTTTTCAAACCTGAAAGAGGAGTTAGGCAAGGCTGTCCTCTTTCGCCTTATCTTTTCATTCTTTGCGTCGAGATACTAGCTGAGAAAATAAGAAAAAACAAAGACATCAAGGGTATCTTTGTGCATGAAAATGAAATTAAAATCAGCCAGTACGCTGACGACACCACCCTTATTTTAGATGGATCAAAGGAATCTTTGACGTCCTCTTTAGAAGTTTTGGAAAGTTTTAGAGCAGTATCTGGCCTGAAACTAAACAATAAAAAAACTGAAGTACTCTGGATTGGAGCTAACGCTGGAAGCGGTGAAATACTCTGCCCTGAAAAAGATCTAAAATGGGTAATAAACAAAGTAAAGGCCCTAGGTGTGTGGTTCTCAACTAATTCTGATGTAACTATGGAGGCGAACTACTCTGAAAAAGTAACAAAAATCAATAAATGTTTAGGCTCCTGGGAATACCGACGACTGAGTCTAGTCGGAAAGATTACAGTACTAAAAAGCTTGATAGCCTCTCAACTTGTTTACATATTGTCGCCCCTGCCAACAAATCATCGTGTTGTAGATGAATTGAACAAGTCTTTCTTCAAATTTTTATGGAGTGGAAAGGGGGACAAGATAAAGCGAAATGTAATGATCAGCGATTATTCAGACGGTGGATTGAGGATGATTGATTTAAAATCTTTTAACAAAGCACTTAAATCTACCTGGGTTAAAAAGTACCTTGACCCAGAAAATCATGGTAAATGGAAATATTTCTTTGACTCTGATTTACAACACTTCGGTGGCCCTGCCATTTTTAGAGGCAACATTAAAAAAGACGACTTGTCAAAATATATAAGCATCTCGGATCTCTTCACGGCCGAAATCTTGCAAATTTGGTCAGAAATAAATTTTGATTCGAACGTGAATTCTATCGACCATTACCTTTCACTGAGCCTTTGGCATAATTCGCTGATAACAATCGACAGTAGACCCGTTTTTTACAAATCATGGTACACTAAAGGCATACAAAAAGTCACGCATTTAACGAATGACCTGAATACCTTCATTTCTTTACATGAATTTGAAGAACGTTTTGAAATCAAAACAAATTTTCTTGCATTCCAAGGCCTTATATCTGCACTAAAATCTCTAAAAGAAATTAACAAAGATCGTCTCCTGAATAGAAACACTAACTTCGAAAATTTCCCTGAAAGGTTCTTAAAGACTGAAAAGGCTAATAGATTAGTTTATGAGAAGCTAGTTCGTATCAAGCAACAACGGCCCACCCGAAGTCAAGAAAAATGGTCTGTTGACTGCGAACTCCCAAATCACGAAATGGTTGACTGGAAGTCAGTTTATCAACTGCCTTTCAAATGTACTAAAATAACTAAACTAATTACGTTTCAATTCAAACTATTACATAGACGACTGGCAACAAATGATTTCCTAAAGAAAATAGGTATTAAAGTGTATACGACAGATATTTTTTTATTTGCTTGATCGAATCTGCATAGGATCCTGATATGAACATCGAAAAAAAAAATTCCATATCGCTTTTCTTCACCGCGTTTTAGCCGTCTAAAGACGTGAAATTTCATTTCCGGTTAGGTAAAAAGCCGAGCGAGGTGGAGTCCTGGACCGAGTCGGTCGTGACGTCAAAACCAGAACGCCTTCGACAACAACGCAAAGACAGCGAGGAGTTTCGTGGCTTGTAGCCGTGTATAACCAGATATATTTTAGTTCAAATTTTGTCTAGAACCGTCAAAACTTACACAAAGTTATGTCTACGGATGATTTTGAGTTTGGGAGCGATTCTGAGCGATCAGACGCATAATTCAGTGTTTCTTCGACTGTTGATGAAGTTGAGTGCGATGAGTTTTAATATACAGGTTTATAGAAGCAGCAACAGACAACTCAGACCCAGAAGGTCCTTACGATGAGTGGCTTCAAGAGTACATGTATACCGCTAGCAGATAACGACAGCGATATAATTTCTCATTCTGAAAGAACGTGAATTTCGGAGCCCGGACATGCTGGAAATGCGTGTGTATAACTACGCCGTAAAAATAACATTGTTTGTTTACACAATTGCGCTGTTTGAATCGAAATGAGTTGAACCGATTTGTAATAAGCTTTTTAAAATTCGCTTGTAGTTTATCTTGAGTTATCTCTTTTCGAGGACTGTTCATGAGGGGCGAAGGGGCAGCAACTCGCGAAGCGGCGAGCGAGTTTGAGATCGAACGGGAGTTAGCACGAAGATCGCGGCACGCTCCAAATGGGGAATTATCACAATAACTATATAGGCCGTTATATTGTTCTGTATATTACAACGATTTTGAGGCCGTTTTCATGTTCGGTAATTTTAAATATATTCAATTTTTTTTTCTACTTTATAATTTATTATATATATACCGAACGAAAAGTGGCCGTTATCCCATGACTTAACGGCCTCGTTTCATTTCATATAAACACCGAACGAAAAGTGGCCGTTATCCCATTACTTAATAGTCTCCTACGCAGCCGTTATTTGTAGAGTTTCTTACTCATCTTTAGAAAGAATGTTTCATGGAGCAGTTATGTCCCGGAGTCCCAGACAAGTCAGAAACAACAGCTGCGTGATTTTCATTCAATGCGCTGTTGTGATGACTAATTGGCCTGAATCGCTTTTCATAAGCTCTCACTAGTAGTTTCTCAGTCAACAGTGGTTTACTTTGGGAGGCAGAGGAATAATTTATCTTTAAGAAAACCGGAGGTGTGATTCAGAACCATTTTTGTCCGGTAACGTTTTCGCTCAGTTCTGAATAATTTTTCGACGCTGGGCTCGCGATAGTAACTTTATTTATCCGCATATCACATTGTACACATTGGTGACATTGGTCTGCCTCTACCGAAGATTGTGCAGTTGCATTTGTTGCTTCTTCCGCAAGGACAACAGACACTGAAATCAAAATTCAAAACAAAATACCTTTAGGAGCGAAAAAAAGGAAAAAAACCCCTCTTGTTTAGTCGTGACCGCTTCTGTGACACTATTTACATTTGGAGCGTGCCGCGATCTTCGTGCTAAAAATCCATTCGATTTCAAAGTCGCTCGCCGCTTCGCGAGTTGCTGCTCGCTTCGCCCCTCACGAACAGTCCTCGAAAAGGGAAAAACTCAAGATAAACTAACGAGAACTACAAGCGAATTTTAAAAAGCTTATTACAAATCGGTTCAACTCATTTCGATTCAAACAGCGCAATTGTGTAAACAAACAATGTTATTTTTACGGCGTAGTTATACACATGCATTTCCAGCATGTCCGGGCTCCGAAATTCACGTTCTTTCAGAATGAGAAATTATATCGCTGTCGTTATCTGCTAGCGGTATACATGTACTCTTGAAGCCACTCATCGTAAGGACCTTCTGGGTCTGAATTGTCTGTTGCTGCTTCTATAAACCTGTATATTAAAACTCATCGCACTCAACTTCATCAACAGTCGAAGAAACACTGAATTATGCGTCTGATCGCTCAGAATCGCTCCCAAACTCAAAATCATCCGTAGACATAACTTTGTGTAAGTTTTGACGGTTCTAGACAAAATTTGAACTAAAATATATCTGGTTATACACGGCTACAAGCCACGAAACTCCTCGCTGTCTTTGCGTTGTTGTCGAAGGCGTTCTGGTTTTGACGTCACGACCGACTCGGTCCAGGACTCCACCTCGCTCGGCTTTTTACTTAACCGGAAATGAAATTTCACGTCTTTAGACGGCTAAAACGCAGTGAAGAAAAGCGATATGGAATTTTTTTTTTTCGATGTTCATATCAGGATCCTATGTAGATTCGATCAAGCAAATAAAAAAATATCTGTCATATACACTTTAAAGATAACGAGATGTGTACTTTCTGCAAAACCGAGATAGAGAGCCTAACTCACCTGTTTTGGTTTTGTAGTGACACTACACGCTTTTGGCAAAATATTAAGCAATGGTTGAAAAATGACAAACAAATTGCGACTGACCTTACTTTAGCCATTATAATTGGTTTAGAGCCCGATTTTTTCAGAAATAAACAAACACACCTTTATTTATTAATCGCAAAGTTTTTCATTTGGATTTGCCGAACACAAGATAAGGCCCCCAAATTAGAAAATTTCTCGACTTTCTTGACCTCATTTAGTGAGTCCTAAATTGTCTCTTATGCCTCTGTCTTCTAAAATAAAAAATAAAAATTAAAAATTAAAAAATTCCCTTGCCGTCAATTTTCTTTGTTTAACTAAATCATAAGCTAGATTAACTACGGTAAAGCAATGTAGTTGTATAATTATGTATTTTCCTATTTTAGTGTTGCATTAGTTTAATTAGTATTAGTATAATTATGTATTTCCCTGTTTTAGTGTTGTATTAGTTTAATTTATCGTAATTAATTAAATATCGATGTAAAAATTGTCTGCATAATACTGTAATACCTAGGTATATAATGATAAAATGTAATGTAGGGAAAGCGATGTAAATGTAATGTAAGTATTGTACTACAAGTTATATAGTGTAAGCGTAGTCATGTAAGTTGTCTTTGATTGCAATAAATGTGTTAAGATTTAAAAAAAAATAAATAAAATAACAGTACTATAAAGGAATTAGGGTATAACGTATAACCACGAGTAACCATGGGTTATAAAGTGTGGGCACTGTCTGAAGGGTTGAATTTGAATTGGTTTTAACTGAGGAAACTACTGAATAGCCACATTGTGGCTTTATTATTTGCTGCTATGTTTGAGTGTTAACTAATGTTATATATATACTGAAATATGTAAGCGCTTGGAGATTGAGTTTACCTGAGGATTTGTGTGTTGTACTGGCGGAGAATTAGCAGCCGCCTAAAAGAAAATAACAAGGTGTGTTATATTTTTTTCTGAGATGCCTAATTGAAATGAAAATTTGATTTGTTATGGATATAGGATAAACGTTTATCAGTTGATCAATGTAAAGGAAGGTTATAAGTACAATGAAGTAAAGGAAAGTCATGTATTTACCTGCTGCCAGTAGCGGTTGATTGCTCAGATTGAATGGTATTGCTTTCTGGTGAGCTAAAAGATAAGACATTGGACTATTTTTTTTTTAAGATAATGTGTTAATCGTTACATTTTAATTATCTGTTTCTATTGTTACCAGGATATTGAATTATAATTTTATATTATTGTTATATCATAACTATGTCCATTTTGTCCTAGTTGAGAATTGGGCATATACATGTATGACATTTTAATTTATTTTGTCAATTAGGGGCACTGTTCTGTTGTTGGGTAATTACAGGAATAGTTTTTAAGATTTTAGGGAGTTGTTTTGTAGTTGCAATGTATGTTAAAAGGTTTTGTAATTGGCTTGAAATTTGATCTGTTTCATCCCAAGCTGCTGGTTGTTGGTGTATGATATTATTATGATCGCAAGATCCTCAGCGATTCAAAATAATGTCTGTCTATCCGCACGCTTCTACAGTGAGAAATAAGTCGTTTCCTGTCGGGCTTTTGCTCTGTAGATCTCTGTAGAGTTTCAGAGAGTTTGACACCTCCGTAATTTGTGATGCTTTGCTAGTAAAGTTTTGCTTTGGCTCTGGATGGACTGAATATGAAATACTGATTCCATGTAGGATGTTGACTTTTCTTGAATTTCAGTCGATTTCAGTATTGTTTTGCCGGGCTCGGCATGTGGTTAAAATCTGTTGTTTTCACGGATATCTTATTTTTCTTGGGCCAATTTCACAAGAGACTACTGTCACAAACCGTACTGAATCCGGTTGGGAGAATCGTGACAACATTCTTTGATGCTAGCAAACTTTCAATAGCTTGTTTGATTGGCAAATTTTTGCATAAACTCGTTGAGCAAAAACATTCCATACCGCCAAACAAATCTCGAATCACGACATGTTTGTTTCGAAAGGCTTGATGAAGTGTGAAAATTTTTCCGCCATTTGATGACAACCGCTGCAAACGACATGACGCGCTCATGAATGGCCATTGTCAAGGTGATGACAGTTTTTACGCCTTTTAGCCAATGGGAATTTTCCGTTGCTGGAGGAACGGGAAATTCACTTTTTCTCAAAGATGTTTACAACCCCTCTATTTTTCTCCTTCCTCGCCCCCTACCTCCACGCTCGCGCTTCGCGCTCAGTTTCAGTTCGCTCGCAGCTACAACGATCTGAGAAAATAGAGAGGCTGTGAACAGTCTAGAAATATGTAAGCGCTCGGAGATTGAGTTTATCTGAGGATTTGTGGGTGTAGGGGCTGGTGGAGGATTAGCAGCTGCCTAAAAGAAAATAACAAGGTGTGTTATATATTTTTTCTGAGATGGCTGATTGAAATGAAACTTTGATTTTTTATGGATATAGGATGAACGTTTATCAGTTGATCAACATAAAGGAAGGATAAGTACATATGATGAAGTATAGGAAAGTCATGTATTTACCAGTTGCCAATAGTGGTTAATTCCTCTGATTTCGTGATATTGCTTTCTGATGAGCTAATAGATAAGACACTGGACTATTATTTTTTTAAGATAAGGAAATGTTTTAATTGTTAGATTTTAATTATCTGTTTCTATTGTTATCAGGATATTGATATTATAATTTTATATTATTGTACGTTGTATCATAATTATGTCTATTTTGTCCTAGTTGAGAATTGGACATATACATGTATGACATTTTAATTTCTTTTGTTAGTTAGGAGCACTGTTCTGTTGTTTAGTAATTAAAGGAAGAGGGTTTGAGATTTTAGGGAGTTGTTTTGTAGCTAGGGCTTTGCAATGTTGTAGTTACAATGTATGTTAAAATGTTTTTGTAATTGGTTTGAATTTTTCATCCCAAGCTGCTGGTTGTTGGTGTATGATATATTATGATCAAGTTTCCTGTCCGAAGGTGGCTGACTGAGTGGTTAGGATACTAGTTGAAACAATTATTGTAATCAGTAGTTAATTGCTGAATGGTTTCTTTTTTGTCTTGTTTTGCGTTTCATTTGAAAAAATAACAAGGTAGGTAGTGATAATTTCAATTTTTTGAAGTAAAACTTGGTAAAATGTAGGATACGTAGTTATATATATAATTAGTTTAGTTTATGTGTCATTAAAAACGTTTTAATGTTAAATCTATTTATAATACCTACAGCCTTTGATTGTCCTATTCAAAATATCCATAATAGTTTGAAATATATTATTTTTGTTTGTTAAGTAGACATTTTGCTAAGATCTAACATTGATAACTACTCTTCATGGACATTGGTTTTTTTTTCAGGCTTCATTGAATGGACACGAATAGACAAGTTTAGCTACATTTTCCTTCCAAAAAGCAATTTCTAAATCTTGAACTTTTTGAGAGTTGACAAAGCATCGTGTTTTGTTTAAGCCATTGCTGATTTTCTTTTTGTCTGCTTTGATGATTTTTCAGTCAACTGAAGAAGTTGTTTGTTTACTGTATCCCATGTATGGATGTTAGGTTTAAAATCATCAATACAATCCATGTGATTATTGAAGTATTGTATGTAAAGTGTTGTAAAGAGCAAATAAACTAAAAAAAAAAATTTGAAAAGGGTGTTGAATATTTTTTATGGAGCTGAAGGTGACTCACTTTGCTAGGGGAGGAAAGGGATTGGGGTTGGGAAATATATTGAAATGTTTTTGCATCTGATGTGTTTTATGTGCAGTGTATATTTATGAAATTTGTTATCTTAGAGATTCAAGGGGTGTAGAATGCCTTATGCATGTGTATGTATGTCCCACACAAGTTATTTGATTAATGAATGAATGAATTCATTATAAAAGTTCATACCATTTTGATAGACTGAGTGCTTCTGCGGCGTTGCTAAAACGCGGGTCAAGGGTGTACTAATATCATTTCATTGTTTGTAGTTTTATTTTCAGGTAACTGGAACATTTTTTTTAAAATATGATAACCGTTTTTCCCTTATTGCATTTGTGTAACTAGAGGTTTGTTCTAATTAAAAACATATCAAGCAGTTGTATCCCTAAATAATAAATTGCTCTCTTGAAGATGAAATATAAAGCACCTCAGGTTTTCCTTATCATGATTAGAACGGTAACGGTAACAATAACGATGATACAATAAATAAACTAATTCTCAACTCAGTAAGAATATGTAAATGTCATGGTGCTCAGAGTCTTTCTCGAACACCTTCCCTGTGGCCGCCCTGACAGAGAGTGGGCATCTTATCCAAACTAAAGTGGTCATGCAAGAAACTATGACCAAACATATATTCAAAACGTGATTCTCCCAACAGTAACGGAACATGTATACTTTCAGTGTTTGTAGCCTAAAGTTGACTTACAGTCTGTCGTACTGCGCAGCCTCAGTGTTTGTTTTCATTTTTTGTTTTGAATTTATTGATGTTACCCTTCGGTAATACCGTACATGGAGTAAATTGTAAGTTTTAATTTTGAGTACCATTACGACCGTTCCGTTAAAGAATGCTCGACGAACTGAAATAAGGCGATACCTGTGCCTGTTTATAGGCTCGATTTCTGCCACTCACTTGAGGCCGGTTTTCCCGAGCAGCAGCTGGTAATCGAGCCTAGACTACCGTAGGCTCATGGCTTGTATATTATAAGCTTCTTAGAATGACTCTTTGGCTCGATTAATTATAGCTTGTAAGAGTTCCAAATAGAAGAAATAACCTTAGAGAATACTTGACTTCTGGAGAACAGATCGATTTTCAAAGCACGAACTGCGGACAGTATGTCGTTTTTTTCACTTTATTTGCTTTATACCAATTGTATGAATTGCGTCTGTAATAGATTCATAAAAAGGAGAAAGAAAAAAAGAAGTAAGACATCGTAAATTGTAAAAATAGATTTCTCGTTTTCACACTTCTGGGATTTGAACCGGCGACCTTCGAATTTGAAGTCCACGACGTTAACCGCTCGACTACCATGACACACTTCACGTTAGCATTAAAACAATGAATATAGAGATCTCTTTGTGTTCTTGTTAGTACGCTGACCTAACTTTGAACTACCGTAGGCTCAAAGCTTATGGCTTGTAAGGGGCGACCCATTTAACTTCTGAGGGGGGGGAGTGGAGGATTTTGAAAAAAAATATCCTGCAAGCAAACTTGTACGAAAAAAAATTTCGTGCACACGACCACTGACGGAAAAAAAATTCATACACGTTCAGTGGGCCGAAAAAAAATTCCTGCAAGACACTACATGATGGGCTGACTTCATCTTCAATACATTCAATTTATTTATCTGTAATATTCCATTACACACAAAATAATATACAAATGAAATCTAATATTAAATGGATAGTATCAAACCTTTCAAAACACAACATTTGCAACGTTCCTTTAAAACTTTAACTACATGTATATAAAATATTAACTTTCTCAAATAGTCCTTGTGCTTTTTAATGCTCAATATTAAAATACGGAGTATAAAATTACTATAAATGACTGCAAATAGTTGCAGGATATTTCAGTGTTAAGCAGGCTGAGTGAGGGTTTGGATGTAAAGATCATTCATATCAACATTAATAAAGTTTTGCCAACAATTTATATTTTAAAATTTGTAATAACTTTGTTAATTCCACATTTTGATATAAAATAAAATAAATATCTGCATTTCTATAAAAAAGATTATAACCATTTTTCCAATATTATTTTTTAATATACTATTAAAAGCTGCAGTTATGCTTTTAATAAAATACTCAGTATAAAATATAACTATTGTGGTAAATAAATCAATCAATCAATCAATCAACCAACTACCTTTTTGATAAATCAAGAATCATTTGTATCAAACCTTTTAAAACACAACATTTGCAACATTCCTTTAAAACTTTAACTGTGTGTATAATGTTAACTTTCTCAAATAGTCTTTGTGCTTTAATTTTAATGCCCAATATAAAGTCACTTTAATACTAGGCTGACTTCACAAAACTCATGAAATAATCTCTATATAAAATTGTTATTAAATGAATAAATAAATATATTTTAATCTAAAAGACAGAAAAGAATACAATACAAATTGGATTTTAAAGTGGCTATTTGGCCAATATCTGGTGGTTGTTGAAGTAAACATTATTTATGTTGAAGATTCATCGCCTGTTTTGCTACGCTTCCTCCCCTTCCTTTTATTTTTTTCTGCTTTCCTAGCAGCATTCTTTCCCTGGATAGATATCCCATATTTGCTATGAAACTTGTCAACCAGCACCCCTAACCGTTTGACATCTTCATTAACAATGATTCTAGCATCAGCCAGGGCCTTCTTCAATGGCACATAGAATTTGTGGTGTTCTCCTTCACCTGCAAATAAATTGGAATGTGATATATTCATTAATTCAGTGACATTTAATACAGTTTTGTACACCAGTGTAGGAGACAAACTTATAAAATACCGTAAAATTTAAAACATGGCTTTTAATATATATTCTTTCAAAGGGCTTTTTCTGGGGATTATTTTTGGGGTGGGTTTATATTCAGGGAAGGTTATTGTTTGAACTTTCAAAATCTAAATCCTAAATCAGCTAAAAACCCTAACAGACCATGGGGTTATATTTGGGAGGGCCTATTATTGGTATTTCATTTGATGGAGAGAGGGGTACCTGGAACTATTGATGACCTTTTTAACTCGTGAATGCGCGCATGCGCAGAGCGAGTTATAGCATTGGTGGACAATGTCACTCGGTCAATGGGCTGTAAACTTTAATCGCTAATTAATTAAATTAATGTATGCATTAATTCCCTCTTTTTTCCCTTTTTTTTTGAAACGACGGGTTGTGGGATTCGAACCCTCAAAGTCCTGCTTTGGAACTCAGAACCTTACCACTGCGCCACGCCAGCACTTGTTGATTTGAAGGTGTATACGAAACATATAAATACATATGGGGTGGCCTTTGTGCCATTGTTACTACGCTGACCGAAATTACGACTACTGTGGGCTCAAACTTTGCTAATCTGGCTCGTTTTACGGCTTTTTGGACTGGATAACACTGATAAAACAGGCTATAGGAACTTTTTTGTAGTGAATGAATGCCTTAGTTTTCGGGTCAACCGGACGATAGATACAGTGACGTTTTATCTCTGGACACGCTGGATCCATCTGTGCGCGGGAGCTGTCTATGGCGTTCGCGAATCAAGGCGTTTGTGTTCCCTGACAAAATATCCAAGACCATCTTAGCGAGAATTCATGTGGCACACCACAAGCTAAGTATTTCTAACTCTTTCGATCTTTAAACAAAACGAACACAGTACCCTATTGGTTTCTTGTTAGATGGTGTTTCTCTGCTTTCTATGATCAAAATCATCATCCATCCTGTGGGCGCCAAGTGTCGCATAGGGCATATTAAATTACGATCAAAATACACCTTCAGTAAAGTTCGAAATGGAAAGAAGTAACAGTCAAGAATACTCGATCGCCAAATAAGAGGACATAATTATTGAAGACACTATATTCAAACGGAAACCGAACCTCGTACTTCAATGGAGTTTTCAGGACTTTAATACGAGAACGGTGCCGTTCGGTAAGTGATATTTTTTAATGTTGTTTTTCTTGATTGATCCCAATTCAAACAACGTTTGTACTCGGACGTATGAAGCTGTACGATTTCGCTCGATGAAAAATTATAGCAGATGAAGCCTCAGCTAAAATTATTTGCGAAATAACTTTTTATTTCTGCTTCTAAAAGGAAATGTAGCATTTTATATTTGAATTATTTGTTGTTTGTTGTTGTTGTTAATTCAATATTCTCTGAGGAGAATTAAACATCTCATCGTGTTTTGTTTCATGAATAAAGTACCATTTTATCTGGATCAGTGTGTATTTTCTTTATACTAGTTATAGTTACCGCAAAAGTGCCAACGACATAGAGGAGCGAATAATTGATAGAAAGCTTTAAAATATATATATGATCATGGAACATACACGTTAAAATCTGACCGGCATTACATTGTAAATATTAAAGACAACACGAAAGTCCCAGTTTATTTGATGACAAGATAACAAAATTAATACCCCATCCTAAAGTTGCTTAGAAATCGAAGATGTGTCTTGGTTTGATGAAATTGTCTGGTTGCATGAATGGTTGAAAGAATTTTAAAATTATTATCGGAACGAGGAAGCGTTGCGTGACGGGGGACAAAACAAATAAGATTAACCTTTCACTTTCAGAGTATCTAGGAGAGCAAAACCATTTTTGATAATTTAAATGTAGCTAATTTTAGTCCAAGGATTGCAACTTCATAAATAACTGAAGTATTTTTCTTTCCAAGAGTTTCGTGTATGACAGAATGAATGTTTACATATAAAATTAATTTTATATTGTGCGTGCGAAGCACAGACTACACAAACAAGATCAGAACGTTTTGAAATGATTGAAATATTTTATTCCACGAACAGCAACCAGTCCGAACATATTGGCCGAATATTTAAACGAAGCCTAAAAAGTTAGTTAATGAGGTATAAATCAACTTGTAAGACCTTATAAGCAGGTCACTCTAGTCGCTAAATGATTTTTTAGTCTGTTTATATACACCTTCTAAACAGGGCTTACTGTACGCTTTTCGTTTGAGTTTCCCTCCCAACCAACACTGATTTGGACGTGAGTACGAAATACATCGGCCTGCGTGAATAAAATAAGCCGCGCGGAATCTTATTGTTCTGTTTCGAGAAATAAATCGTTTCCTCGAAATCCCTATTCGAGTCAGACTCAAAACTCGAAACTCACCGATTCTCGAAAACATCGAGGACGAGACTGTCAACTTACATTTACCCGGTACTACTGCATATTTCTATGTTAATTAATTGCTTTACTTTTCCATTCACGAGTTGGCATTGATTATTGGTTTATAAATTAAAATCCATTGCTCTCAAACTATAAAGTGGTGTTTTCAAACTACATTATCAAGCAGTCAGTTAATCAAACAATTTGCCATACCACAATATTTTAAAGTGAATAACAAGGAAAACAATACTGAATGGATACTGTGGCAGTGTATAAAAAGTATATCAAGGGTTACCAATGTAAAAATTAATCTCCATAAACCTTGTATATAAAAGCCACTGATCTTTAATACAGTCTCACCGGATTTGACACTTACAGATGGGTTTAGGGTTTCTGATATTGCAGCTTCACATTTATCTTCATTTTCCTTCAGAGTTTTGTTCAGGTCATCCATAGCCTCCTTGTAACTGATACAACATTCATATTCTCCACTGGCAATGTTATCCTCTGTCAAGGCACCAACCATTGGATACTTTGTTTGCAAAAGAGAAATAACACCGTAAATACTCTTCTTTTTGTAGTATTGCGTCCATGCATTGGTATTTTTTTTACCGCAAGAAGAAGAGAAATTCGAGATTCCCGTTCTTTTCTTGCCCAAAGTTCGCAAGACCTCTGGTTGGGAAACCTGTATTGACGTGACTCACACATTTTCAGAATGAAACTATTACTGGCTTCTTGAAAAGGGTTTAATGGTGTATTATACCATAAATTGTGCCATTTTTTTTGGAGAGTTTGCGAAGAAACGACTACACTTTTCCCACCATCACGTGTAGCTATAAAACCTTGGAATGCCGGCGGCAAAGTGACAACCACAACTTGATTGTTTGTGACAAGCCTTGGAACATTCGATGGCTGCTGCTTTCTCTTCTTTTCTTCGGTAGCCTTCCATTCTACGAATGCTCTAAAGAGGCGCCTTGCTTCGAACTTTGTCATTCCTACATCAGCCTGTGCATCCTCCGTAACATCTTGTATATGTTTCACGCTAGTTATGCCACATTCAGTCATTTTTCCAAAGTACGCAGACAAAGCATTCTTCTGAAGCCAGTTCTCCAATGATTCTGTACACTTTATAGAGTCCTTTTCTGAAGTAATTCCCATCTGTAATTCGGCATTTACTTCGAAAACATCGTCTTCAGCTGTGGCTTCGCTCGCCTTTTCTTCCGCCATTTTGAATCTCCTCAAAAACGAAAGGACCTGGGAACGAGAATATTGTGGGCTCAATCCGATGGCGGGAAAAAAGAAAATGGCTTCCTCCATGGACGGTTCAACCGCTATTATAAATGCAAGCAGATCTAGGCAAAGAAATTCATTTCTTTCATGTGCATTACCACTAGTGAGAATTTCTGAATGCAACAAGACCATAACCGAAGCAAGATTAGCGCTGGAAGAGAAGATGTCTCGTTCTATTTCTGCTGCAAAAGTGGAGTCTTATTCGTCACTGTTGTGTTTGCTTGATGAACTTTCAACCAGGCCTTGTCTGCCCTTCCACGCAGCGTTTGAAGAGTATGCTTCAAAGGTAGAGAGGTCAGCAAAAACTACTGACGTTAAGAGTGCACGAGTTCAATTCAGGGATCTTGTTCTTCGAAAGGATGGACTGCCTGTCATCATCATAAGCGCTGGCAATGAGAACTATGTTCTCCTGATAGAGAAACCCATCGATAACATTTCATTGTGCAAGGGGATCAATTCCCTATTGGAAGAAAGTACTGTGGAGACGACAAGGGTAGAGAAAGAGTCATTACTGTTTTTGGCGTCTTTGTTTCCGATGCTGAAAAAGCTTCTCTCGTCTGCGATAGATCGTGCAGTAGTCTATTGCATCCTTAGCTTGTTGCTATCAAGTAGCAACATGAACATGCTGTTTGGAATAAATGAGAGTTTCTCAAGCCGCATTAAATCTGAGATCGTCCAGCTGGCCCAACAGGTGGAAAAGAAAGAAGAAGAAGCAGAACAGGTAGCTGGAAAGCACATTGAAGATTTAATCACAAAACTGTCAAGTGAGATAGAGAATGAATCGGAAGTCATTGAAAGGAAAAGGAAGAGATGTGACATAGAAGAAATGAATGATTTAGAGTTTGATGTTGCTAACAAGCGTCAACGTCTAAATAAGCTACAGACTGACTTCAAGCAGCAGAAAAAAAGAGCAAATTATCACATCATGCTACACGTAACGCGAGAAAAGACTGACAACGTTTGGGCCAAGAAAGTAAACAAATTTATTTCTAATAAGAAAATCCCCCTGGGAGGGAGGGAGGGTACAAAAGTCACTGTGCGAGTCAGTGAAATCGGATGACTATGTGGAAACCGATACGAGCCATACAATAGTGGGGTTCGCAAGGTAAATAATTAACTCATTTGACCTACGGTAAATCACGCAAATTATCACATCATGCTACACGTAACGCGAGAAAAGACTGACAATGTTTGGGCCAAGAAAGTAAACAAATTTATTTCTAATAAGAAAATCCCCGAAGAATTAAGGGCCCAAACGTTGGAAGGAAAATATGTATATAATATTATTGAAAAAAAAATATATATAAAAATAAAAATTAAATGGAAAGGAGAAAAAAAAAAAAATATCCGAAGACAAACCGGAAAACAGGAACAACGTATAAAATGGTTCACTAAGAGTTCACTAAGAGTTCACTGAGGGTTCAAAAGATCGGCGGCCATTAAGTCAGCTACCACTGTTCTCTGACTAAGGGGCAGAGTTAAATAACGCTGGTAAGCGTCAGATCGCCAGTCTCCGTGCCGCTGAATTAAGCGTTCCGGAACTCCGGCCTGAAAGGCGAATGTAGCGCCGCCCCGGCGAAAGCTGTGAGGAGAGAAGTCGGAGCAGTTCAAACCAATCTGGGAAATGAGCGACTTGACTGCCTCGGTGAAGACCGCGTGAGTTAACGGGCGCAAGGTGCCGTGGTGTGGAAGACAGAAGAATGGAGCAGATGCTGGGGCCGGAACCAGGGTGAAATAATGCGATATGGCAGAAACCGGGCAGAGATCGGATCCAGGAATGCGCGGCAAGGGAACAAAGAGTAGACGATCTTTGTTCTGTAGTGTTTTGGACCACTTGATGCGAAGAACAGCACCGTTTTGAGTAAACTTTAGGTCGCAGCGACAAAGATGACGATCGGTATCAAAGGCTGTGAGTGAGGGCACGGTGAGGTTGGATTTCCTAAGAAATGAGAAGAAGGCAACGGTAAAGAGGCACCAAACTGCAGCATCTGCCGGCCTGGTGATATCGAGGCGGGACTTGAACTGGCGTAGGATGAGTGCGGAGATAGGATGCTTTTGATTTGTAGCCAATCCCATGAGACGCTGGAGACCCTTTTTGACCAAGATGACCTCAAAGGAGTCCAGGGCGGGGCATGGCGACCGGTGAAACAGGTGGTACAGGCGGACGCCATTTAATTTGTTCAGTATGGTTTGGTACGATGTTGAAAAACATGCCAAGAATGCGGCGTATGAAGAAATGGTCTGAGGAGACGCAGGTAAAGGAGAAAGCCCGAAACGAGAACAGAAGGAGAGGTACGACTTCCATTGAGACTTGAGATTCCGCAGAGTTCCTGGTGCGTAGGCATGGGCCTGTACGGAGGCAGTGAGGTGCGATAAGGTTGAGAGTGAATCAGGTACGGCGCTTGGGTTGAGCGAGGGCGGAGGAGCTGTGGAGAATCAAGAAGAGAAGTGGTAAGCGAAAGGAGAATTCACATCTGAATATCAAACAGGAAAAACTCTTGGGGACAGTGCATGGGCGTGGTATCGAGGTCAGCGGTGAGGAAATGAAACTGGGCCTCATGAGATGGGGCGCAATGCCAATGGCTGAGGTGGTCGGCGATGGTGTTGTCGCGGCCCGGAATATGCTCAGCCTGAAGATCAAAATCGTAAATTGCTGATAAGAACCAAATCTCCCTGAGACAAGCTTGCATTCCATAGTTCCTTGAACAGCCAGAATTGAGTGCCTGGACACTGTTTTGGTTGTCGCATTGGAGAATGAAACGTTGTCCCTGGAGGAGTGCACCCCAGAGCTTGAGGGCCACCATGATTGTGAGTAGCTCAAGGGTGTTGATGTCGTGACCGTATGATTGAGGAGTGTTGTCTGGGAACGGTGTGTGAAGGTAAAGACCCTGAAAATACCCGCCCGCCCCTGTGCGGCAGGCGTCAGTGGACAGGAATTGGGGATGTTTGATCCAAGGGTCGGTCTTGATGATGGAAACTCCATTAAACTGGGTAAGAAAGTACACCACCAACGCAAGTCTGATATGACGTCGGCGGAGATAGAGATGGAGGCGTGACGAGACTGAGAGTTATCCCTTAAGGTGGTTAGCAGGCCATTCATGAAAATACGGGCGGGACGAACACATGCGGTGACGAATGACATCACACCCAGGAGAGATTTAAGTTCGGGCTGGGTGATGGAAGACGAGCCAAGACTTGAATGGCACCGAGCGAGAAGCTCGGACAGTCGATCATGGGTGACGCGAATGGGCATGTCTGCTGTGTCGATTAAAATGCCGAGGAAAAACCATGCTGGTCGAGGGAGGGCTATCTTTCTCGGGGGATGATTGGAGACCGAGGTCGGAGAGCAACTGGCCAAGAGTGGAAAATGCCTCGGATGATTTGTCTGGGATCTCTGCGCCGCCGAAATCGTCAATGTAATTTGTGCAATCATAGCCGAGGGAGCGAAAAATGTGGCTGACGGCGGACGTGGTCCGCTGGCACATCATCGTAGCTGAGCGAAGGCCAAACGGAGGTGCAATATCGAAGTACAATTCTCCAGCGTGCTGGAAACCGAGATAGTTATAGTCGCGTGGATCGATGCGAAGCTGTCGGTAGGCGCGGCTGAGGTCCTTTTTGAAAACGTGGCAACCTGGGTCCTTGCGGCGAATGATGTCTTGAAGGGCGTCAATGCCCGGGAGGCGATGGTTAAAGGGCTCGTTAAGATAAGTGTCCTTGGGTATGCCATGATTTACGGACTTGCCAGGTGGATAGCTGAGATCAAGAACGACTCTTGGTTTGCCCGATCTGCTGCGAGTGATCTGAATGGGCGACGTTGTGAGAGGAGCCAGAAGAGGATTGGCCGAGAAGGGACCACAAGTGGCTTCGAGGGAACACTCTTTTTGAAGGAATTCATCCACGATGTGAGGCTGGGCGAGTGCGGAACCGTGATTCTTGTGTGAGGGCTGAGGTTGGGTGGAACAGGTGTAACCGATTGGCCAACCAAAATCGAGGAAATCGCAGAGGTCTTTGTCGTGATATGTGACCAGACGCTTGCGCCACTCGGATATGTTCAGGCCCGAAGGAACGGGAAGGCGAAGGGAGAAAGCGTTGGGGCTGGCGGAACGGTGCAGTAGTGTGTGTAGCTTGATGGCGGTGCTGATGATCGCTGACTTGGTAGGAAGAAGTCTGGGTTCTGTAGGGCTGGGCGGGGCAGTCTCGGGGGGACGAGTAGAATAGTTGACAGAAGAAGAAGACTCGAGGGTGGTTGCAGGTTCTGTATTGTTCTTGCGTAGTCAGGTAGATTTCGTCGCTTGATCTGGGCGCCGAGGTGGGATGTTGAACTTGCGCTTAGGGCAAGTCTTGGCTTGATGGTCGGCCGCTTGCAGACGATGCAAATGTGTAGTTTGGAACAAGCCTCGCTATCGCAATTGTCGTACCAAGACCACTCGTCACAAATTAGGTTACGCGATATCGATGGTTGCTGAGATCCCGTAAAACGTGAGGTGGCAGGTTTGAGGGGCTTTTCCTGACTGCCCACGGAAGGAAGAAGATTCGGAGGGATGAAAAAAGGCTGCTTAAACGCTTCAAAAGAGTCGCCCCATTTCACCAGGCCCAATTCCAAAGCGCGTAGAACTTTGTAATGGTAGGCGCGAACCGCTGACCACTGATACGTGCACGCCAAGATCATGATGTCTTCCAGATGCTTTGAGAGGATCGATTGTTGGGTGCTATCCGCGCATTTGTGCACAATAGACAAATAGCCAGCAGAGAATTCAGCTAGGGTTAATTCGTTGTAAAGTTTTGGCTCACCTGGCGCAAGAATGTGTGGCCACTGCTGGGGAAATAGTGTCCGCTGTGGAGCTCGAAGGTCGCCCAGGGATTTCGTCTGTTCTTGGGCTCGGCCGCCTGTAGGATGTTGCATAAAGTCTCCTAGTGCCGGGTTTCCCGTGGAGGCCTGTAGCTTGGTGAGTTCCAGTTGTAGTTGGAGCTTCTGGATGTCCAATTCGCGGTTTTGTTTGTCTAACAAAAGTTTTTGATATTAGATATCCTCCGGTTTAGATGTGGTTGCTCTTGTTTGTTGCCCGGTGTTTTCGCGTGCGGGCAGTGAAGACGCCTTGGCGACGTTCTGCGATCGCTCAGGTATTGCAGCTGAATCGACGAGGGGAGAAAAATCCTGCGGATCAGCTTTTGTCGGGAGCGACGGCGATGGAAATGTTCCATGTTGGTCAAATCAGCTGACAACGAGTTCAGGGTTTCCCACGCGAACTCATCGTCCAGAGGCCTGCGTGGTGCTCTAACTTGTCTCGATGATTTCTTTGTTGCCATACTGAGTGACGGAGCGAAAGACGTTGTTGAAAGGAACGAGCAGAAACGAATTTGAAAGATACAAAAGTCACTGCTACAAAAGTCACTGTGCGAGTCAGTGAAATCGGATGACTATGTGGAAACCGATACGAGCCATACAATAGTGGGGTTCGCAAGGTAAATAATTAACTCATTTGACCTACGGTAAATCACGCAAAGCGCCGCACATACCTTGTATGGAGATCTAGCTTAAGACGGCAACGGGGAAAAAATAAAAATCTAGTGAAAATTGATAGAGGTGCAGAAACAGCTGTTTACAACGTTCTGTATGAACAGCTGAAGGCTCATGATCGGAGATGGGGGCATGAGGGCACTGGGTATTTGGAGGGAAAGAGAATCCAGGGAGGAGAACTCCGGAGGATTGCAAATGATTATCTGAAGACCAAGGGACTACCTCTGATTAAGAGTAAGGAGACTGTACGATCCTGGTGTAAACCTAAAAATAAAAGGACAAAGCAAGCCTCTCAGCACCGTGGCAAAGGCTTATGGAAGAGCAAGCGAACCGAGAAGGACAGGTCTGAGGTCCATGTAAACCTCCATTACAACCGAGCCCACGTGAAGAACTATACACGGCTCATTTTTCAGAATGGATCGCCTTATCGCAGATATGCAGTCCGTAGAGCCATTGACGATAAGGCATATTTGCGCTGTGGTACATCAGAAGGTTTCTGCAGGCCCATTCATACACCTGTGCAAATTTCACAGGAGAATCTCCAATTCAAACTACCTGCATCTGATTATCCCCAAGAATGTGGTTACGTGTCTCCTGGAGTCATTCTTCTTGTAAATAACATGAAGGAAGTCTCTTACAAGGACACTGACAGGTATGTCAGAGACGATGTTACGGTAACCGTTACTTGCAAACCCAAACTGGTGTATCCGAGCACAGCAACAAACTGGTTCAATGACCTCTATCGTGTAAGGTATCTATTTACCAAGGAACACGAGATGGAGAAGACAGTACCGAATGAGCAAAAGGACGACTCCCAACAATCAAATGAACTGTCAGGTGATACCCCACAATCAAATGACCAGAAAACTGATTCTCAACAAACAAATGTCCAGACAAGTGATTCACAACAACCTGAAGATACAATATCCAGCAAAAAAGGAGAAACTTTGACTTGGCTGTCAGTAATTAGGGATTCGCTGTTTCAGTTTGAAATGATGAATGTTAAGGAAGACTACATCCGTTGTGTTGATGGTGGAGACCATCAAAAGCGAGAACTTATGCGTGTAGATGTTCTTCTGCTGAGGATGTACAAGGTTCTCCCAATGCTTAAAAATATAGAGTTAGCAGAAATTAAAGCTGTTGTGGATTGTCTACAGAAGTTGAAAGGTATTCCAATATGTTCTTTGCACAGTATATTATGTTTGATAGACGATAATTTACCCTTTAAAACGAGATGCTATAATCACCAAATTGCAATACAAATGTAAAATAAAATAGATTTAATATGCAAAGGAACAATGTTCGTGAATTTTGTGGCCTTAATAACGTGATTATCTAATTTTTATGTTATAGCATCATGATAACAAGGCAATGTTATATTAAACTAATATTTGTTTGAATCATTGTTCATTTTTAACGAGTGAATGCTTAGCATGAACGAAGTTATAGCGTATAGCGGACAAATTTCACTCGCTCGATCCCTCGCTCGATCCCTCGCTCGATCCCTCGGTCGATGGCCACAAGTTGTAAACAATAATGTATGCGTAGTACGGTAATTTATGCATTATCAGTAAACAAAATGGCGTCTGGCGCGGATCTCTTCTATTTTTCAATACGGTATTTTCACTCCTACAATTACAATATTAGACACCTTTTTGGAGTTCGAAATTGAAAGAAATAACCCTAAATAATACTCGACCGCCCAAAGAGGAGACATTTAGAATATTAAAAGTGAGTCACGTTTGAAGTTCTTCGATCGATTCAAGCCTGATGAAGACTCAAGCTGTCGAAACTTTTAAAAACCAAGCTGCGGACTTCAAGACTTAGGAAAACACTTAAGTATGTTAAATGTTGTATCTTCTTTATACCAAGTGTATGAATAAAATCTAATTTATCTGAATCATTCTATATTTTCTTTTGTGGAATTCTATGATATTTTCTTTTGTTTGCGTCTGAACTATAAAAACCCTTCAATGGTTTTTTTTCCAGCGTTATATATTTAAAGCGAACTGATATTAGTACCTGTGTTTCTCATACTTGCGGGGGGGGGGGGGGGGGAAACCTGCCTCCACCGGGATTCGATCTCGCGACCTTCGATACGCAGATTCCTTTTTTGACTCACGGGGGACACCCACGGGAGCGACAGAGGCCCTGTACTTTTGCTCCGCTGAACGAATGAACGACTATCGCGGGCTCAAATGAGATTCGCCGAGGACACCGAGTTGCTGTTGTTTTGAGCTGGAAGTGGCTTGATTTACTCACCAAAGGACTGGTTTCAGTGGCTATGTTCATCTTTTCTATTCATGGATCTATTTAGACGCTCGACAGTGTTTTTTGGCTCACCCCCCATATTTCCTTGGCGCTGGCGAATGGACTCGCATCGTTTGTTGAGTTATTTTTTTAATTTAAATACCTCTTAGCTAGTCAGCGCGATGGACGATGTTATCATATGCATGTATGTTATTTTAGTTGCATGAATGGTTGAAATATTAAATTGTAAAATATTATTATCGGAACGACTGTGTGAGGAAGCGTTGCATGACGCTAAGATTTACCTGTCATTTTCATGTTTTTTTAATAGGAGAGCAAACCCATTTTTTATAATTTAACTGTAGCTAATTTTAGTCCAAGAATTACAACTTCATAGATAACTGAAGTATTTTTCTTTCCAAGAGTTTCGTGTATGACAGAACTGAAGACGAATGAATGTTTACATATACAATTAATTTTATATTGTGCGTGCGAAGCACAGACTACACAAACAAGATCAGAATGTCGATCAGAATGTTTTTAGGCTCGATTACCAGCCGCTGTTCGGGAAAATGAGCCCACGCTCATCCCCCGAGCCTAAATGTTTTGAAATGATTGAAATATTTTATTTCACGTGCACGAACAGCAACATGCTTTAAATAAAACTCAAACCAGTTCGAAACATATTGGCCGAATATTTAAGAGAGCGTCTCCACAAGAATCAAACAAAATCGGAAAATAGCGGCAAAAATGTGAAAACTCAAAAAACGCTCAAACTTTGGCTGTTAGTAGTCCATATATTGAGTCATTCATTGCTATGTGGTTCATTTGTCAAATAATTTATTGTTTTGCCAGAAAATGATGAAAATCAATTTCAGGGCTCCATACAAGAAAATTTGGCTTGAAAATTAGCCATTTTTAAGCGAACCGCTTGCTTTAACTATTAATCCAGAAGACATCCACTTGATATCAGTGTATTCTACGACTATTCGAGGTTCTATTTTATAATTTCCATAAAGATTGAAAAACTTATGACACTGAGAGAGGCCTGAAAAAAAATCTCCCTGTTTCTCTATGGCAATTACTAGCTCGATTGAAAAAATTATTTACCCTACTACCTTTATCACAAATCAAATGAAATTTAGGAATTACACTAAGGAGGAAATGGCCTTTCAACTGATATAATTTTTTTTCTGGGGAAATTATATTGCGCTCTGTGAGAGAGCGCTCAAAATGGCCGAAAAATGATATACGTGACTAGTGGATTGCGTGACATACCGTGACCATAGCCACATATTTCAGTGCTGCTTTAGTCAAAGAAATGGTAAAATCCAAATTCCTGCCTTGGGGATATTAAAAAACACTTTCTTTTGAGAATCTCAGTATTATTCGTACATCATTGATGCTTCCCACGATGATGTGACGTAAGAAAATGGTTTATTTCACTGTGTGAATTGTACTTTGGCTTATAAGAAATTCTCTGATATCCACGCTATTTGAACTTAATCTTGTGTAATCTTGTTGTTTTTCTAACATTCATTCTCAGCTAAACACTTCTCCGGCTGGGTACGAATTTACATATCATACATGTATGTGTTACAAGAGGGTTACCAACTTTAAATGTATAAATACTAGGGTGGATCTAAGGGGTGGGGTCAAGGGTTTCTGGACCCCCTTTTCCATGAGGGTAGATACTTTAAGGATAAGCAAATTACATTGCTTTACGCGTTTTGACACCTAGCGGGAATTGTATCTATTTCTACATTTACATATAAATATAATTTCTTTTTCATCCATACTGTTGTCAGAACTTACTCATTTAACATGTGACAATAAAGACTGTTATTTGTTATCTGTAACATCTTTGAGTACCAACTAAATTAACACTATTCTGCCTGGGCTTTGTTTTTCATTCATGAGCCTGGGGGAGGGGGGGAGGCAGAATGTGCCCCCCCCCCAATATATCTTCATAAGTATTTATGCAAAATAAATGAAACTTATATGGTGTGTAAAGCATCAAAAATGTTTATTTTGGTAACAGTCACGTGTCGATCACGACGTCATATCACGCCAAATTGACGTCATACGTTTAAAAAATCCGCCATCTTGGATCCGCCATCTTGGATTGCTAAATCTTTCGGAAATGTCAGAAAATCTCCAAATTTGATATGAAAAAAATCAAGAAAAATATAAGGATACAGAAACTGTAAAGATTTTGGAACACACTCTTAATAAAAAGCAAAATCGCATAAAACACCTAATTTGAATAAAACAACCTGTCAAAAATTGATTGCTATGGAAATGTCAAGTCACGTGATCAAAACATTGACGCACCAACATGTTCCCAGATAATTTTTTAGGAAAAGTCACAAAGTTTGGCTACATTTCCTTAAAGTAATAAAGGTTTTAAATCAGCGCGGGCACTTTCCGCCCCCCCCCCCCCCCCCCCAGGCAGAATAGGGTTAAACTAATTTAAATACCCTTTTGGAAAACTATCTTTGAAAAGCGCCGGCTTACTAAGCTCGTCTCTCAGGGAAATTTATATAATTATATAGTCAGATGTTTCGTATAATCATCGATACTTTTTAGAGTTTGATGAAAATTGTCATATTCTTTTTCTTCTTTTTCTTTTTCGATATGTAACTTTATATTTTTGGAATATTTCTTCTTTCCTTTTTAAATTATAAATATTTTAGACTATTTTTATAAGAACAATTATTTATGTACATATTTTATTGTAAAAATTTAAAAAATCGATCTCTGGTTAAAAATTTAAAAATATGAGCTTTCGGTTGCCAGTCTGCAACCTTTGACAACCTTATTTACTGCATCGCACATAGATTTACACCAGCTGTGATTCTTTTTCACAGCTGATCTATTATTATTATTATTAATTTGCTGGCTCGTGAGAAAATCGCCATAGCCATACGCGAATAATCTCTCCCCGTTGCTATCTTTCGCAATCCTCATCGCTTTAGAGACGTCGGTCGATCGTCCTTCTTCCCGGTTCTCTCTCCAATTTGAAACTTGACATTTAGGTACTGCTTTTGTTTGTCGGTAAATTCAAAGCCTTCATGACTGTGTCGATATCAGTGCCCATCCCATCGTGAGAGTAGGTGTGGCTGGTAGTGATGATCTACTTCCCTCTACATGTATCACTGTTGGAGCTTTGCTTGCGCCCACAGTTCAGTTTAGTCGAGTAGTCTAACATGGCCTTGTCATAGAGCATTTTGTGCGCAAATATAGAAATAGATACAATTCCATGTTAAATGAGTAAGTTCTGACAACAGTATGGATGAAAAAGAAATTATATTTATATGTAAATGTAGAAATAGATACAAATCCCGCTAGGTGTCAAAACGCGTAAAGCAATGTAATTTGTTTATTCTTAAAGTATCTACCATCATGGAAAAGGGGGTCCAGAAACCCTTGACCCCACCCCTTAGATCCACCCTAGTATTTATACATTTAAAGTTGGTAACCCTCTTGTAACACATACATGTATGATATGTAAATTAGTACCCAACCGGAGAAGTGTTTAGCTGAGAATGAATGTTAGAAAAACAATAAGATTACACAAGATTAAGTTCAAATAGCGTGGATATCAGAGAATTTCTTATAAGCCAAAGTACAATTCACACAGTGAAATAAACCATTTTCTTACGTCACATCATCGCGGGAAGCATCAATGATGAACGAAAAATACTGAGATTCTCAAAAGAAAGTGTTTTTTAATATCCCCAAGGCAGGAATTTGGATTTTACCATTTCTTTGACTAAAGCAGCACTGAAATATGTGCCACGGTCACGGTATGTCACGCAATCCACTAGTCACGTATATCATTTTTCGGCCATTTTGAGCGCTCTCTCACAGAGCGCAATATAATTTCCCCAGGAAAAAAATTATATCAGTTGAAAGGCCATTTCCTCAGTGTAATTCCTAAATTTCATTTGATTTGTGATAAAGGTAGTAGGGTAAATAATTTTTTCAATCGAGCTAGTAATTGCCATAGAGAAACAGGGAGATTTTTTTCAGGCCTCTCTCAGTGTCATAAGTTTTTCAATCTTTATGGAAATTATAAAATAGACCCTGGAAAAGTCATAGAATACGCTGATATCAAGTGGATGTCTTCTGGATTAATAGTTAAGGCAAGCGGTTTGTTTAAAAATGGCTAATTTTCAAGCCAAATTTTCTTGTATGGAGCCCTGAAATTGATTTTCGTCATTTTTTGCCGAAACAAAAACATATTTCACAAACAAACCACATAGCGATGAATAACTCAATATGAACTACTAAAAGCCAAAGTTTGAGCGATTTTGAAATTTTGAAGTTTGCCGGTCAAAGTTCGATTTTTCTGGAGATGCTCTCTTAAACGACGTCTAAAAAGTTAGTTAATGAGGTCTATAAATCAACTTATAAGCAGGTCAGTCTAAGTCGCTAAATGTTTTTTTAGTCTGTGTTTATATACACCTTCTAAACAGGGTTAACGTTTACTGTATGGTTATGAGCTTAAATATATACATTTAGGTTGGCCAGTCAGTTTAAAATCGTATTAGGCAATGGTTTTGTTAAACCCTGTGTAAACCTTGTTTTTAAAAATATTCGGCCCATAAAGTTGGCGATTATCGCCCGGGGATTATCGAATATCAGTGATTAAAGACTTTTCGTTTGAGTTTCCCTCCCGACCAACACTGATTTGGACGTGAATACGAAATACACCGGCTTGCGTGAATGCCCGCGCGGAATCTTATTGTTCTGTTTCGAGGAATAAATCGTTTCATCAAAATCCCTATTCGAGTCAGACTCAAAACTCGAAACTCGATTCTCAAAAACATCGAGGACGAGACTGTCCAACTTACATTTACCCCGGTACTACTGCATATTTCTATGTTAATTAATTTCTTTACCTTTCCATTCACGAGTTGGCACATAGTGCCTTTGATTTATAGACATTGTGTGCCATTCTACAGATGATAAAAATGCTGACAAGGTTGATGCTGCATTTATGGAGACTGAAATGAAAGTCAGGCAGTGCCGTATGTATTTGGATTCTCTGAACCTGCCTTTACACAGGTATGCTGATAATAATATTAAATAATAATTTGTATAAAATTTCAGATATTCAGGTTTTAGATTCTTTGTTCCTCATTTTGACGAAAGACTAACGCTCAACATTTCCATACCATTTGAAGACTTTGAATAGCTTGAACCTGATATTATACAGTATGATCACTTTGCATCTGTGTTTGTAGATGGCTCGATAAACTGTCTCACCACTTGATTCTCCCAGTAGCTGAGCAGTGGTAGAGCATCCGACCATCGGGGACTCAGATTTGTTCTTTGTAGTGCCATGCTCCTGAACAACTTTTATATTGATTAATTTATTACATGACCGAACTCCACATATTAAACCATTTTTCTCTTTTATTATCGCGCATCAAAATTTAACACGTCTGCTGATGACTAGCGTACATGTAACTTCTATGTGTTTTTTAATATGTAATGGTGTTCATTCAAATATACTGTTTTACCTTCTAGGCCTATTGACTTCCAAACGAGTGACGCCGGACCAGGTGTCTCTTCTCATGAGAAACTGGTCCAAATTAGACTGGCTGAATATTTTCAAGTGTTCAATCTTGACCTGCAAGTTAGAGCCCATCATGCTCCAAATGACTCTCGGAGCCATATTGCTGAGCAAGTCATGCGGAGCTTAAACGAGGCAACTGGTGATGGCAGGTCAATCCCGCTTCCGAAAGTTCCACTATTTGATGGCATGTATGAAAATCAAATATGTGCCCTTAGTCAAGACGAATTCAATGCCTTGGAAAGACAGCGCCAGGAGGATATGGCAAAGCAGTGTGCAGAAGATGTGGTCAAGCGATATCAAGGCAAAAGGTGCTTGGGAACTACCATTCATGCCCTAACGCCTAGTTATAAAATACCTGATAATTTTTTCTTTGATGACGACTTCATGAGGAAGATACACAATTCATCTCCATCAATGCAAAGGTCGTGTGCTGGAAGCGGATATTATGCAATTCAGCTAAAGTTTGTAAAGCAGCACTACATTGTATATGATGGTGCAATTGAGGGAATCAGGAATGGCTGTTATGATGGCGAAAAAATGTGTACCATTCACCAAGAAGTACTAGGCAGTGAATGGAGAGGGCTACCTGTTCATCGTGTTCCTACACCCATCTCTTCAAGTTCCAGAGATAAGGATGGGTTTCACTATACCATGCCTGAAATCACTGCACATGTTGAAAGTACAAGCAGCAGAGTGGTGGTCGATGAGTTTTGTCCAAGGGTTAAAATTGATGAAACAGTTAAAGAGATTGGGCCATTGGATGTCCATATTGTTGAACTAGTACAAGATGATGGTAGTGTCATCAAAACGTCACAAGACAGAAATGACACTTTAAATAAAATGTTGTCATCTGTAGATGAAATTGTACAAGAGTACACAGGTGAAGATTTGCGTCAAGTTGTTGAAGCTGAAATACAGCGGAGGTATAAGATGATGGTGAAGTCTCGCCTTTCCAAATCGTCAAGAGCTGCTACAAAAGCAAAGGAACTTGCTAAAACTGTTTCAGAGATAAACTGGGAGGAGAGTATTAAGTCTGGAACTCTAGACAAAATGTACGTTTCACAGCTAGATATGTATCTCCAGAAATGTGCAGGATGTTCAAAGGTTGAACTGTAGGAAAAGGGATATACTAAAGCTAAAAAGTTGAGGCTGTCAAGAGGCACTTCTACACTACCAAGACGAAAAACATCTTCATCCCTTCCTACAAATGCCACAAACACCAACTCCAACACAGTAGTAATACCGTGGGGTGGGCAGACAGAGATTCAGGACAGAACTATCACTCTGAAGAACACCTGTCCCATTGATAACTTCCTGATGATATTTCATCTGTTATTTAATGAGTCATCAAGGATAAAGGCCTACTTTGAAAACTGCAATGATCTAGTGGCACAGACTCTGTGTAGGTCATTAAAGCTGGTTGGAGATGATGAATTCTGCGAGGCAAAACTTGAGTGGCTCACACTTAACCCAGCTGTCCAACCAACTTCTGCAAGTGTCATAGATGTTTGGGGCAATGAGGAGAACTTATTACTCAGCATCTAATACCTTTTATGAAGTCCAATGTCTCAACAACGTGCTCTTCGCCCTTTTGCCCTTTGCCAGGAGGTACAGTGAGATGGGCAAATACTGTTGCTCTAAGGTGAGTTTTCTCTTTTTTAATATTAAAAGCAAATTCCTTTCACACACATTTTAAAAATATTTTCTTCTAATTCAGTGCAATTCATTTTCATATAAACCATGTGAGGTACTGGTTGAATTGTTGGGAAGAATATTCTGTTTGTCAGTTCCTCGAGTGTCTTTAAGATGCAGTATTTAATATTATAAAGACATTAATACATGGATATTATTTCAGTCTCCAGAACTACAGTCTGCCAGGATTAAGCCTCTTCGAGTCTATACTAGACGCATGGGTGATGTGTGGCAAGCAGACACGGTGCAGTATACGGTTTCCTGGTCCAGTTGTCCCCCCTGGTGCACCTTTCTATCTTGGGACAACAACAGTGCCAGATGGTCATGGCGGATATGTGTAAGCTTTATTTTGTTTTTTAAGAAATTTGCTATCATATTCATTTGTAACAGACAAGTTAATGAATGCAATTTAAAAGCAATATTGCAATTTAAGCCTGAAAAAAGAAATCAGGCTTCAACGAGATTGAACCCATGACCTCCACGTTACTAGTGCGATGCTCTACCAGGGATAAATATAAAATAGTTTAGGATTAATTATTGAACATGTTAATACTATGCATATGCTGATACCCAGATTGCTTCAGCATGCATACTGTGATGGTCTGAGGACTCAGAGTAACCGCCAGTTCCCAGATGGTGCACCAAGGATTCTAGTGGTGAATGTCGAATTTCTATCTACCTCTGGTGTGCTGGCGGAAAAAGACTTCCCCACACAAATTCAGTTCCTTGGAACAAGGTACACTTTTAATACAAAAGTTACAAAACTATAGATTTTCTTTTTAAAATCATAAAATTTGTTTTATACAAGTCATAGGCTAGGAATATTTTTTAATATTAATTTGCTGTGACGTTTTACAAAGCATTGCTAGTTCCATATTTAATAAATATTTATTACTTTCAGATACAAGCTGTATGCCCTCACATTCTTCGGTAGCCACCACTATACCTGCAAGATATGTGTGCAGGGCCAATGGATGTGGTACGATGGAATGAAGGAGAAGGACATGTCGAGGAACAGGCCTGACTCCTTTCATCAGTGCAAGTGGAAAGGGATCACCATCTCATTGCTTTTACATTCAGTAATAATAAATATGTATTATTGATGCATATGTATTATTACTGAATGTATTAAAAAGCAACGAGATGGCGATCAAAGGTCAGTCACAACGGAAAGGCGACCTTTCCTCCGTACCCCATACACACAAAAAAAAAATCCTGCAGCATGTTTCATGGAGAAAAAAATGTCATGCACACAAATGCCCCGAGAAAAAAAAAATCCTTGCAGCATGAAAGGGTTTAAAAAAAAATTATTGCCTATACCAAATCCTCCACCCCCCCCCCCCCCCCCCCTCAGAAGTTAAATGGGTCGCCCCTAAGGTCAATCGATCGGGAAAGTTGCCGTGGCATGTACAAACTTCCAAGGCCTAATAACATGGAAAATTACCTCTTTGAAGCTGAGAATGAAAAGGAGAAACACCCATGAATTTCTCAGTGGCCTCAAAATGGATAGGAGAAGAATTTGGGCCGCATCAATCGACCGGCGGCGCTTCAAATTTAAGCTATAAGCTTAAGCTGGTGATGTGCTCCATTCCATAGGAACCCATAAAGCGCTTGAATTCTGCCTGAGCTGTACTGCGGCCCATTGTCAGTATCAGCTGTGAAGGGATGCCGTGCTCAGCAAAGATGCTCTTTAAGAGCTCCTGCCCGAGAGCATTCAAAATCTTACGACAGCGACCATTTTGGCACATTGCTCATATTTTGCCTGAAGATACCCTTGGGTAAACCATTTTCAAAAATCATGATTTTAAGTTCCAGCGTTTTTTATTTTGAAAAATTCTCGAAAATTCGAAAATGCGGTCAAAGTGCGTTTTTTTTCTTAATCGAATTCCCCAAATAACACGCGAGGACGAAGCGTTGCTGAACTCTTGAAATTTAATCAACTAGTATCAAATTTTATACATACTTAGAATAGCTATTCCTCTTTATGTCTAATGTAAAAAATATGTCAAATGCACTAATATGAATTTGCAAGCCATTTTAAAAACACGTCCGACGACCGCTAAACGAGCGGCAAAATATTGGCTATTTTTAACTGTGTAAAACCCTTCCTGGTACCTAATTTTTTCAACATTTAACTTGATAGCCTTAAAGTTTAGTTCTTTAACTATTATCCTGCCAAATCTCAAGGTCGAACTCGAATCGGTTTCCGTTGCTGGAAACCGAAAATATATATCAGGTTAACGCTCAAATGAAACGATAATTGAACACGAAATGGACCGTTAAAACTTCAATGTAGAGGGATTAAATTTAAGCCCTGGTAGTTTCTACCTTGACCTTACCATGAATATATCCTGAAAGTTAGATAAAGCATTTAGAATCCATTGAAAGTCCAGCGAGAAGGTCGTAGGTTCAACTAGTCTAATGGAAACTAAATAACATTGATGAAATTTGATCACTTGTACAGTATATCACTTGTAGACATATATTAAATTTGCCGATGTCACACTGAAGACCCGGGACTGAAGAGTACACAAACACAAGTCACAAACTTGCAACGTTAAAAAAAACAATTCGAATTTATTAATGCATAATTTAGAAGTTATGACAATTTCCAGGGGCTCATCTGGTTAACTTTGCTTGTGACCTGTGTAGCTACAGTATATGCCCTATTTTCATTTCGCTATATTAGAACTCTTATTTATAAAACAACGCGATTCATCGAGTGTCGCTTATATTTAGATCCAAAGAAAGCGCACGATACATACCAAGAGATCCGAACCCACTCCAATATCACCGGTTGTAGCCTTTGAAGCTATATGTTTTAGGAATCAAGGAAAATGGACATTTTTATAATTCTGACAGCGAGTTCAATAACACTGTTGAACAGGAGTAACGCAAACACTCGCTTGACCATTATATTTTTGAGGGGAGGGGGTTGGGCAATTACCGAAGAAAAAAATTCCTGCACAGCAAAAACTGAGAAAAAAAATCATGCACAACGAGCCATGAAAAAAAAAACCGATCACGGCCAAGAAAAAAAATCCGTGCACAACCTGGAGTGGGAAAACATTATTGCGAAGAACAATTGACCACCCCACCCCTCCCCCCCCCCCCCCCACACACACCCCACACACACACACACAACACAAAACCTGTCCATCCCTAAACAAATAAATATAAACAAAATTAATATGGAAATGTGATTTAAATGCGACATTTTGGCGGATTCATCTCAGTATTCCTGAACCTGGGATCATAAACAACTATTCGCTTTGAAAATGTAAATTGTGGAGTTAGTAGACAAGTGAACCTAAGAAGCGCAGTGTTCTCATATACCATAAAATTCAGAATGTAACCCCACACAAGCCCTACAAATCGCCAAAAACATCCTTCCAATAATTCCCTCCATATAACAGCCCATAGGCTTGTCTTAATCAGGAGCTCAAACATACGTTATTGACAAGTTGTAATGAAGCTTTGGGTGGAGTGGCATTTTGAAACGCAATTCCCCAGATTTCCCCCCAAAAATACCCCCACCGATGTTAAAGTCCAACCCGAAGACAAGCGTAAATAAATTTCCGTTGAATTTGATGATTCCAGGGCTTATTTTCGGGTGTTACGGTAATCTTAGTATTTTATCACCGTTGCGTTATAAAGGCCTGTTTACAGGGAGGGAGGGTAACCCTAGCAAGAGGGTTTATACCATAGCACTCGCACGTTTCTTCTTTTTGTTATCGACGTGTTTACAAGGCAGCTATGGGTACCCTTGCACTAGGGTAACCCGAGCTGTCCTTGTAAATGCTCTGCTAGGGACAACTCGCCTAACTTTATTTTGACTCCAAGAAGCAAAATATGTTCAAAAATACCGACAAAATCAACGATTTGTGACCCAAAAAAAGATACATCGTATTCATTCAGAATTCGTTTTAGTTTTGCTTTGTAAGTAAATAATTTTCGAATAACGGCTTTTTTGCGACGGAATTTTCGATGTTTGTCGCTACTGTCGCTAAAATACTCGATAGCAGGATTGTTTATAGTTTTGCCTTCAAACGCGTTCCAAACTTAAGAAAAAAATGTTGTCTGCGATTTTAGTGAGCTAGCATGTCTCTTCTCTCCCGCGCGCGCGCCCCTAAAAATATCGCGCTCTTCTTCACTCAGCGCCTGCTACGCAGGCTATCGAAATATGATTTTATTGCAACTGATAAGCGAAATATTTTGGCCGCTAAATTTATTATCTGGTGCGTGTTTTATTTACCAGGTTTACTAAAGCGTGACGCATGAGTTGTCCCGGGCAGTAGGGTAACCCTACCTATGAAATTGTGCTTGTATCTTTGACCCTCTTGCTAGCACTAGGGTTACCATCCCTCACTGTAAACAGGTCCTAATACGGTGCTTGCGGATCGTAGCGTTAGTTCATTGTCGACAAGGGCACTTCCGCGTGATGTCCTTTAGAAGGTCCATGTAGGGGCTCTCTTGCGCACGGGAGGCTGTGGTACATCTAGGCCCAGGCCTTCACATACACGCTGCAGCATTGGTAGCTTGAGCATCTTCAGGGTATCATCCTTTGCCATTGTGCACAGATCGTACTGGTCGTACGTAACGGGATGCTGGATCTGCTTGCTGTTACCGCGTCTCTGGCGCTGGTGAAATTTGTCTCCTCTTGTGACGCCTGGACATCCAACTCATCCATATCTTGTTGGCGAGCTGCAGCATTTAGACGCGAAAAGTAGGAGGCGATCTGGGAGGTTGTAAGGAATTCCGATGACTCGAAAAGTCGCAGACAGTCAGCACCACGAGCACGGCGCATTTCCCGGGAAACAACCTCCGCATCGAGCTTTCGGCCTGTTGTTTGGCCGATACGGAATTTAGCCAGAAGGTAGGATTTCTGCTTATCGCTGAAACCGATAAGCTTTTTTGGCTGCCCTTAGAGCCCAACCCTCCTTGGCCACTGCAGCAGGGTAGTCTTGGGAAAGCGTTGAGGTTTTTAGGGTCTGTAATGCGCCAACGCCCTCCTCAAAGCTGCCTTGTAGCCCATTTTGGCTAGATCTATAAGGGTATGTCTTCTCGAGTGACTGTGTGCATTTCTCGAGGGACAAGTGCTTCTCAAGAGCTGATACTCGTTGAAAGATACGCACACACCCATCCTGGGGACATGCATACACCCCTTCAGCCTTATTACTCTCCTCTGGATTGTCAGCCGGCACCTCCTCCGCACTGGCTGTGGCTGACGTTGTTGTCGTTTTGTAGCCTTTCTGCCCAACGCTTTGAAAGTCTCCAGGGGAAAATGCTGCTTCTAGGCGGCTATGACTAGGCTCTGGAACATGATGAGACACAAATCAACATTAATTTTTAATCTAGAGATAATTAACGACGCATTCATTACTATTGGTATGTTGAAGAAATAATACTGAAGAGCAAGGATTACCCAACCCCCACTCCCCCCCCCACCCCCCCCCCACCCCCCTCCCACCCAATACTACCCATCACGAACGTTTTCTGTACTTATTATTTTGTCTAAGGTCGAATCGCCAGGAACACATAACAGCAAAATGAGAGCGCTTGTCAGTCTGGCAACATATACCGTTATAACAAATCAGGGCTCCATTTATACAATATTTTGTGATACTCACCAGATGACGATGTGTCCAGTTTGATTACTTTTGCCATGACCGACACCATAGGCACGCCAACAAAGTAACGGAATCTGTTGAAGTAACTCAAAGTTGTTGAGCTTTGTGATTCCTGCGATTGTCTGCGAGGTGTCTGGCGTCTCAGCAATGGTGTCCATAGCAACCCACTCGGACTCCCTCCAGTCCTCCATGCGAGAGCAGTGCGCTTTTCAAATCGATTGCAGTGCACACGTCGTGCCCTTCATTAATGTATGCTCTGATATGCCAATTTGGAAGTCGCGGCCAACCGATCTGGCAGCACCTTTACCGCCTTGTGGATCACTAAAATCAATGCGGGCCACGCGAATTCCACAGCTCGTTCCCATATGTTGGCACGCCAGGATCGTGCGAGAAGAGTGGTAACATCCGGCGTTATCCTGGCGAAAAAAAGGCCGTGTTCATTTCAGGATGTTCTTGTTTCAGTGTGGTAAGCACGTGGTGCATGATGGCCACGACTGCAGAGCTTCCCTGGCTACATGACTGGATGGCGTGGATGAACCCTTGCCACTGTAGGACCCCTTCCACCCGTCGGTATGCGACTGATATGTGCCATGATATACCACGCTTGCCAAACCAGTCCGCCTGCGACTCTCGGTACCTCTGCGGCAAAAACTTCATGGCCCAGTCGTTGACGATAAAAACCGTTTCTTGGTTGAGAGCATCGATGACATCCAGGCGAGCCTGATCTTGGTGTGCTGATCGTAGCAAATGGCATTTCCACGACTGGATGGCAAGCGTGGCGGAGTTGGTAAGATATACAGCTTCGTCTCTGTCGTCGTCCGTGTGGAACGGTGCTTTGGCCACTGCTTCTGAAATGGCAGCCAGTGTAGAATTTAGGCTCTCGCACTGCTCGCAAAGCGTCTTCGTGGCTGTGATCGCACTGCTGCTGTAGGTCTGGGTTGGCACTATCGCTGAGGGCAAACACACTGCAGTGACTGGCTATCTCAGAATTGGTGCTAATGTGAACCTGTCAATGAATACAATACACGTCTAATTGCCAAGATAATAAGGTACATATTCAAACTGGTAAAGGTTGGTAAAGGATGGGAAAAATTATTTGTGTGCGGTCAAAAACAAAACACTATTACAAAATAAAAACAGTGGCGCATCAGTAATTTTCCCCTTTATTCCCCTCCACCCTTCCCCCACCACCACCCCCCCCCCCACACCCCCCCCCACCCCCCAAAAAAAATCAATTATTTTACCCTGATTACTAATAATCTTTGTAAACCCGCTGAACGCAAGTTCAGTCCTTGGGTGGTCACAACACCGTTGTTTCTATGGGAGAACCGCCGACTAGTTATATTGTTTCAATTCTAGATAACTCTTCGAGAAGAATTAGTAATTAATAATGCGAAATGAAAATAAAGATAAAGATAATTTTCCAATTTCAAAAGAATAATTCAAAGTGAATTATTTTTAGGACCCCCAAACTTATGTTTTTTTGTCCCGATAACACTTTCGGACAACTTTATAGACTTAATTTTCATGAAAAATACTATTACCTTGAAATCGCCTTTAAGATACAATTTGGCAGCCTTCAAGGATTGGGTGTCATAAGCTTCCGATTCCTTTCCCAGACTGAGCTCGTTAAGCTGGTGCACGAGGGTGTCGAGGTCTTCAAAAGCGCGAGCACCTTCTGCGGCAAAGTAGTCGAGCCCTTGAAGAGGCTTGCGCACTGAAGCTTTGCACTCTGCTAATATCCGCAGCATGGTGCGCTCGCTGAAGGACTTGAATCCTGTCTCATCGCAGTATTGTCTGTACTGGCGCGCTATCCTCTGTGGTATCAGTGTGCGGATGACGTTCGGTACTTCGATAGTTTTTCCAAAGGAAAGCTTCAGCATTTTCTGTCCAAATGGCAGATCTTGGACTAAATGCGGGCTCGTGATGAAGGACAGAAAATGGTCCAACTGCTGCCGCTCGACTCTTACCCTCACTAATGGCTGGTACGTCAGGGGAGCACCGCGCCCAAACTGCAACCGATGCAGGTTGGCTATGGTATAGCGATATCTGGACAAGCCTGGTATGAACACTGTGATGGACATAATCTGTCTTCTCGTCTCCCAGCTATTCGCATTGCCGTAAGCCTCCGCCAGAGCCTCGAGATAATCCTTTGACGTCTGCGATAATTCTTCTAGCCCAAGAGCCTTGTTCATGGCGTCAGACGAGACAATGGCTTGCCAGAGAGAACCAGCGTCATTAGGGCTGATAGTGTGGAGGACCGAGGACACTATCTCTACCGTTCTACTGGTGTATCGTTTGCTTGGTTCTGTCACTGGCTTTTTCCCACTCCAACCAGGGTTGTGTTATTGGTGCGATGCCGTCGGAGACCAAATACTCATTCAACTTTTCGCGAGGTACTACTGACCTTGCCTTTGCAGCTTGGGCCTCCTCGCTCGTGCTGGAAACAATGCTCCCTGTATCTGGACTGAGGAACGTCTCATCGTCAGCTGGACTAGGCACCGATATCGCAAGCCTGGATAATTCAGTCGCCAGACCGTCAGGTCCGTTAGATGAAACATCGCTGTCAGTTCTGTCATCATTTGAAGAATCCTTTTCCACCAATGTCTGTTATAAGTAAAATAATTAGTAACTAAACAACCTATTTATTTTGTGTACTTTCGCGTGTGTTGTGGAGTGTTGGCTTGTTTGCGTGTTGGTTTGTTTGTGAGTTGGTGACGGCGTGGGGTGGGTTTTGCGTGGTGTTAGTATATGAATACTCTACACAAAATCAGTCAGGCACTTACCCTAGTTTGTTCTTGAGATGACTCGGCATGTAATGCAGGTTGTTCAGCAGCAGGCTCAGCGAAAGTTGTGGTACGTTCTAACCTCTGGTCTGGCAGAGACTGGGTTTCCAAAAAGTTGTTTGCTCACCAAAACTCTTTACACTGGTTGCAGATTGCTGAAAATGGCGAAGCAATAAATATCTTAGAAAATATACTGCACGAGGACGCTGTTGTATATCATCAACCACTAAAAATAACCCGAAAAAACAATTGCGAGATGTGATTTCATCAGCGCAGAAAATAATAATAATATTCATAATATTTATTATTTATTATTTATTTATATAGCGCTATTTCCAATATATATTGCCCAGTAGCGCTTCGTTCAAATAAGTTTGTTCTCCATACGTAGCAAGCGCAAAGGGAGGGGTTGGGGGAGTGGTGGAAGGGGAAAGTGGGGATGGGATTGGGGATAAGGGGAAGAGGCACTACTGTTTGGTTGTTATTTCCCGCCTCAAATGAGTGCGAGAAATTCCAGGTCGCAGACAAATGATGCAGCCTGCATCAAGAGAACAAAATTAAAGGAGATGGGGGGAGGGGGCGGGCAAGAGGAAAATTCGCCCCCTCTGCCCTTCCCTTCCCTCGCCTTCCTTCCCTTTGCGCCTACGTCACCGATGCTAATGTCTGTTCCACCCATGGTTGCTTTTTCGTGTCTCCAAACTAGGAACAGTTACCTTTTGTACGAGATTTTGCAAAACTTTTAGGCTATGCGGAAGCTAAACATATATAGCTGTATGGTTTTTTTTTTTTTGGTAATAATTTATAGACGTAATTGCCGCCCCCCAATTGCTGCCCACACATTCCCCTCTACTAAAATTAATTTGATTTTAACGGATAAAAATAAAACAACTCACGCGATCCAACTGGAATGAGACTCTTGGTGTTCTGCAAAATATAGGCAGATTGGCGGCTATTCATTCGGTGGCTCCCTTTGGCATTCGCTGATTTGTGGGCGGCCATGTCTGCAGGGACTGTGCAGACAGATTTCCTCGTCCTCCAGCGGATACCAAAAACTGCCACTGTGGTGTGGACAAATATTGAGCAAACTCGTGCTCTTCTTCCACTGTAAAAACCCCTGAAACATTGGCAGCTTTTTAGCAGATGATCTATGTATGTACATGTGGGAACTGCCCGGTTCAGAAATTTAATGAATGACCCTACTTACCAGCTCTCGCCTAACAGCAACTTCATTTCTGTATTTATAACCTCATCTCCGCTAAGTTTGAAGCTTGCCAAATGCTGCCTAACATCTCTCGTGCAGTCCTTCAGACTTACGCATTCTTCGTGACCCGGATAATCGCTCGATTGTCCGCAAGAGGTCGACCTACCTTGTAGTGTAATGTAGCTACAAAAAAAATGCCATTTGAAAAAAACTAGAAATACTTACGAAAATCAAAATGGCACAGCTAAGCATACAGCAAGACTGGCCTCACATGTTCTACAATAGTTCTGAAGACATGCAACTTGAGCTCCTGATGTTGTACACATGGTGTGCGCGTGACTTGGCTGTTGCGTTACTCCGTTTGATCCGTAAAAGAAAACTGACCCGCGTTCGATGCATGGTTACGAACAGAATTCAAACACCTCTGATACTTACATCAGATATGCTTTATTGAACTGAAAGCTGAAGCAGTAGCGAGGAGATGGATATACAGGTTTTGTGTGCGTATTTTGTGTTACTTTGGACATATTTACACGAGTGCTGAGCGTGAGTTCGCGACACGAATCACTCTAAGGTAAATGTTGTTTACAAATTGTTGCTAGATTTAAAGCTAGCGTTTTGGCTACTCTCTTTATATTTTTTTCTACTGTTGCTTTACCAAAAACTCTTGACTTCCCTCTGGCCATGTCAAAGTTTATAATTAAGACCTGCCAAATTAATATCAAATACGAAGAAGCTGACAGCTACTTTGCTACAGTGAAGGTGAAATTGAATCAAGTTACAGCCCAGTCGGAAAAGACTAGTTACAGAAATAATAAATGTTTACGCGATCGCAAGTAAAATTAGCGCCGTCCGTCACCGGCGAAATGTTCTAATCTTCCATATGTAAAACTCTAAAATCGTGTTTGAAGAGATTCGAAATGCATTTTAAAGTTGAAAAATAGATACGCAAAAAGGACGACCATTCAGCGAGCGATGTTTACATTGCTAAAATTGGTATGTCATATAAATCTTCGAATCTCAAGACTGTTTTCTTCTGTATAATTATCTATAAATATATATATATTCTAGGTGAGCATTTTGTTAGTTGCCAGAAAAAGGCGATGATTAATTCAAAATAAAAAAATGGCGGCAAACATTGAGTTTCAGTCTTTCATTGCGTCTAAATCTTATGCAAAATGGGCTGAACACGTGTCGTAGATTTCAGATTGTTTCAAAGGGAACCGATTCGAGTTCGACCTTGAGATTTGGTAGGATAACAGCTTAAAGAAACTAATCCTTTAAGGCTATCAAGTTAAATTTTGAAAAAATTAGGTACCAGGAAGGGTTCTACCAGTCAAAAATAGCCAATATTTTGCCGCTCGTTAGAGGTCGTCGGGACGTGTTTTTAAAATGGCTTGCAAATTCATAATATTAGTGCATTTGACATATGTTTTACATTATACATAAAGAGGAATAGCTATTCTAAGTCTGTATAAAATTTGATACTAGTTGATTAAATTTCAAGAGTTCAGCAACGCTTCGTTCCTCGCGTGTTATTTGGGGGCATTCGATTATGAAAAAATCGCACTTTGACCGCTTTTTCAAACTTTCGAGAATTTTTCAAAAATAAAAAAAAACGCTGGAAACTTAAATCATGATTTTTGAAAAATGGTTCACCCAAGGGATATCTTCAGGCAAAATATGAGCAATGTGCCAAAATGGTCGCTTGTCGTAAGATTTTGAATGCTCTCGGGCAGGAGCTCTTAATGACAGTGACTAGCTAATGACATTAAATTCAAGAGAAAGGAAAAACAAAAATATTTTGTAATGTAAAAAATACATATTAGTCACAACATGATAATTTAAACAGTGTCGGGTTACTGTTCCTTCTAATACTGCTACCATATTTTCAGAGTTTAACATTTGAGTGACTTTCACTGGTGTTCTTTAGTATATTTTTTGTTGCAGGAATTTTTGACATCACCATAATTCATATTCACTGATACTGAATAATATTAGGCACATGTAAGTTTCCGAGTAGCTTCAGTGAACCATTGGTTCATTGATATAAACTGTACATGTAAGCTCTCATTTACCTTCATATGAGGATTTTGAATCCACTACTCTGAGCTATTTACATATTGCTCTGACTATGAATTTTACAAATTGCATTACTGGGTTTTTGATATACACAATTTAAAACTTCAGGGTTGTTGTCTGAGGGTGCATTTGTTGGTTTGTGCTATACAAAGAAAACACTGTCAATTATTGGTCTTGTATCTATGATAATACATATATCTATTATTAACCAAAGCGCGAGAGCCATACTGGGAGAATCTTGACAGTAATTAATTAACATTTAAGAACCATAACTAATTAAAAAGATGAGTTTTCAAAAGCCTCGAGGCCCATCAGCTTTCAGCCCCCCTTTTCGCTGTTCATAAATTCCTGGATCTGCGTGAAACGGGGCCTGTCTTAGTAATATAAAAGTCGCCTAAAACAAAACATTAAGATAAAGTATAAACTGAAAGCCCTAGCCAAACCGTAAGATGCAAATTGCAACTAGTGTTTTGGTTGGCTTGCGGCTCCGTTTGGCCAAAGGTTTACGCTTCTTGGTCCTTCTTTATTTTCAGGACGACTCCTGCTGCTCTTGTCGAGCTCATTAATCAGAATTCCTAAAATGCGCATCTCTGTGTAAATCTGATACAGAATTCGTCCTGATTTGTTAAGCTTTTGCTTCAATTTTCAGGATTTTCTTGTCCGGAAAGTATTTTTCAACCTTGGTCGTATCGCATCACTCTCGTGTCGCCAAACTGATAACTGAAAAAACATGGTTGTATCACCTGGGCCCGGTTGTTCAAAGGGTGCATGATAAACGCATCATGTCTATCAGTCCACCGGATAAATCAATATCCAAGTCATCCAACGGATAGTGTAACGGGCCGGGTTGTTCAAAGGACGATTAAGCTAATCCAGGATTAGAGCGCATTTTGATTTCAGTTTGGTAACTTTTCAGTGAAGTTTTCTGTTAATATTTTTTCCCTTTATTGTTGACTTTGACTAATCTCAAATTTTAGAAAACATTAGCAGAGAAAAACACTTTGAAACAACTGGGGCCTGGATGTTTGATAACTCATCTACGGAATTCGTGCCATTTTAGCCTGCGAACGCTCCTACCGTCGCTTTGTGGGTAAGCAGAGGAGGGTCTGATTGCAGGTTACCTTCAACCAGAAGTTTATTCTCTGCCTATGTTAAAATTCTGTAGATGTCACGTCGAAATAATGAAACCAATCTAACCCGGTCATTTCAGCTGTCATTTGACTCAGACTCCGATTTTACTTCGATTCGACTGTGACTTGGAAAAGGAAACTTCTTTGTCTCAAAGCGACGGCGAGCGAGTCGAACTCACAAAAAAGTTTTGGGTCAATCGAACGCAATCGAACGTTCGATTTTCGAAACACTCAATTAGCAAACTGAAACCTTGCAAATATTAAAACAAAGGCTATCGTTTTCATGAGGCTTTACGCACTACACTGGCCAGCTACCCTAGAACAAGAAGGGGAATAAGGCTTCTGACGAGCTTGAGGGCATGTCTTTCGAGTCAAAAATGTCATTAGTATTGCGGTGCGCATGATTAGTTTAGTACATATCTTATTTGTATATTTTTATATATTTATAACTTGTATCCACTTGTAGACATAGAAAGAAATATTTATTATGCAATCAGTAGCATCCGTGCAATCTGACACCCTCGATCGCATAAGTTGCAGCATTCACCCGAAGAGTGTGACAAGCTCCGCTTGCCATACGAAACAGATTTGTAGTGAATCAAAGTTCCTATGAAGTAACTCAGGTTTACTGTTTTTCACTATATTTATATATATTTTTATCTGAATGCTCTATATAGTGTCCCCAATTAGTTTTTTTAGCTAAATACCATTGACACTTAAATAAAGTTATTCTATTCTATTCTATTGATTAATGTTCCCGAAGATACGACGCAATTCATGATCGTAAACATGTTATTGCTTATAAATCACTTCTCCATGTGTAATTTGCTGCAGTCGGTATATGAAAGTGATACTTTAAAAAGTCGGGATAAATGTGGAAGTTTTGAGCTTGTTCAAACCAAGAAAACCCGGAGACGTCTTTTCTGACACAAAATTAATGGATTTTGTTTGATTACGTTCGATTTTCGAACATAATTCGAACGTAATCCATGGATTGAGTTCGATAAGTTCGATTGCTTTATCATTTATCAACCTTTATTTGCCCTATTTTCGTTTTTTACGAACGTTCGATTAGATAGATACACCGCGACTATTCTTGTATACATACAATGAAATAATAATACGGTTAAATTGTTGTATCAGATTCCATCAGATTTTCGAACTCTCCGGTCTTCGGCTCGAGTCTGTAAATCCGATACAGCAGTGGCCATACAATCTTATTCTGTCGGTCTATATTACAAAAAAAAAAAAATTAACGGCCTAGCTCTTACTTTTTATGGACTTCTGCATTGCATGACGAGAATTGTTTGACTCACGCAATCCGATGAAGTAGATCAGTTTAAAGATTGGCTTTATTATATTTGCCTACCAGGAAGTCCCGCGATCGAACTAACTTTAAATGTACCCAGGATGTACACCCTTTTGCACTACACAGTACCGTACTTCCATAAAATCTACTAATAGTATTCTAATGCTTATACTGAATCAAAAGACAAAGCTTAGCCAAGAAAAAAAAAAGAAAAGAAGAGGAAGATCGAAGAAGAAAAAAGCTAGCGCAGTGCTTCGTACCTCAGCTTTAGAACGAGGCAAACTCTGCCCACGGCCCTCGCTTCTTGTGGTCCTTTCAAAATGGCGATTATTGTTTTTCCTGTGGGACCATGGATCGTGGTGGGACTAAGCGGAACGCGTGTTGACGCTCTCTGGTTCGGCTAATTTCGGCACATTTTGCAGAGTAAAGGGTACTCTTTCTGCTTTGAAGCCAACGAGTGAGTACACTGCAAGATGACGATTCGTCGAAATTGACCTTTGACTTTCAGTCCTTTCTCAGGAAAATGATGGCCCACGAAAACACAAACAACGCTTACCTGGCGGTGGGGAGTAGACGGTTGCCAGACTGAAAAGGGACTTTTTCTTTCTTTATTATAAATTGTCTGTCGGTTTTTTGCACGGGATTAAGGAACAGAAAAACTACGCGCGTAGTGCCCTAGTACAATGGCATATTATCAGATAAGCCTTATGCATTGGGTTAAAATATGGGGGGGAAAAAAAAACGTGATTTTCAACACGAAGGCTGAGCAGTCAACCCTTCCCTCAAAAACACATTTGATGGACTACATATTTAATGAGGTTTTCAGGCTGGGAGCGGGGGGGGTGGCTTCTGAAGAAGGTGGAAATATTGATTTGAACTACAACAGTCTGTCAAGCTTTTTTTTGGCAGAAAAGGGTTTGCTACGTGCTCAGAATTCGAGAGACCGTTGCTCTGTACATTCTTAAACTAAGGTGTGAAAGGTACCAACCACGATGGAAGTATGGAAGCTACTACTGGCCTTCAAAACTTCGACCACGAAGACCATGAAACATACAGATACCGTGAAACAACTACTCAGGGATATTTTTTGGCCCCTCCCTCCCAAAAAGGAATTAGAAGGCTTTGAACTAACACATAATACCCAAAAGCAATTTTTTGAGGAACTTTGAAGTGTTTTTCAAACTCTGGGCAGAAACTCACCAACACTTATTTTTCTGAGAAACGTTGACAAAAATAACAGGCAAGGCCCAACTGTTTATGATCTGTTTGACGTCAAGATGTATGTCAAGCTACAAGGTGTTTGTTGTTCGAAAAAACAGACCAGGATTACGCCACTGGGTTATTGGTGAAAAAGAATGCGTGCCCCAGTGGAAAAATAGAACAAAAAAGAACTTATTATTTGACCTTCAAGCTCGACGTGATGAAGATTATTTCAGCAACAGGATTTCCTCTCAAAGAGGGTGACATTCTTGAGGTTACAGAATGCCAAAAGAGGGAACGAGAAACAGTACTGGAGCCAGAGGTAATCAGGTATGTGGCATAAATTTAAATAAAACTATATTTAATAAATTAGTCTGTGTGGAAATATGTACAAGGTATGTGATGCTAATTTTTAATATAATCAGTAAGCACAGTTTTAAACGCCCTCGCTCTTGTTTGGTCTGAACTCTCATTGGCGCTCTCGTCGACTCACATGCGCTCTCATCGAATTTTAAACCTTTTTCATGAGAGTCTTAAAAGAGAGTTTTCTCTTGTTTTGAGCCCCACGCTTCATGCGATTAGTCGATGGATGAGAGTTGAGGCTCAACTCTCATCCTCGTTTGGCCCGAGCTTACAAGTCTGGGTGAATTTTGAACCACTATGAACATAGAGTAATGAGAAAGCACTACTGTGATGAAAGAAAACAGAAAGAAGCATAATAGTTTGGTGTTGTTGAGATGGTGCCAAAGTCCATCTCCATGGCCACTGTTGTGGGCACCCTGGAGCAAAATTTCCAAAGTGAGGGAGGGCAGTCAGCCGGCCAATAACAGTGAGGACGCTTCCGCATTATGTTAAACCGTGTAATGGCTGACAGCCCTCAGGGTGCTCATCCTCAGGTATCCCAAGGCTTGGAAACAAGCAGTCAGGCTATAGTAAGATATTAAGACAATTATTGGTTTGAATTAGAAGTGGAATCATGGTAAATTTAGCAAGAAATTATCAAGGCAGAGGTTTGTGTTATCCAGCAAAACTGTAGGCATGATCTCAGAGGCGGAATAAAACAAACCAAAGCCCCTTGATAATTTCGCTATCATGTTGGAAACCAAAAAAGCCAATAATTATTTTATTATCACCATTTGAAACAAAACTAATTCATTACATTTTGGGTGTTAACCTTTTGTCAATGGCATTTTGTATCTTTTTCCTTTGTGGATTGTGAAATGTTTTAATTTATTTCGCAACTACCGCTAATGAAGGACGAGGGCCGACGTGTGGACTATATACATGCAGGCATGATGTCCAAGTGACATGCATAAAATCCTATTATCTGTAGATATGACACGTAATTACATGAATGCTCTCAGCCAATGAGAATAGTGGCCAACAAGCAAGGCATTATTCATCTATCAAAACTTTTACAGACAATCCTATAATATCTATGGTGCTACCCTTATTTAACATATATTGCAAATATCATTTGGACAAGCAGCTTAATAACGCTTATATAATCCAAACCAGTGCTTATGTCAATATTTTAAGGATCCAAAAAAAGATAGTTTAGAAATCCATGACCTTGTGCAAAAATACAATGAAGAATCCTAAGCCACTATTCCTATCATCATAATATTCTTAATATATATGAGCTAAATACGCTACCATATAGGTCAATCTTTATGTACTCGATACTTTAATGAGCAATCTGCAAAGTTATTTTACATTAAAAGAATAAACATACATAGACATAAATCCCATTCAGCCTTCCAATATATATATTGATTACAGAAGGACAAAACTATGGAAATTT
>MU827306.1:1312103-1576781 GCA_029204205.1 Desmophyllum pertusum | reverse complement strand
TTGGCGTAATGTTAGCGTAAAGCTGGTGTAAAGTTCAAATTTACACACCTTTACGCCACATTTACATTATGTAAAGTCAAGCTTTACGCTACCTTTACGCGTAGGCGTAAAGCTAGAGTAATGAGACTTCTTTAAGAGGTCTTTAAGCTCGGCGTAAAGCTGGTATAAAGTAGAGATTTACGCCGCCTTTACGCATAACGTAAGCTGGTATAAAGTAGAGATTTACGCTATCTTTACGTACAGAACTGTATACGTAAAGCTGGTATAAAGTAGAGATTTACGCTACCTTTACGCTTATGCGTAAAGCTCGAGTAATGATAACTTCTTTAAGGGGCCTTTAAGCTCAGCGTAAAGCTGGTATAAAGTAGAGATTTACGCCGCCTTTACGCTTACATGTAAATATAGAGTATGTGCGTCTTTAAGCCAAATTTACACTTGGCGTAAAGTCAAGTGTATGCTTGTGTGTAAAGCAGGAGTACGGACACGATTACATGTACATACTCCTTTATGCGTGAATTCAAATCCCATCAGTAATGAAGGAGAGCATATACATGTATGTCTGCAAGGAAAGGAGATAATCAATTCTGAATTGATGACAAATGGCTTCTGTTGTGTTCACAATCTGTTTTATTTATCAGAACCAGACTCCCATGTTACTTAACATTATAAATTTTTCTTATTAAAACCTAACATTTCTTAACAATAACATTTAAGAGATAAAATTGTAATTGTGTTCTAGGATCACTTGAAGATAGTATAACAGAAAAATAAAACAAAAATGAAAACCTTGTATGTAATATAACTTGGAATACATGTAGTAATATTTTTCATATTTTGATAAAAATAGCCTGAGAAAATAGACATTATTTTGTGCTCCTCCTCTCAATACTGATGACATAATTTTTATTAATTGTGGTCATCAAAAGTGAATAATTGAAGAATGCCTCCCTTGTCATGGCTTTGAGACAGAAACATTTCAGTGGAATATTTACAAAAAAACTTAGTATTTCTGCTGTCATTTACAGCTGTAACTGTTACAGTGTAACACTGTATGTCTAAATACTACATGTATTTGTACTTGATTGGAAGTCAAACATCGGAGGAAATTTTCTTCATTTGATTATTGAATTACCATTCAAAGTCACTTTATGCAGCGCATCTCGAGTATTCCCTCCAATTTCTTTTAATTTGTATGTCTCAATTATGTACAGTATATGTCAAACTGTTTGGACATTCTTCTACATCTTCGTTTACAGTAAGAATAACTGCAGCTTTATTCTTGGTCCAGTCTTATGATTTTGAAATTGTAGTTTATATATGACTTTAAAAATGGTAATTCATTACTAAAATGAAGACACTGAGCACTAAGAAGACACTAAGGGGAGTGTGAAACAAGCCCTCTTCTCAAGGCCTGAAATGAAATAAACCTCTTAAATAGGGGGGGGGGGGCTTAATAAATTGCGGTAGTTAAATTGCAATACATTTCACACTTTCAATTGACATTTCATCAATTTTCATTCACCACCATCTTAGCAGTCAATCATGTACTGCTATAAGCCATAGACTACACATGTAGCCTCCTAAAACTGGCTTCTCCAGGTACCGTACTTTCCTGTTGTGAAAGAAAGAAATGAAATGTTTAGTCAATTGCATACTGATAACAAATGTAAATAACACCTACAGTCAAACTGTTCATAGAATCTACAGTCAACTCTTGTTATAGCAGACACCCTCGGGACACACCATAGTCCGCAATAACAGGAGTCATTTTCTGTCAAACCTCGCCGGGTGGAGGGCTGAATTTTGTCCATAATAGCGAGTGTCCGTAATAACAGGGTGTCCGCAAGGCAAGAGTTGACTGTACATGTCATTGCGTACTTGTAGTGACCACTCAAAGTGATTATTTTTATTTGAATAGAAATGTAATCAGTGAATAAATTTGACCACATAACCACGGTTAGTTGTCCCTGTTGGTATTTTGGAACTGGTTAAAAAAAAATAAACAAGCTATCCTTTGGCCAGGTACAACAATGTCTGCATTTAAAGTGCTGTAACTCAGTCTTGTCAAAACCAGTAGGCTGTAGCCTCAATCAGCGGGTTCCTCAGAAACAATGACTGCCTTTTATTTCCAGTCAGAATACCGTAAAATTTTCTTTTTCTTTTTGGGAGGCCCCGGCTGCACTAGGCTGACAAAATTTGTTTGGCGCTACCAAAATATACTACAAATTTTGTCTCCGCCAAATTTTCATTTTGATAAACCCGTACGCACTTGAAAACCAAAAATCATGACAAATTATTCGCGAACTCACAACATATCAATCACGTAGAAACCGAAAACCTCTGTTGTTGCTGTGAAATTTTGCATTCAACTCCTCAACAATCTTTTAAAACCAGTACTTTCTAAAGTTTTTACTCTCCTGCCTTCGTTGTATGATACACTGACAAACTGATTAACTAGATATTTCTTCTTCTCGGAGTGAAATTTTAAACAACTTGCATGTTTTCTTGCCGCTTTTCCCGACTGTCACTGTCACTTTTTAGCACAATACTTGTACCCGATCGGACCGTGCACTGTTCACTGTTTATGAAGCAAATTGTGCTACTCAAACATCACTAGGTGCTGCTAGCAGGTAAAATTTGGGATCGGTACTACATGTAGTTGTACGGACCGAGGCAAGCGAATAATCATCGCTGTAACCTTGAGATTAACGTGTGTGAATTGACGAATCTGTCAGTTTTGACGCTTGACAAAATTTTGTCCTGCTCTGGGACAGGACGACGGCGCCTTTGAGGTTTGGTAAGGCTTGACAAAATTTTGGTAGGAAAAAAATCGCTGTTCACACTTGTGAAATGGAACTGATGACAGATATTTTTGCAAAACAAACAAAAATTTGCCTAGTGCGACCGGGCCCTTAGTGTAAAAAGGTGACAGGCCTACATGACTCCTACCGTTCATGACATTTGTCGTTATGTATTAAATTTGGACTTTCGACCTATTTTGCTTCGCATGTTTCTTGAGGGTACTACATGTACATGTATATGCTTTGAATTTGGGGAGCTTATATTCGGAGGGGCTTATATACGGAGGGGCTTATTTTCGGAATTTTATGGTACACTGTACTATGACAACCTACTCGTAGCCTACTGTACATGTACATGTACTCCTACAGTCAACCAACCTACTCTTTCAGAACCATTTTGAGAAGGCTGAGTACTGAATGCAACATACAGTACATGTAATTTGTTATCCATTTATGCATCAGTCAATTTCAGCAGTGGCCATCCCACTCCTCCCCCTGGACAGTTGCTCAATGTTCAAGTCCTGGGATCGAGCATTAGCTGTGCTGATGAGTTCATCAGCAAAAACAAGAAATTTGAGTTTAAGTAGCTCTAAGGATGTCAAAATGAGATGATAGATCCACAGAAAGATTGGTTAGCCCTGGATCTACATGTACAAAGTTCTACATTATATATCCAGGACAGTTCGGATGAGCCCAAAGAAGAAGAAAGTGAATGTGCCTCTTTTAACTCCACCATACATGTATGCATGAGGCATAAGGAGTTGGCCTGGGGGAGGGGGGTGGCACTGCTGTAATTGACTGATGAATTAGTAGCAATCGAAACCACATTAAGGGCCTGTTTACATGGAGGGAGGGTGACCCGGGTACCCGGGTCACCCTCCCAGCCGGGCTAAAACATAGCCCGCTTTTACATGGGCGGGCTATTAGGGCGGGCTATCATATAGGCGAGCTATCTTTTTTGGCAGGCTCTTGTTTTGGCGGGCTCATGTTTTGGCAGCAAGAAGAAAGGCTACAGTGGCGATTTTGCTGTTTTTATCGCTTGTTCCACCATTTTCGCGGGTTTTCCAAGTCAACAGAGATAGCCCGCCTAGGCGGGTGACCCGGGTTTGACCGTTTACATGCAGAAAAGATAGCCCGCCTAGCCGGGTGACCCTGGCAAGCAGACAGGGTGACCCGGGTAGGCGGGTGACCCTGTCTGTCATGTAAACACTTCAGTGTGCTTTGTAAAGAAATGTATGAAAAGTTGGCCCTCCCAGGGTAGCCCGGCTAGGAGGGTGACCCGGGTAACCGCCCTCCATGTACATATGTAAACAGGCCCTAAAAGAACAGCTGCTAATTATAACAACATGATTTTTTTTTTTGCTGTGATGTTTATTTCTTTTTAATGTCGACAGCAGTCAGTGAAGGAAAATACAAAATGGTGTTGAGATAAAAATATCGACACATATATCATTTCAAATTTTTACGACACAAACAGAGTGGAAACATCAAACCGAAATTCGGTTTGAATAGCCATTAAAGAATTGAATGCATGCATGTAAGCAATACTAAACATTCGGATCGCCTACTCAGTGCACAGCGAATATTTAGGTAATATATATGTACATAAACCAATAATATATACACTAGAAACTTATACCAACTAAGAATGGCTATAAAGCCTATATTATAAACTTACCTCGGTAGTCCAGAAGTCACGGCGTTGTGAAATAATAGCCAGATTTAAATATGGCGGGTGACCTTCGTTACAACCTTCACTCGGTGAGACTCTGATGTCTTGTAGAAGCCATACCGATCTGAAATCGTTGTGAGAAGATTCCATACAGCTACTCAGAGAGTGGTGAGTTTTCAATTCATGCAAAAGCGAGTAAAAAGTACCTTCACAGTCCACAAGAAGTTCGTTACAACTGCCACAACTTTGTTCAAACAAGCGCCAGAAGTTGCGCCAGAACGAGGATAACTTATTATGCGCATGACCCTTTCGTACCCAGGGCTCCTCGGCCGGGGGTAACTAGCGTTATATCAAAGCAGCGTGAACATTGATTTTCCGGCAGTGAGGCTTTCTTCAGATGTTTTTTTTACTTCAGTTTTTTAATCGGCCTTCGAACAACCGGGCCCAGTGGTCATAAGTCGGAAAGGAAGCGGTTCGTTTTTATGCCGCGGCATCGTCTGATCAGCGACATGATCACAATCAGTTGTCTCTGTAGAACACAGCGCTCAGTTGACGTTGAACCAAGACAAAATGAATGTTATATGTACTGATTAAATTGAAGCATTTTCTTTCCAGTTTTCGCCAGTTTTTTTCCCGGCCCACGCGCTAAGATATTTAGAGGTAGGATCGCGTAGCCGGGGAGATCACATGAGATAGCATCGTACAAACCGAATAGCTCAGTTCGATTGATAGTGACTCAGTAGTTGCGAGTCATCACGTTGAAAAGGAATACGCCAATTCCTCTAGTTTTACGGCAGCAGCTTTAAATTCGTTGTACGTTTACGTTGTACCAAGAGAATATATTCTCTTGGTACAACGTAAACGTACAACGTTCATATGCGTAAAGGTGGCCAGCTTTACAACAGCTTTACGTTCGGTCTAGTAAAGCGCAATTTTACGCAAACTTTACATCTCACGTAAAGATGCATAATCTAGCTCATCAACTTTACGCTAGCTTTACAACAGCTTTACGTTTGGTCTAGTAAAGCGCAACTTTACGCACACTTTACATCCACGTAAAGATGCATAAACACTAGCTCATCAACTTTACGCTAGCTTTACACAAGCTTTACGTCCGACCACGTAAATCTACCTTTACACACCTTTACGAACAATGTAAAACTGTGTAAAGTTTGTTAACCTCCTTTACGCAGATTTACGCAACTTTAATTTTCCGTAAATCTCTTTTTTCATGCTGTGGTTATTTCGGCCACCCACGCAAAAATACCGGTATTCAATGACGAACGAAAACAGTGGCGGGCGTTGCAAAGAGGATGCTAAGAAGGTTTGTGCCTCAAGGATTGATGGAACAACAACGGTTTTGACGAGAAATCGATAAACATTACATTCGGAACACACCAGCGAAAATGGACAGAAAGTGATTTTAGTCCTCATTGCTTATACCTGTTCTGAGTTTGCTGAACAGTCAAATTAGCTTAGTAATTGTGATGAACACAAACTGATTCTGTAGTGGTGCTTGTAGTACGCTGTCAAATATAGTATAAGACCAATGATAAATGACTTGCTTTTCATGCAGCAAGCACTGCCATTTAATATTCATTGAAAGAGACGAACGGATTCACGCAATCTGTGATTACTTAGATTAGAGCAGTTTTCATTTGAGTGTCGAAAGAAATCCGGAATAGGTTTGGTTATGCTTTACTACGCTCTATGATTGGTTAAAAACCTCGCGCCACTTATTCAACCAATCAGATGCAGAACCAAAACGCACGCATCGACCATTGTACTTTGAACTGCTTTGGTTTTGATTTTGCGACACAATTGAAAACTACTCTATTTCAAAATGATACGGATAAGACAGTAGCCCAGGAGTCATGTAAATTAATCTTGTACTCAGATCGAAAGAACAATTCCGTCCAGCGCTTTTGCTCATATGGCTCAGTGAACAACCGTCGACCTTTAGATAGATTTTCATTTTATAGCTGTTTTAGGGCGGACGGCTTGGAGACTACCTAAGAACATTACTTCATTAAGTATCAGACAAGAATTGAACTTTTATTATATCGTTAAGAAGTTAGTGTTACAAATAAGTTTAGTTGGTTCGTTTTCATAACTAAGACTTTTTTATTATAATAATAAAACTGAAGATGCTGCGCATGCTCTGATTGGTCAGTGGCTACACAAAAAAACAATGCAAAAATGCAAGGTCAACAAAATTTAGGGTTTATTTCTAGTTGGTACTTTAGATTTATCGATACTTTCTACCATACATTTAACTTATGATATTGTATATTAGCAATTTTAAATAATCTGAATATTGCATCATTATTAATTTTTGTAATACCCATGTATAAATCAAAGTTATCTTAGTTATTTCATAAAAACAAAATATCCAGGGTTTATCGGCACCCACATCAGAAATGTTGGAATAACACTCGAAAGATTTCAAATCATTTGCCTTTGGCTCGTGATTTGCAGTCTCTTGCCGTGTTCCCCCAACATCTCGCGTGTTTTTATCAACCTCGTTCCCAGGGTCTTCTCGTTTTTCAAGCTGTGTTATTATCTTTCTTCTTTTTTTACGTGGGTTTAGTTGAGGCCGGTAAACCGGAATAAAAATGCGTCGAGCAAGTTAGTCTCCTTCGAAGCCGTTATTTGTATCGTCACGCGAAGCGTTGCGTGACGACACAAATAACGGCTGCGACGGAGACTACGAGCAAGTTAAGACTGTAGTTCCTTTGACTTGATCGATTGTTTCATATGTTAATTATATTTTATTGATTTTTCGTTTATTTTTAACGTATTGTATCCCATGAGCCTCAAGTGTTATAAACAAGAACACATGACAAGAACAAGAACTTCATGAACATGTTATTTAATTTCATGATTATTTTGTTTAGCGTATATTGCTGCTATTATCCGATTTACGATGATTTTATGGCGATCATTAAACCAAACCAATCATAATCGCGGTCTTTTTTGTATGATATAGACAACTGACTGACATTTTGCTGCCATGGTAACAAAAGAATAACCCCTACATCTGCGAAAAGGTGGTGATGCCTTTTAAAATATTCTGACAAATAATGCGCCTGTAATATTTAAATAGTTTAGCTTTTTAGCTTTATTACATCGAGCGGCTATTATGTTATTTTGTGAGAAGCGGCCAACCTCGTTCCCAGGGTCTACTCCGCTTTCAAGATGGCGGCTGGGCGCGGAGAAGACCCTGGGACATGCTGGCGAAATACTCCACGAATGGTGGAGTATTTTGTCACGTGACACACTATCGATCGTCTTCGCTACACTACCACGCGTCTGGAACATAGCAGTAGCAGAAGGAAAAGAGCATGTGTTATTTTCATGTCCCTGGGAGGGCCTATGAACTAGGGATTTATGGGATACCGCAACTGTTAACAGCTTGTTAATAGGGACTTTTGCAACCTTATAGAGAATAAATTTGAATTTGCAGTTCAGTCACAGCACAGGTCGCCCAAGCTAAAGATAAGAGAACAGTGTCACGGTATAAGCGGTATTGTGTTACAACGGCTCGATTTATAAGGGTTTGTATGGGAACGCAACGGTTATGTTTTAGAAGATATAAAATCGAATGTTTTGTGAATAAAAATGACTTACCCTGTTGCTGTGTTGTATTCTTTGTAGTTTGCCAGCTTCTCAGGCCGGTTGGAGGCGATTTAGACGAGTTTTAGTTTTCGAGGTTTTCCGTTATGGCTCCGTCAATTCCAAGCCCGACCATGCCCCCCCCCCCGGGCATTTGTCGGGCATTTTACAACTTTTCCATCCCTGGGGTGGGGCATTTGCTATAACCGGGCAACCCGGGGGTGGGGCATTGTCAAAGGCAACGTGATCTTTCGGATTTTAAAAGACGTATATGCTTTGTTGTTTATTTAAAATTTCATGATTGCCCCCGATATAAAAATATAAAAACTGAGTTGATATTAAACCTCGTTTGAGTCCCGCACTTTTCAAGTGTACCGGAGCCCCACCCCCACCCCACATGTGTAAACATGTACACTGTTGCTTTCCACGTGCGAACCAAAGATGGCGGAACGAAGCTTCAACTTCTCCTGAGGTGCGTTGCAATTGTAATTAAATAAAACAAAACGTCCCAAACACCATGACAATGATTACAGGTGTAAATAAATAGCCAGGCAAAGAGCTATGTATCTGTGAACAATAATTATATAGTGTCCATCATTAATACTTCTGTTTGGAATTTAGATTGTTAAATCCGTACAAGAAAATAAAATTTTGAGCTTGTCCCGTGGGTCGGGCATTTGCACTCTTCCTGAACAGTCCGGGAGTATACTAGGCTCGATTTCCAGCCGCTGTTCGGGAAAATGAGCCCACGCTCATCCCCATCCTCATCTCGGGGAGGAACAAGACCGGACTCGAGATAGCGGCGGAAATCGAGCCTAAGAGTATACCAGTTCTGGAAGAAACGAAATCAATTGTTCTACGTCACGAAACGTCACCGATCAAAACATTGGATCACATTTCGAATCCAAATATTCAAGATGGCGGACAAGCGCGAGGAAGTGTATACGATCGATATGATTTTACTTTCCTAGTATTCCGTGCGAAATTTATCTTGAAAACATCACAACCAAGATTCTAATAGAGGAGATGAATCGTGAAAATAACGCGGAGTGAAATCTACTTTGTTTGTCGCGTTAATAGCAGCTCATCGAGTGAGATCGTAAAGGTCGATGGAAGGTCGTAGCGAAGCTTGTAGTACATCGCTATTTTCAACTTTTACAAGTAATTGAAAATGATGATTCTACAGGCCGAGGCTTCAAAGTACAATCTAACGCCAAAATAGCTTGAATTTGACGACGGTTGCTACATATAAGTAGTTTATAACGCGTGGAAGGATAGCTTTATTTTTATACCTAGAGTTGTGTTCTTTTCCTTTCTTTCTGCTCGCGTATAATTTCTTAAAAATAATAAACACCTCCAAATTAATTAAAGCTAGTGTTCTCCTCCATGGGTTGCAATTCAGACAAAATAATATTGTCAACTGTATGAAATTTCCTGAATTGTTGCTCGGATCTCTCTGTCAAGTGGAGGGGGACATTGGGGTTTGCGGTGTTGCGGTGTTGCTCAGTTTTTTATGCGGTATTTCGGTGAATAAAATCCCACATTGCGGTATTGCGGTGATCTCAAATCCTGCGGTGTGCGTTGTTTGTGTTTTTAAACCTCCGGTGTACGGTGAAACGAAATTATTTGCGGTGTTACGGTTTCTTGTTGGACCCTTGTACAATAATCGTCGACCCTTGTCGTCCAGAACTAAATTTATAGCTTCTATACCTTCGTTAACCCGTGTTTATTTATTAAAAGCACGTACCTTTGTTAAACCTGTTAATTTGTAACACAGTATAGTCAAATACTACTGTCCAGTTAATATTTTATGCTTCAGCAGCCAGTCGCAAGCCGTCTTCATTTATAAGTAACTTTATATATTGCGGTGTCGGTGTTTCGTCAACTTTTCGTGCGGTGATGCGGTGTTTTTCGATTTTTTTTGCGGTGTTGCGGTATTCAGAGCCCCCCAATGTCCCCCTCCAAGTGGAAGGCCAGCAGAACATCTGTTTCCTCAGGATATAAATAATAGTCTGTCCCAAAACATTCGGGGTTTGTGGGGATTTTATCCAAAATTTCAAAGTCACCCCTTGTGAATATGAATACTAAAGGACAGACCTCTGTACTTTAGAATGAGTTACAGTTGTGGGTCTCCCTGGGACAAATGAACTGAGTGTAATAATGAGGGCTATGACATTGAAAGGAGAGGCTAGAGAATTCTTCAATCAATTTTCATAGTTGCTATTTGTTTCCTCTATGGCTATATTGCTGATATCAATAAATTATTGTTATCTATGAAATAAATAAATATGTGAGTGGAGAAATCATTCAAAATGTTTCAGGTGGTAAAATAGTTTTATTTGTTTTCAAAGTTGCCCTTATCCTTTTCTTCATTCCTCTCTCCACCTAGAAACAATATTATTAATAAATTGTTTGTTTAAAAAAATGTAGAGCAGAGCTGGAGATAGTTAAAAACTCTGAGTCATCTCTATGAACCTGGAGATTTACTAAATTATCAGACAAAATATTCAACATACTGCTGAAAAGTTCCTATATAAATTTACCATCATGATGAGAATTTCACAGCCTATTGGGCCCTACATGTATTTGAATTGATTTGAATTTGACAGGTCACACACAATGAAATAGATAATAATCAATAGCAGTCAAGATCAATCTTTGCTTGATATTGATTGGTATCGGCAATCAATAAGAATCAAATTATAAAGAAAGAGTTGTGAGCTCAACTGATATCAATATTGCCGTCGATTGTCATTGGAAGTTATTACTTTTCGGTCTTTCCCCGAGTAACCGAGTAACACTGATAAAAGCATTGACACAATTGTGAGTATATTTGAATGACTCAAATAATTTATTATTTATTATTTGTCTATATAAGAATCATTCGACAAATATCCTCACAATATGCAAGGGTTTCACGTGTTTTTGTAAGGCTATAGATTTCTGCCAAATGACTATAATTTTTTTCTGTGATTTCGATCGTCAGCAACAATTTATCGATAGCAGTATTATTGATCCAGTCAATTCATTCATCATTCATCCTCTTCGCCCGCAACTATCCTACGCCATCTATACCGGTCTTTGCCACCTTCCCAGTCAATTGGTTTCCGATATTTATTTATATCGAGTGATTACCCTGAAAAAACACACTCGTAACATACACACTGAACTTGTTGATGAACAGCCTGGACCAAAGAACTTGGGAAAATAGCAACAAAACCATATATTCAGAGGCATGAGGGGTACACAATGCACAGCTGTGCTTATATTTGAGTTGCTGGAAATGTCTATGTGGTTTTGTGTTTTCCCTCAAGATTATGTCTACATCATATGCAGCAACAGTTCTTGAGAAGTTCCAAACGAATCCCCATTAATATTTCTGTATTTTAATACTGCTTTCAGTAAATACAGAACATAAATATTTAGGAAGTAAACTTGCGAGGTGAGCCATAATCACCAGTAAGTTTTTAAATACAACGATTGACAAATGATAAAAAAAAATGATAGACAAACTGATAAAGGTCCGCGACTCTCACTGATTTACAAATTTCACCTTAAGGACGGTGCCTCCTAATACCAAAGTATTTTTGCGCGGTTTATGACTATGCGGGAAAAGCAGATCTTAGCAAGGGCGATTGGATTCCAAAAAGAAAATTGGGGGTAACCACACATTTTTCAGAGATAATCAAGCTTCAATCTGTAAAAAAATGCTGAAATAGGCTATCGTTTGTCAACCTCGCCCATGTGGAAAATAAGCCGGTTATTTTTAGGCATCTCGTGACATGTGATTTATTCACCTCGGGCTTCGGCTACGCCCTCGTTGAGTAAATTACATATCTCCTCGTTGCCATAATCCTTACACTCATGCTATACCACATGTAGAGTCGACGCAGTCGGCAGTATCGTCCGACATATCAGACTTAAACTGAACGGCTGGCGCATCTTTTCGCGCCAGCCATGACTGGAACACCAACTATACCATATCTTATTTTTTTCCTAGATCTTGAAAAGAAAGATAACTCGAACCAAAAGTTGTTTCCCTTGGACTTGTTTTCACTGTAATTTTACTCCCGATATTTCGAACTTGAAAGTGGAGTATTTGTCTTTAATATATATAATGACGAACTCCACCGGGAGAAGAAAATGTATTCTCGCTTTGAACATGTCGGGAAATCTGAAAGGGTCTGAGGGCCTCAACAACACCTTCCCACCCAAGCCTCTATTTAGCACCCCCTCCCCCGGAGCTGTCTAGACACTATTCCAAGAATCATTAGCATACCGTGAGATGTTGATTTTGTAACTGCATGGAAAAGATGCGTTTCTCGCATATTAACCATATTGCGTTCAGTCTTTTTCCTTTCTTTGCTTTACCTGCCATCAGAAGCAGCGTGGAATAAGACAATTTACGTCTCGCCAAGTGGCAATGATTCACAGGGCTGTGGACATTGGGCCAAGCCATGCAAGTCACTCGATACAGCTTTCACTATCGCTTTCAATGGAGGCGGAAGTGCCAACTCGACACTGATATCAGCAGCCAAAGGGAATTATACGTTGGCAAAAAGCTTCAATATTACCAACGTGGACACCTTTGCTCTGGTTGGACAGGGCTCAAGATCAGACGAGGTAAGAATAACTTGTGAGCCAGACGTAAGTCTGTCGTTTATTCTTTGCCAAAATATTTCTCTCGAAGGATTCACATTGCTTAGATGCGGCGGATGGCGAGAGAGTACGGTAGGAATTAACAAGTCTGCTCACGCTGGACAGACTCATCAGGGTGTAAAGTTTAAAACTGCGTTGGATTTTCGATATTGTCGAAATACGCGATTCACGAATATCGAGATATCGTCATCTCCAGGGCTTGGCGTGAATTTCTTTGATGTTGGAGGTGTTGTGAACTTCACGGATTGTGTGTTGGCGGACAACAAAGCCGCCAACAAGAGTTTAAATGGGTCGCTAGAAGGGTTTTATCGAAGAAGGCTATGTGTATTCGGGAGGAGGCATTTATATGATTCTCAACAAGTACGGTGACAACGTAGTCAATGTCACGCGAAGTCAACATGACTCATTCCAACACAACAACACCTACGTCTTCAGAAATTGCTATTTTCTCAGAAATGAAGCGTTTGGATTGGATGTAAGTAGTAACTACGATCTTATTGACGATCCGGGTCCTACCCAATTTAGTCTAGGAGGAGGATTGGCAATTAACTTTCGAGGGAATGCCAGTAACTGTAAAACTAAAATCGAGTCTTGTGTATTCACGGGTAATCAAGCGGTGTGGGGAGGAGGTCTTCAAGTCGAAACAAGAGATGAAGTTACAAATAATCATTTTACAATAAAGAATACTACATTTTACGACAATACTGGGATTCTAGCTGGAGGAGGAGTTCGCGTGGGCAACATACCTGAACGAGGTGCAGACTTCCCCCTTAATACATTTACATTTGATAACAGCTGCACATTTGTAAACAACTCGGCATTCTGGGGTGGTGGTATGTCGGTGTATGGAACATCGATACTGTGCAAGATGAACTGCGATATAAAGCACATTACACAGTTCACCTTTAACAATTGCACTTGGTCTGACAACAATGGAACAGTGGGAGCCGGATTAGTAACTGTGCTTAATAATCAAAATGAAGTCGAAATTGGACCGGAAATGCCATTCTCAATCAGTTTCAAAGACTGCTCATTTTTAAGGAACCAAGTTGTCAAGTTAGACAAAGGTGTTATGATAGGCGAAGGTGCGATATACAGTGATCAAGTTCCGCTCATATTTCGAAGAAAAACTTCATTCATAAGCAACATAGGCACGGCGTTGTCCTTAGATGGGTCAACTATTGAGATATACGATCACGTGGAATTCATTAACAATACGGGATACCTTGGAGGAGCCGTAGCGATGCGTGGGCAATCGCGAATGATTTTTCAGAAGAATTCTAAGTTACTCTTTAAAGGCAACTCGTGTGAGCGAAAAGGAGGAGCACTGTTCATCCACCCTGCCGGATCTCCACTGGTGGTATTCAATGCAACTGGTATTGACACACACGAGTGCTTCTTCGGGTACGAGGATGACAAAATTGAATTTAAGGACTGGAAGACCTCTGTAATCTTCCAAGGCAACAGGGCAATCGATGATGGCAAAGGAAATTCAGTCTACGCCACGACTCTAACGAACTGTCGGCGACCTGGTGAGTCTCGACGAAACAACACGGTCCTACTGTGGGATTTCATCCAATTCAAGAAATTAGATGGGAACGTTACCACGCGAGAGAACGAAGTAGCAACTGATGCCATAGGCATATTTTATGAAAAAACCGATTGGGAGGTTGCACCAGGTGAACTCTTCAATGCAACAGTCAAGTTAATTGACGAGATAGGCAACTCCGTCAATGAAATCATCGATGTTAATATCGTCTCTCCTGGACACTCAGTTAAGCTGAACACTTCCTCTCCCTTGTTTCTTACCGCTGACGGGAATATATCCTATCTCAGGCTGGCTGGCAAACCTGGCAGTTTGTTTTCAGTAAGTTTACGTTATGTGGGGATACAGGTCTTAGTGGATACAATCACCGATATTTCGTTGCAGAATTGTCATGCAGGTTTTGTTTCTCATGGGTCATCATGTGATTGTATTGACTCTGCAGACGACGGAGTACGGTGTGATTCGGACGGAAAGACTTTTTACCTTAAGAAGGGCTACTGGGCCGGCAAAGTTAAAGACGAATTCGTTACACATCTCTGCCCCGCTGACTACTGTAACTTTAAAAAGTCCATGTTTCCTGACGATTATCAGTACATTTCTGGAGAAGTGTGCAAAGGTGACAGAGACCAGACGAGCGTCCTTTGTGGACAGTGCAAACCAGGCTATACTGTCTTGTTTGGAAGCGAAAACTGTTCATCCAGCTGCACTGATCTATGGGCATGGGCACCAATTGTGGTAGTCCTTCTTATAGTGAATTGTTTTGTTTTGTCATTCAGTCCAAACCTGGCAAGTGGACATCTAAACGCCTGTTTATACTCGTATCAAATCATGAAGATACTCACTCCAGAGGGGTTTGAATACGGCCCCGTCATTGAGTTCCTGGCCGCTCTTAGTAATTTCCAACTTGGAATAGGACGTGGCTTTTGTTTAGCAAGTGGCTTAGACAATGCCGACAAGCTAATGGTAATGGTCAGTTTTCCAGTCGTCGAAATATTTATATTGGCGCCACTGATAAAGACAGCGTTAGTTCAACCCATTTGGGGAAGAGCTTTGCAAAAGATCAAGAATAAATTGCAGTGTAATCCAGACAATCCAGATGATCCAGGTAATCCAGGTACTTGCTGCTGCAGGAACCCATGTCTGACATATCTAAACTGTTGCTCGGAATCATTTAACGAACGCGTGCGAAATGGCTTTACCCGTTCCTTTTGTACCATCATTGTTCTGTGTTACGTCGACATTACTCACATTTCATTGCAGCTTTTGAATCCTGCCATATTTCGGGAAAGCACCGTGTTGTTTGCAGATGGTAATATGGAATTCTTTGTCAATACGAAACACATTGTATACGGATGTATTGCTGGCGTACTCATGGTGTTTGTCATTTGCTTTCCTGTTGTACTTATTTTCTATCCGGTTTGCAAGAACCAAAATCTCGAAACTTTACGAGCCTGTTATAAAACTCGCCGGCACTTTTTTGTCGCTTACTACCTTGGATGTCGAGTCTTGCTCTTGGTAATTAGCACGTATGTGCCAGCTGGTCCTTTGAAGAGTGCTTTGCTTCAACTCTGTTGTATTCTTATCTTGTTTATCATTGCGGCTGTAAGGCCTTACAAAGAGGCAAATGAAGCAGGCGAAGCTCAAGGAGTAGCAACCCAAGGCGAAGCAGGAGAGGCTCAAGGAGGAGAAACCCAAGGTGAAGCAGGAGAGGCTCAAGGAGAAGAAACCCAAGGTGAAGCAGGAGTAGCAACCCAAGGTGGTAATGAAGCCGGCGATGCTCCACGGGTAGCAACTCATGGTGGTAACGAGGCAGGCGAAGCTCAAGGAGTAGCTAATCAAGGTGGCGATGAAGCACAAGAAGCTGGCGAAGAAACTGTGGAAAACAAGTGGATCAACAAGTCGGACACGGTGATATTGACGACACTGAGCGCCATTGCTGTATTAAGTTCCCCCATCGGCAGTGATGTTCCTGATAGTACAAGGTCTGGTCTAATGTGGGCTGTACGGATTTTGGCATGGGTCCCTCTGGTGATGGCGTTTCTACCATACGCTTTACGACATCTGCGGCCGCGATGCTGCACGGCAAGGGATAATCATGTTCCTGAACGACAACGTGCACAACAGCGAGGTGTACCAAACGAACCAGACCCGATCGTGAACGAACGAACACCACTGTTAGACGGTGCACAACAGCGAGGTGTACCAAACGAACCAGACCCGAACGTGAACAAACGAACACCACTGTTAGACGGTGCAAAACAGCGAGGTGTACCAAACGAGCCAGACCCGAACGTGAACGAACGAACACCACTGTTAGATGGTGCACAACAGCGAGGTGTACCAAACGAGCCAGACCCGAACGTGAACGAACGAATACCACTGTTAGACGGTGCACAACAGCGAGGTGTACCAAACGAACCAGACCCGATCGTGAACGAGCCTACACCACCGTTAGGTGGTGCACAACAGCGAGGTGTACCAAGCGAACCAGACCCGAACGTGAACGAACGGGCACCACTGTTAGACGGTGCACAACAGCGAGGTGTACCAAACGAACCAGACCCGATCGTGAACGAGCCTACACTACCGTTAGGCGGTGCACAACAGCGAGGTGTACCAAACGAATCAGATCCGCAGAAAAACGCAGATGAATTTGACACTACAGTTGCCAATGAACTTTTTGATACAGCTGCTGATGAATTGTTTGCTACAGCTCCCGAACCACAGGATGTATCCAACGGACCAGATGGAGATCTGGAGGTGAACCTGCGTACACCGGTAGGCGCAGATAATGATGGCACTCACAAGTCCAAAAACGTCATAGTATAGAATACACCCCTACTCTTTGCAACGCTTACTAATATGTGACCTGGTGGGTGTCCTGTGCATGCAGGCGTAAAAAAGCGACAGTTTTGCGCATTGGTCGGAAAATGACCATAACCAGATTGGACACTGATGTTTTTGCAGAGTAAACAATGACCTTAACCAGGGTACCTCAGGAAATAGGGTTAGTCCTGGCTGACTCTATATACTACATTTCATATAACTAGAACAAATTGTCTAATCTGGTTTGGGTCCTTGATGCCTGTATTCCTAGTTGGTGCATTTCGGCGCCATTTTTAAATGATAGTTATTTCGGCCACCCACGCAAAAATACCGGTATTCATTGACGAACGAAAACAGTGGTGAGCGTTGCAAAGAGGATGCTAAGAAGGTTTGTGCCTCAAGGATTGATGGAACGACAAACGGTTTTGACGATAAATCGATAAACATTACATTCGGAACACACCATCGAAAATCGACAGAAAGTGATTTTAGTCCTCATTGCTTATACCTGTTCTGAGTTTGCTGAACAGTGAGTCAAATTAGCTTAGTAATTGTGATGAACACAAACTGATTCTGTAGTGGTGCTTGTAGTACGCTGTCAAATATAGTATAAGACCAATGATAAATGACTTGCTTTTCATGCAGCAAGCACTGCCATTTAATATTCATTGAAAGAGACGAACGGATTCACGCAATCTGTGATTACTTAGATTAGAGCAGTTTTCATTTGAGTGTCGAAATAAATCCGGAATAGGTTTGGTTATGCTTTACTACGCTCTTAGTCCAGTTCTGGCCCCTCTCTTTTGTTGCGTGACAGAGAGGGGCCAGAACTGGACTACTACGCTCTATGATTGGTTAAGAAACCTCGCACCACTTATTCAACCAATCAGATGCAGAACCAAAACGCACGCATCGACCATTGTACTTTGAACTGCTTTGGTTTTGATTTTACGACACAATTGAAAACTGCTCAATTTCAAAATGATACGGATAAGACAGTAGCCCAGGAGCCATGAAAAATTAATCTTGTACTCAGATCGAAAGAACAATTCCGTCCAGCGCTTTTGCTCATATGGCTCAGTGAACAACCGTCGACCTTTAGATAGATTTTCATTTTACAGCTGTTTTAGGGCGGACGGCTTGGAGACTACCTAAGAACATTATTTCATTAAGTATCAGACAAGAATTGAACTTTTATTATATCGTTAAGAAGTTAGTGTTACAAATAAGTTTAGTTGGTTCGTTTTCATAACTAAGACTTTTTTTATAATAATAAAACTGAGATGCTGCATGTTCTGATTGGGCAATGGCTACAAAAAAACAACAATACAACAAATGCAAGGTCAACAAAATTTAGGGTTTATTTCTAGTTGGTATTTTAAATTTATCGATACTTTCTACCATACATTTAACTTATGGTATTGTATATTAGCAATTTTAAATAATGCGTCGAGCAAGTTAGTCTTCTTCGCAGTCGTTATTTGTATCGTCACGTGAAGCGTTGCGTGACGACACAAATAACGGCTGCGCGGAGACTACGAGCAAGTTAAGACTGTGGTTCCTTTGACTCGATCGATTGTTTCATATCTTAATTATATTTTATTGATTTTTCGCTTGTTTTTTATCGTATTGTATCCCATGAGCCTCAAGTATTATAAACAAGAACACATATCATGAGTACAAGAACAAGAACTTCATGAACATGTTACATGTATTTAATTGCATGATTATTTTGTTTAGCGTATATTATGGCTATTATTCGATTTACGATGATATCATTAAATCAAACTAATCATAATCGCCGTCGTTTTTGTGTTATATAGACAACTGATGACGGGTTTGATTGACATTCTTTTCCATGGTAACAAACTAACCCCTCCATCTGCTAAAAGGTGGTGATGCCTTTTAAAATATTCTGACATATAATGCGCCTGTAATATTTCAATATCTTAGCTTGGGAGTCAAAGGGTAACCACACATCATTATGCTCATGATAGGTAATGAATACTGGGGATTACACACCCAATCACGAGGCTTCCCGGCATAGTGTGCCGCGCGCGTCTAGCTTCCGGATTGGTTTCCCGCTGAAAATCAATAACGTGCCGCGCGCGCGTCCGGCTGTTTCCCGCCGAAAATTCAGCATAATGGCATGGGAGAACGGCTATAGGGGGACGCTATAGTTGTGTAATGCTTTTTAATAGAACACCGTGAATATATCATTATCAAGACACCGTCCTTGGACCTATTGGGATATTTAATTTCACGACTACTTTTAGGCCAAAGTTCACGTTTACTGAATAACTTACATACATGTATGATTCAACCAAAACGATCCAGAAGTCCTATAATCCAATAATCTCCTCAGAAAAGAGTGATTAAAAACTGGAGTTTTCTTAAAGGAGCTATGTCACCATATTTCAAGTCATTTTTGCGAAGTGCAAAATCACCTTCAAATGAATTGAAGAAAGACTCAAAATAATAGTTTACTCAGGTAGAAAAATGGCAAATATTTTTTTCAAGATGCGCCATCCGTGACGTCATCACCTCGAACTTTCGTTTTGGGAGAGATAAACTTCGTTTTGGGCATGAAAAAAAAAATGGCCAGCTAGGATTTCTTATCATTTTATCCATGTAAAGCGCATTTGATCATGATATGAAATTATATAAATTTTAATTATTATTATTATTAATTATTATAAAATAAAACAACTGATCTAGATCGTAAATTCCACGTAAATATTTAGCTAAAGAATCCGAACAGGTCAAACTGTTTTAGCTTAAAAATGCCCCTTTAAAGGAGCTACGTCACGGATGGCGCATAAAGATTGGCCAATTTTCAAGTTCGCTGTTCGCGCAATCCGTCTTAATTTTCTTCATCTTCTGACCATCCTTCCTGTTCCTGTTTGGTTTATCATCACCTCTGCCATTTTTCTACCTGAGTAAACTATTATTTTGAGTCTTTCTTCAATTTGAAGGTGTTTTTGCACTTCGCAAAAACGACTTGAAATATGGTGACATTAAGCTCCTTTAAAAAACCCTATAAGGGATAAGGGAAAACAGGAAAACAACATTCCAAGCCTTTCGCTTCAATTATCACGTCAACGTGTGCTCCTTGCGTATGAGTGGAATCTCGGCAACGAGGTTCGTTCGAGTTTCCTGTGTAACGCCACTAAAGGTCAGGGCCTTAAAGTTGATACTCAATACTTCACTTCAATCGTCTGGGAGCGGATATGTCAGATTACGGTTTAGTTTTCCCGTCAGTGTACACCTCGCCAACAGGATCAGAGAAACGATACTTCTTGTCAATTACAGCCCACTGGACTGAATCACAAGCTAAGACCTGACGTCCAGATTTTTCAACTCAGTGGTGAGTGTAGCATTTTTATTTTTTTATTTACGCTTTGCTATTGCTATTGCGCACATTTCAGTGCTTTCATCACACTGTCATCATGTCTCTGCTTATAAAGAAACGGGTTTCAGTATCGAAATCGCGGCATCTTCTACTCTAGTGTTCTCGATTGTTCCCCATACTGACTTTATCCAATCGTAAAGAGAATTCACCCAGACGGATTCTAACTAACTTATACCAAGAGAGTACATAGTCATCGATACAATTGAATCAATAATATTATAATTTAGCACCTTTGGTTATATTTTCAAAACTGCTGTAATTATTATACTCTTTTTACGCTTGGTAGTTACTCCAAACTTTTGTAGGTAAATAGCTTATATCAAGAAGCAAGTACTTCAGAAAATGAAACATGATCTAAAAAGACACACGGTTGACTTTACCCAAGTCACTCGGAACAAATATTCTACTGAATTCTGCAGTCAATACCGGTTTGACGAACAAATTAACTTCGGGAAGGATAAGAAAGAAGGGTTTGCACTAAAAGAAATTGGAAATTGAGTACCATGCTAAACGGCACGACGAATCAGCAGCACGACTGTTCAGTTCAGTTCAGTTATCTGCCGAGACCGTGGCTGAAAAAAACGTGTCGTCTGCCAGCATGTGTAGAAAGTTATGCCAACGTACGTAAGAGCACAGTCAAAGGTCGAAATGTTAACTGTTTGAAACATTCTATCATCTGCATGTATATGTACACTCTTTTGTTACACAGAAACGTACCAACTACTATTTCCAGTATGGCTGTTGTTAAATCCCCTTTTCTTAAAGATTTACTGTGGAAACTCTGGAAATGTTGTGAAAACCTGTCTGAGCACCAAAGAAAAACTCTTTGTCCTAATTGTATACGAAAACTTTTGGAATTTTGATTGAAATAAAGTATAACTTCTCGTCATTATATTCAATTCCCTTGCACCATTACACATTGGGCGGACTAATTACTCAATTGGCCATGAACTTTATATCACATTGACGATTACTACAGAGTCAAAGTTTGTTCCATAAGAGGATAAAAATATTAGTTTGTATTGCCTCGGCGCCTCAGTTCCTCGTCAGTGAAGCTGCAACCGAGACCGTGATGAACGAGACGCATTGTTCATGTGTGACCGGGACCGCGTCTTACTGTCAACTTTACGGGAAGTTTCCTCCAAGGTAGACTAATTTCCGACGTTTTCAAGAGCTGACTTAGTAGTTATTCAGATAATTTTCAGTCACACCAACGTTTGGTCACCGGCAAGTGGTCACATCCTGTTACATTAATCCCCAGGTGATTTTCTCATCAATATTTTAACTATGTGTATATGTGGTTAAAACCTGATAATAGCCTCTTTCATTCATTAATTGTGCATTATCACGTTTATGTTTCAACAGTAGAATCTCTTAATTACTCGTTGAGTCGGTCGTAGAGTTTTGTGTTTAGTAAAGTTGTTTAGTAATCTCCCAGCCGTACCGCGTTTTTGTTACCAAGTCGATAGTAACCTGCGATCAGGCGTTTTTTTTGTTTTCGAGTGCGAAAGGCGGCGGCGGAATTGAGAGAGAGAGAGAGAGACTGGAGGGAGAGAGAGAAAAAGACGTTCTTTTTTTCTCTCTCTCTCTTCCACCGCCGCCTTTCGCACTCGGAAAAAACCCGCCTAATCGCAGGTTAAGTCGAAAGCTTTAAGCACCGGCTATTTAATTTCAGACCAATCGTACCGACATTGTTTTGCCTATCTCTTCTCTCGTTTCCCTTCACATGCACCTAAGACCTAATTCTAAGAAGCAATAACGCTTGCACTGGGTGTATATCCTTTCAGCAGAACCGCTATCCTGTGCAGCTACCCATTTAATTTGTGGTTTATTAGGTTTTGAACATTATATCTAATAAACAAAACTCTCATAAACCGGCATGAAACATCGATCGGTTTATAAAACCACAGGAAGGAAGGAATGATACGTGTTTGAGGACTTCCGATTTCGGCATATCCTCACGCTATCACGGGAATTGCTGTTTGTGAGTTCGTTATATCGGTTCTGTTTCATACATTTTTACTATAACTTTAATTGTCCGAGCTGAAGAATATCGTTTGTCAGCGGTGACTTCGTTATAAAGGGGTTCGTTATATCGGGGTTACACTCAGTGTAAGCTAAGAAGGTCATATTTTTTTGGCCGAATGTGAACTTTCTTGAGTCGAATTGAGCCTGATCTATGAAAACGTTCTTAAAATGTGTTTTTTTTCCTTTCGATTGTTTTTCTTTTCAAGGCAGTTAAAAACAACTGTCAATAAAAACAAGGTGGTTATATTGCAGTTCACACTCCGAGGCACAGATTGCATGGATTTAAAGGAGCTACGTCACGGATGGCGCATCTTGAAAAAAATGGCCAATTTTTTCAAGCTCGCCGCATTCGCAATCCGTTCTAATCTTCTCCATCCTCAACCATCCCTGTTCCTGTATGATTTCTTATCACCTCTTTGGTGTTTTTCTACCTTAGCAAACTGTTATTTTGAGGCTTTCTTCAATTTGAAGGTGATTTTGTACTTCGCAAAAATGACTTAAAATATCGTGACATAGCTGATCAGTGCGGTTCCACAACAAAGTGCCCGGCCCACGTTTTCGAGGATTTAATGATTTTTAAAAACAACTTTTCGAGTTAAAGCTTCTTTGTAATTTCTAAAGAGGATTAACCCATGAGAACCGGATAGTTGACCTCAAAAACGTCAGAGCATTCAGCCGGAAATGCCCTGTCTCGCCTCGTTAGTGCCCTTGACAGCTGACTAAATGAAACATTGAAAACTGATTTTGCAAACGTTAGGGGAAATAAGTATTTATATTGAAAGACTGTTCCAGGTGTTACAGGCTATTAAATTTGCTATTAAAAAGTTTGGCATGGACGTTACGACCATGAGTGGTCCATTTCCGGCCACAATGATCGGCAAGTGAAAACAAATCAGAGTCCAAGGGTCCTTTCAAAGAACAGAGCCTGGGTCCGGTTTCAACTGATCTTCCTTTTGATTCCTTTCAGCTGAGAAACTCGAGAGAAACTGATGCGAAAAGCTGGTAAAGGTAGCACGGACGGCAAACATCATACACTCTTCTTTTTATTATAAACCTTTTTGACGTCGAGGCTGAGCATTAAAGGCCCAATCGGGTAAGAACTTTATATTTTTCATTTTGCAGTGCCGAAATGACAAAACGACAGTTACTTAGACTGCAAAACGGTCGTTTTTTCTCTAAATCGCTGGTCGCAAAGCGCGAAGCACCGAAAGCGTGGATCCTCGCGTGCGAAGCGTAGGGTTCCGTTTTCACACTCGCTCCAGACCTTTCGTTCAAAGACCGCGCGCATTTGTTTGACAGACGAACGCAAAAAATACGACTGCTTTGCAGTCTAACAGTTACTGAGCCTTTGTTCGAGTCAACAATTCGTCAACACTTGACAGTGACGTGTGTGTTCATGTTCAATGTGAATTCTTTTTAGAATAATTTACTGCACTATAACACCGTGTATTCGGAATGAAAAAAAGAAGAACATTTTTAGGTTCAAAATAGACGTTCTGTTTCCGTGTTTTGACAAACAAACAAAGAAAAAACAACAACAAGATAACAAGTGTGTAATAGAGTAATTTCCTCAGCTGTATTTTACAATGAGAACCGCAGTTCGTAGATGTGCAATCAAAATGGTCGGATCTGTCTTAAATGCCTGCCGTTGATAAATTTCAGCTCAAAATAAAATATTTCAGTCATTTGTATTTGTGTGTTATCCGACTTCCCCGGAGTATTTTGGCCGTCTGTCAGTTCATATCAGTGAGAATGTTGAAGTTTGAGACACGATTTGTCGGTTGAATTATAAGGTCAGCCAATTTATCACTGACGGGCCATTTGTCAGTTAAAATTTGGCAGAAAAAAGGCCCAGCACACTTGCATTAGACGGACAAAAGCTAAAGCCACACTGAGTAAACGAGATAAAATTTGTTAATCGGATTGAGCAATGAGGTAATCTGTCACCGTTTGACGCTTGACAAAATGTGGTCCTGTTCTGAGGCAGGAAAACCTCGCGATGCTTAGCGAGATTGAATTTTGTTAGTGTTTGACAAAATTAGGTGTTTGCATAACCTTCAACTCGAAGGAGGCTGCTGAATCAGTTCCACTAAGGGAGAAAAACGCCAAAAAGGAATTTAAAATCCAAATAGGACCCAGGATGGTCACATTAGCTAGTCCCTTTAAGGCGGGGGTACACGTGAATTTCAATGACATTTTAAGAGGTTTAAAGAAGGGATAGAAGGAAAAAAAAAAGATTTTTGGAACACCAACAGACAGTTGATACTCACGCGGGTGCTCTTGCGTGGGTATCAACTGTCTGTTGTGTCAATCTACTAATTTTTAACTTCAAATTCTAATTTTAAAACTACATTAAATCTTCAATATTTCTCATTTCCCTAAATTTTACAACTCCTTTGAGAAAAACTATTTCCTCCCAAACATTCCAAAAAATCACCCAAAAATTTACAAAACACCCCATAACATAGATTAATGAGATGAGCATAGAGTTATTGGATTGCTTGAAACGCGAACGAGATATTTCCATTAAACCCATGTTAAGTGGCGGAAAAATGGCATTCATATAGCATGTGTACCCCCGCCTTAAATAAGTTTGTATCAGGTACGTTTGGGGATGGAATAGTGATAAATGAACAGAACAACTCAGTTCCCTTTCCAAAATAATATGAAATGTCAAATTTCTAGAGCGTCAGTTTCTTTCCACTTACTCTCTCGCCCTCTTTCGTACTGACTTACACCCAAGAGGTTGCCTAGCAACGATCAGCTAAATCACGTCCTCTAATCTCCAGAAAGCACGATTTATCACAGTTGATTAGAGGGTCATTAGAATTATGCACATGAATGACTTTTCTAGAACCCCCTTTAGATATAACTCTGCATGTATTCCCTGTATTTTGATAGCCTAGCTATAGTTTCGTCCAGTGTACGATTTTGAGTCGATTCATAACGACAGTTTTATTGACTAATGGGTTGATAAGGATCTCCTAGGGGTGCTATACGAGTTTTGGCGCATGGCGGACTAGTAATGACGCGCAACTGTTATTACACAACCGAGCACCGTATTACTTGTCAACAGAAGTACGCAGAAGTATGCAATATCAGTTACGGCACGTGACACAAAAACAACGGCTCTCGACAAACCAAGTATGCAAATTAATCTTAGTGAATTGAATTCTATAAATATCGGATCAATGAGTTTTGTTTGCATTCATTTCTTTTTCAGCCCGGTGAACACTGAGCTCGTTACAGTTGGCTTAATCACACGCCTACGCGAAAGAAATCAGTCAGACGCATTGCAACAGCACGATGAAAATTCTTCTACCTTCTGTTTTGACTTCACTAGTGGTTGTAATATTTATGGCATTCCCGCACAACGTCGGAGCAGCCCCTAGGCAACGAACTGTCAGTAAACAGGACGGTAAGACACTCACTTTACTTATCATATTTTGCCGCCAATGCATAGCTTTCTTTATTGCGCGATTCAGTTTCATGTTCTTACATGTTTCAGTTGTACGGCGCTATCTCTCGTGATATATCCCTCAAAAAAAGGAGCCGCTTCTTGAGTAAAAGGGCCGAGGGCTGTTACATCCTATAATAAAACGCGAGAGCTGGATTTAAGATGTTAAACGTGGTATAAACATTGTTCCCTATGTGAACATAAGTTCTTCACTGAAATCAGCACTTACGAAACTTTAGAAAAGTTTGTAACATGTAGAACTTTGCGGAGTTATATTACACTGAGTGCGGAATATTTAATAACTATATACATGCCTTGATATCTTCGATATTTTTGTTATTTACTTTAATTCGGAAACAGTTATTATGTTGCTTTGATTCAATATTCCAATGCCTTCATCACGCAACACATTGTTCAGTGTTTGGGGGCATAAATCGGCCGTGTCAAATTTAATTAAATTAAATTTGCACGTCAGAAATGCGTCTTTTATGATTCAATTGGGTCGACAGACTTGTGAGACACTTTGCATTTATTGTTGACACAGCTGCATGTCACCGGCCAGCGAATAACAAGCGATTTTAATTATATTGCTTTTTAAGTATTAAAACGCATTACAGTATATACAATAGTATATGTATATGCATTTAAGGCTCGTCACAACAAATTAACGCGCGATCAAAGTCTGAATGGACCTTCATGGCGTTTACACAGAAATGCGACGTTTCAACCAGGTCGAAGTTGGTTAAACTTATGTGATATGGAGAAGGCCTTTAAAAGCTCTAGGAGTTTTAGGCTTGTTTAAGGTCACTGTAAACAGAGAAGAGTAGCAGAAGAGATGACGTTTTTTCTAGCGCTTTCTAACAGAATATAGCTAGCTTTCCGGCAGGATTGGAACTTTCTTTTTTAAAAGGAAGATCTTTAAGCCAAAATGAAGGGATCTTTGTCGCATTCTATCACGATGAAGGAAGGAGGTGACATCAAGTCGAAAGAGTTCCTCTTTAGCGTTCAGGGCGTTTTTTAATATTGGTGTAACATTTCCTGCGCAACACAATATCATTCTACCGACCGCGGGAAATGTATCCTTCGTAGGAAATGTGTTTATGTCTGACACCAGTTCGAGCATGACTAATCATCTTGTGGTTTTCGTTTGAATTCTTTTATAATTGCAGATTTATCGTATTAATTTAGGGGCCGTGTCAACTATTTTTAGCATGGAATCGGGAAGTCAGTCAAAACACAAAAACAACTGGAAATGCGAAACTTCGCGAAGCTAAAAACTGAACGATAACTATTTTTTTTGTAGACAAAATAACAGGAACAATTAGTTTAGGATTACTGGAAGTGTGGATGAAGTAAACTTTGATATGGATAAAAAACTTCCTAGTACGCTGACCCGAAATAGAGGGAATATTTTCAGTTTACGAGTGAAATATAACTTCTGTCGGCGCTTATCAGTATAGTTGCGAACAATAAAAATAATGAACAATAAAGTTCAATCCTGCATGAGGTCCGAGGTCGTAAAAAAATCCGCCTTTTTCTCTTGAGTGACAATATAACCATGTATAACGTGATAGGTAATTCCGTTTGCATGATGAGTCTTGACCCAGAGTCATCTTCCTCCAATGAAAATATCAAAACTACAATTCGTCCACAGAAGGATTTAAGTCTCGTCTATAATCCTGACCTTGTTTTTCTCAACTTACTAATAAGTTAACGTTCCGTATCTCCCGGGGGGGGTACTGAAGAAACTTTATACGGGAAGGCTCCGCAGGGAAGTCCAAACTCTTACCCTTTTATATACCATTTTTGACAGAAAAGGTAACCAGGTAACCCTTTCATATACCTTCCATAGAAAATTGGTACCCCTTTCACATGCCTACAGTTGAAACACTGCATTCCTTTTACAACTTTTACTAAACTTTTCGCTTGAGTAATCCCTTAAAATATTGGATGAATCAGCCGTTAGGTGCGTCTATTCGAGATATTTTGCCGGAAAGGCCCTTTTAAACACCTAAATGACAGTTTTCCCTACCCTTTTCTATACTTCAACTCGTGAAATCCCTACACTTTTATATACCTTCAGCCTGAAAAAGCTACCCCTTTCGGGCGGAGCCTCCCCGTATAGTCCATTATAGGGAGTACCCCCCTCCCCCGGGCCGTATCTCAATTAGTGTGATAAATTTAAAAATATAGGCAGGGTTGATATGGCTACGAATTCCTTTCATCACGATGCTGTAGTTCGGGAAAAAGTACGTACTATATGTTCTGGACGTTGAAGGAAATAAAGAAAGCTGTACTATTTCATTAAATAATGGAGAGGGGGGAGGTGGGGGCGCGATCATGAAGTGATATAAGCAGAAACGTAGGTGAAGCAAAATAAATCAGCGCTGTATTATGTCTTCCCGTGAGACACGTGTATCGGTACGATGCGTGATTTTGATCAGCAGTACTTACCGAGTAACCCTGAAGAACCGATCAATATTTAAAAGGGCGCATCGTTAAAAAAACAACCTGACATCAAGGCGGATTTTTGGAGGTGGAGGAATGACGAATGGGAACAACCACCGATTCCGTAACAGAATTTTCAGTAGGAAAAATATATACGGCTGCATGTTTTCCCGCGCTTGGCACCGGTTGCATGTTTTTGTTTCGAATTCTGATTGGCTCATTGCGTTACGTGCGTTTGTTGCGCTTGATTGGCCAGATGTGATAACTCTAGCTCTAGTGTAGTTTTACGATCGGTCATTAGAAATCCGCCCCAAACAACAAGTTCTTAGTTGGAATATATAAGCAATATTGGGAGTTAGTTAGTTGCGGTTTTAAAGATTAGTTAGGTATATGGTGTAACGGCCGGAATTGAATCAGTTGACTTAAAAATGGGTGAACAGAGAAGAATATTAATTGACTCCTCAACGTTTTTGCAGATTGGTTTTGATCGGTAAAACTGAATGATTTTATAAATTCCGTTTCTCCATCTTCTTGTTCCACCTCTTAGAGATAATCGAGGGTGACATACTGGTGACAGACCCTCTTAGAAATGTCCTGAAGGCGGAGAAGTCAAGGAGCAGGCGTGATATAGTTAGCGACATGGTCAAGAGATGGCCGGATGGAGTGGTGCCATACAAACTAGATTCTAGCCTCAGTAAGTACAACATTACTTGTATTGTATCTTGGTTAGAAAAAACGCCGCCGGCTACAAAATGTCTAATGTAAACTGCACGTGGTACTGCATAATTACGTTGCCAGAGACTTCGGTTCCGGCCAAGCAATGTACTGTCGTTAGAGCAGGAAGGGATGCAAGTTGCCAACCATTTAATTAAGCGAAGGCTCTGATCTTGGTCGACTGGTCGAGATTGCTCGTACTTGTTCCAGCTGAGTGACTCTCATGATACGAAGCACTGCAGAGTGACCTATATACAGAAACTAGTAAAACTATATTAACTTGAAAAGGCTTCTGGAATTCCTTTCGGATGCGATCTTTTGTCATAAAATGAACGTTATAGCACTTCCCTTTCTTGACTAAAAGCTCAATATCTACTTTGGGGTGTTCCAACCATTTGGCCGGCTGTTGTCACGATAAGAGAGAGCGAGCGAGCGAGCGGCGTACGTGTTTCTGACGCCGGTCGAGGAAGTGGCAAACCAATCAGACTCGGCCTTCAAACTAGTGCGCTACGTAATTTCCTTTTCCTTTTAGTTTATTCTTGTTATTAAAGTCTGCTTTTAATCGAGCCCACTAAACTGTTCACAGTTCCCTATTTTTCCGTGTGGTTGCCGGTCGAGGTCGATCGCGAGTTCGAGGGGCCGCCATCTTCATTTCTCGAACTCGGCGAACGACCTCGACAACCACACGGAAAAATAGGGGACTGTGTACCCAAACATGAACATGGGCTCGTTGCAGGCTAAACTCCTTTAAAGCCCATATCGTTCATTAATCACAAGTTGTTTCAAAATTATTAGTCGGTCCGTTGAACCCTGACAGGGCAGATGATAATTCAGTGGGGAAAAAATAAAAGTTACGGAATAATAAATACCATATTTATGGTTCAATTACAGTGTACTAAAAACGTATTTTCTTACTCGGGCTTGTAAATTAAAATACCCCCCTCCTCTCCCCGACGCACTACGCAGGCTAGTTTTGTACTGATTCAAAGCTATTTTCGGTAAAATAAGTTATGATCAGAACCTTGTTCACGATGATTTAGTTCAATTATTCATTATTCACTTTTGCACAGATAAAGAGGCTCTGAAGTCCATTAGAAAAGCCATACGTGAGTTTCACAAGAGAACTTGTGTCAAGTTTGTTCCTCACACTAATGAACATGACTACGTGGAATTTGAAGGAAATTATGGGTAAGTAAAGATGATTACCTTATTTATACATGACATGTTTAAAGGAGCCTTGTCACGATATTTTAAGTCATTTTTGCGAAGTGCAAAATAACTTTCAAATTGAAGAAAGTCTCAAATAATAGTTTACTAAGGTAGAAAAACACCAAAGAGGTGAAAATAAACCAAACAGGAACAAGGATGATTGAGGATGGAGAAGATTAAGACTGGAATATGTCCTCCGAGGAAGTATATACTGCTGTAAATTGGAAGTCTCTCAAGCATACCTACTTAAAAACAATACTGTAATTGTCTGTTATTTGTACACAACTGCTACCACGGGGTCCCACCAGCTCCTCTTCAGGACTTGTTCACAAAACGAACCTCTAAATATGATCTTAGACAGAAGATGTGCGTTGCCTTACCTCGCCCAAGAACTGATTTCTTGAAGAAATCACTATCCTATCGCGGCGCTGTTTTATGGAACGTTTTAAGTAATGACAATAGGGAGGAACAAAATGTAAATAGTTTTAAACGTAACATAATTAATTCTAATATATTAGACGATTTTACCCTTTTCGATTGATCTAGATTGTAATTTTAAATTTTTAGTTGTAATTTTTTAACTTAAGTATGACACGACCACATCAGCTACGCTGCTTTAATCCTATCGTGTATAAATAAATGCTTTTTATTATTATTATTATTATTATTACAAGTGGAACCGGAATAAAAGCAATATATAATTTAATTGTCATAATGGAAAAATGGTAAATATGATACCACCTACTGCCCTTAATTTTAGTTTTAGTGGGGTTTAGAAATTGCGAAAATCATGCAAATTTGTTAGTAAAATATCGGCCCTCAGTCTTTTCTGTATGGACCTAGTTGCACTCGATCTGTACTGTCAAGATTCTCCCAGTATGGCTCTCGCGCTTGGTTAATAATAAGATATATGTATTATATTATCATAGATACAAGACCAATTGACAGTGTTCTTTGTATAGCACAAACCAACAAATGCACCCTCAGACAACAACCCTGAGTTTAAATTGTGCATATCAAAAACTCCAGTAATGCAATTTGTAAAATTCATAGTCAGAGCAATATGTAAATAGCTCAGAATAGTGGATTCAAAAGCCTCATATGAAGGTAAATGAGAGCTTACATGTACAGTTTATATCAATGAACCAATGGTTCACATGAAGCTACTCGGAAACTTACATGTGCCTAATATTATTCAGTATCAGTGAATATGAATTATGGTGATGTCAAAAATTCCTGGAACAAAAAATATACTAAAGAACACCAGTGAAAGTCACTCAAATGTTAAACTCTGAAAATATGGTAGCAGTATTAGAAGGAACAGTAACCCGACACTGTTAAATTATCATGTTGTGACTAATATGTATTTTTTACATTACAAATTTTTTTTTGTTTTCTTTTCTCTTGAATTTAATGTCATTAGCTAGCACTGTCATTAAGTACCATGCTCTAAAACAAAATAAAGACGAAAGGAAATAAATATCAAACAAAAATAAATTTAAACCAAAATTAATTAATGTACATGATTTGAAAAATAAATTTGGAATGGTCTGAATTTTAACAGGCCATGAATTGACATAAGAGTCAGACTGGTTTGAATCAGACCAAAAGTATATGTATTTTCCAACAAAGGCTTGACTTTTCATACCATGCTCAATTACACATGCATGTACATGTATATTTATTAAAGGGGCAAAATACACTAACAGCATGTGCTAACATTTTAAACATTCAATATTAAAATCACACTGTTTAGGATCAGATTCAATGAAATCTAAATACAGCAGACAACCACCACATTTCAAAAATCTTTCTTCAAATATTTATTTGGTCCTTTTTTTTTCTGGCCACAATTTTTTTTAGTGTCATGATTAACTGCAACACCATCAATCAAGTGTCACCCACTGAATTAGTAAAACAAACAATTTTATATATTATATAGATTATAAATTATTTCAAACCAATATCAATTTAATTTATTCTCCTGACATCACAAGTGCTGCCTGATATTACAATGGTTTTGAAGTACAAATCTGAAGAGAAAACAAAGCAGAGAATGTAATTAACCATCAGGTCAGCTGGAGGAGAGAGGGCTTCAGTGGTCGACCAGTATACTGGTACCCAGTATTAACCCACCTCAGAAGAGAACATATAATATTAATTATTTATTAATTATTATGCTCTAGATCAAGGATAATTAATGAAAGGGATTTTCAACTTTTAAATAGATATCTATTTACTATGCTTTATTCTTTTATATACACCTAAAAAGGTTTGAGACGCAACTCCCTTCCCCCATTTCCCCCAAAAGAAGCCCACCAAAAAAAAACCTTTTGAACAAATAACAGATATTTAGCCCACGTACAGCTTATATAATATATATTATTATACGGCATAGCATTTTGGAGTGCGGATACGCACAAAGACGAGCGCAGATATGAGACCGTATTACATGGGTCTCAGTCCCCCTGACCGCGCTACGGAAAACACTGTTGAAAGCCTATATTTTAGGAAAGATATTATGTCGTATAATAAACAATTTATTCAGCGGAAAGTTGTGTAATACGGCTGGGCATTTTTACTCGTCAGTGTTTATTTTTTCTCGCCTAAAGCAGTGTTCCCATTAACGCACAACTGTACGTATCTGACGCACAAAAAATAAAAAGGACGCACAGTTTTTAGCCACAGTACGTCACAGGGACGCACATAAATCAGCACTCAAAATTTCTAGTGTTTTCATAGTTTGGTCTACTCTTGAGATAAATAAGATTTTTCAAGATACAAAACACACATAAGAAACAATGTTAAAGTTTCACTAGTTTCCTTTACCTTTTCATTACCTCTCCAAGCTGGAAACTATGAAAATTTGGCTGCAAACTCGAAAACGAAGCAAGAATCACAATGATAATCACGCGAACGAGCGAACAACTCTCGGCTCATTGATGGTCAGCGGTCAATACTTCATGTAATATTACATGATGTGTATTATCACTTAAAATGCCTTTCTCACTAGGGGACCCTTAAAAAATAGAAAGGACCCCCAATTACTGGAACTGGGGGTCCTTGGGACTCCTGTTTTCCAAAACTAGTGGGAACACTGCTAAAGGCTCGAAAAAATAAAAACTGACTCGTAAAAATACCCAGCCATATTACACAACTTTCCGCTGAATAACCTATATAAATTATAACTTTACAGTACACTCCCCTAAATGATGAATATAGCTCTGAAGACTTCAAAGTGAATTTTATGGGTGTATGTAAAACCAAAAAGACTCCCGAAACACCCCAGAACACTCCGAAAACACCCAAAAATTACAAATACGAAAAAAGGAAATGAAAATAAATAAGATATTATATGGCTGAAGTGGTCCAAAAGGGGAAATGGAACATGGTCAGTGGTCTGAAATTTGCATTTAGTATATTTTTGGTGGCGGAAGATGCAGTGGCCTAATGGAGTAATGGTTAGCATGCTGGACTCAGGACTGAGTGGTCTGGGTTTGAGCCCTGGCTGGGGTCAATGTGTTGTGTTCTTGGGAAAGATACTTTACTCTCAGTGCCTCTCTCCACCCAGGAGTATAAATGAGTACCGGCGACAAAATGCTCCAGGGTGGACTAACTTGCGATGGACTATCATCCCAACCAAGGGGGTTAAGGAATACTCCTAGTTGCTTCATGCTACAGAAACTGGGATTAAGGCTCCGGCTCCGGCAGTTTTGGGCCACTACGCTCATGAAGACTTTACCTTTTTATATGTTTGGTGTTCCTGGGTGTTCCGGGGGTGTTGACCAGGGTCACTGTTCTTGGTTTAACATACACCCAAATTTTAATCAATACTCAGTGTTAATGAGATAATAAAATTGCATGCGTTTAAACATGGAGCGAGCCTATCAGTCGAGGCTGTGGAGTTCAGCCTGCCAATCACAATGGTCTCATTTGATTGGTTAATTCACCCAGGTCTAATTATGTGCAATTATTCAGTATTGTCCAAGTTGTTTGCACAATCACAAAGCTTGTAATTCTGAATAATTTTGCAAATCCCATCAAAGTCATCTTCACGAGACTCGTTCAAGTTCTCGACAAACTCAGATAAATGGAAACAGGTGGCTCTTTGATCGCAGGCTTGAGCTTTGTAACAATTTTAGCTAGCCGCAAAATTTGGACTGTACTGTACATGTCGAAATGGGCGAAGGGAATTCATTGTTTGCATTCAGTTCCTCCTAACAGTGAATAGATATATTTGTTTTGCGCTCAATATTTATTATTATAATATACTAACCATGGGATAATGCATTTTCAAGCAATTTGATTGGTTCCCTAATCATGGTCTCAGAGGCAATATACCCTCTCTACCTTATTTGGAAATGCCGCGAAGTTCAAATTTTTTGTCTCGGGGAAAAAATGGCGGAACATTTTCGTATTTTTCCAGTTTCCTCGGAGAAATTCGACATTTTCCCTGTAATTTGTATATTATAAAACAATTATTCGCCTCAGGCTCGTGAATATTGGTGAATATTCCCCTCGACTTCGTCTCGGGGAATATTCACCACTATTCACTTCGCCTTCGACGAATAATTGTTAATTATAGCTTGTTGTGTTTGACATAAATCAATTAGTTGTTTGGATAAACCAACCCCAACTTTTCTCGACCGTTGTTGTGCGACGTTTCAGCTTTCCCCACATGCCATTAATTATAAAAATAGCCAACAAAGTGCTTCAGACGGGGCGTGTCCTTTCCTTTTATAGGCTCGCTCCGTGTTTAAAAGATATACGGTATCCCTTCAATTTATGCTCTTCACTCTCACCTGTAAAATCCACTGTCTACTGACTACAATCAATATGTTTATTATAAGACCATGACCTCCATCTATGAAAAAGATGAAACAGAAAACAAATTATAAATACTACATTGCAGGGCTGCAAATAACAGTCGGTCATCGGACAATGACCGACCAAAATTTGCTTATGTCCGATGCAATCCAAACTGTGGCCGGACACAATGTCCGGATAATTTTTTTTGCCTTCCAACGTAAACGCCAACAGGTTTTATTCTAAATGCAAACTACATGTAGTTTACTCTTTGATGACAACGCGTTAAATTAGCAGGTTCGCTTATCAAGCAATACTGTAATATGATGTCCGACCTCATTTTTGTTTTGTCCGACCAAAATTTTTCTTAGTCGAACACATGTCCTTTCAAGAAAAAAAAATTATTTGCAGCCCTGACATTGTGCATAGGAAATTCCTTAGTACTCCTATCATCCTGAGTCTCCTACGCAGCCGTTATTTGTGTCGTCACGCAGCGCTTCTCCCCACTAACGGCTGCTCTAACCTGGACCACATTCCTTTCCTTTTGGCCGCAGCAACTTTGACACCTATCGGCAAAAACGTGACTGTTACCGTTTGCCGAAAATCTTTTCAACATTATTTTTTAATATCATTCATTTGTCTTCAGTTAAACCATGTTTTATTTTGATGTTTAGTGTGCGTCAAATTTAAAAGGCGGCATACTGGCGTTCGCTTGACGTTTCCGACGCTAAGGTCACGATAAGACACAATCTATTATTGGAGTATTGGCGCGAGCAAGTTCCGAAAAATGGCACTGCAAGACAGCAACTGTGATTGGCTTAAATCGGGAAAGGAATGTGATTCGGATTTGAGCAGCCGTTAGTGGGGAGAAGAGTTGGGTGACGACACAAATAACGGCTGCGTAGGAGACTACTGTCATCCCAGTTCATCTAAATATACCTGATTAAATAGACAGCTAGATTTTGACTTTCATTTTACTGAAAACAATTTTCAGTTGATAACAAAATAAACTTAAGTTAAACTTAATTATTGCCAATTATTTTTTATAATATTATACACTGCACCATAGCGTCTGTATTTATATTGTTTGTGATCAGAAAACTGAAGTTGTGTGACGCGTGACAAAAAGTGAAAAGTACAATGTTTACAAACGCTTTACTCTTCTGACTGGCGTTAAAACCTCGAATTGTAATATATATAGTCTATTTTAATACACAACAGCTCTTCTGTCCAAAATTTAAATTAAAACTAGGGGTACCATATTGGAAGTGAAGTGCTGCCACATTTGTAATTTCATTATCATCGTTGGTTTTATAAAACAATGTCACGCAAGATCCTTTCGTGCATTTGGGTCTCAAAATAACCTTATACTAACAAAGCGCAAAACCAACATCTGGTAGTGACAGACACATTTGTTACAATGTCACAGCCAGATTTAGGACACTACTTCCAAATATTTAATTTTCGAGGAAATTTAAGTAAACCAATTGTGAACACAATGCAACGTGTCCAAATATTTAATTGTCGATGTGATTGAAGTAAACCAATTTACCGGCGGTCAAGTCCGTCTGCGATGCAAGCTAGGCGTGCATGAAATCGTAGAAAAAAGGAGCACGCGACTCGGATCTCACAAAGGTCAGTTCATATGTTCGCTTGAAACATAACAGGGCGGCTTGGTAATAAAACAATGTCACGCAAGATCCTTTCGTGCAAGAGCGTGTGCAACAGCGTCTCAAAACAGCCGAAATCGGCAACAATCAAGCATCAGAGCGTCTCAAAACAGCGTCTCCTCGAGCACGCAAAAGAAATCCCGAAAACAACAATCGTCTCTTCTCGTGCAAATTCGAGCGTGCAATAGTCGTCACAAATCAGACTTTTCACGCGGAGGGGCCTGGGTACTGCTAACAAACATCTTATCGGCAGAGGGAAATCCTGAAATCGGAACTCAGGACAGAAATAGGAGGCTGCCCTCTGCGGGCAGCAACAAACCGCAAAATATTTTTCATAAAAATTGAAGGGCCACAATTTTTTGTAATGATTTATAGCAAGCAAACACTATATTTAAATGTTGCTCAGCACACAGATTTGACAGCATAGAAACATAAAATCGCCGGCCTTCATTCAAACGCAGCAATTCCATTTACATCGTATCGAAAAGAGAAGAGATAACAACTCACTAGGCAGTGGCACCTTTCCAGTATTTCAGTAAAAGCTGGAAGATTTCGTACTATTTTAGCCTAAAGAAATTAGCTTGTGAAAATCGTTTGTTTGTTTATTGAGCTCAGCTTTGGGACTGGGAATTTTAATTCAAAGATGCACAATGTGCAGTGACGATTTATATTATTATACTTCGCAAGCAATACTGACACTATTAGAAACATAAAATCGCCTAGATTCAAATGGAGAAATTCAATTTCCCTCTGTACATTTTAATTTCCTAGGACGAGAAACATGGCAAACGAAATATCGTATCGAAAAGTGAAGAGAAAAACATAATAATTCACTAGTATTTCAGCGCAGTCGGAAAGCCGTTTATAGATTTCGTACTATAATCAAAGCAATGTTTGGAATGAAGGTAAGCCAGCAATTTTCAATGTAAAAATACGCCAAACAGGCGTGTTTTCCATATTTTCACTTACCGAGCTCAGCTTAATTTCGGACTGGGATTCCTGCTCGTTCTTTCTCAAGTTCCTTCTTGTTTCACGTTTCGTTTCTAAACTGAAACAATGCAAAACAGTCGTGAAGTTAACGATTAAATACGTAAACAAAGGTGCAAAACTTTCTACCTGCCTAGCAGCAGAAAATTTAAATAAGCTCAAGCTTATAAACCGAATTGAACGGAAAATTAACCTTACCGCTAGCGTCGCTAAGCTATTATACGCTCGCCTGCCAAATATAAAATAAAACTCAATAACACTTAGCTTTCTTTTGGCCAACAGTCGACTACTTGAATCTGCACTTTGTCTGCTACCCGAAGGACTTTCTTCGCTCTTAAGCAGCAATAAGATGCTAGAAAGCGAAGGAAAATTTCTTGAGTCGACAAAACACTTTCTTTAGATCAAGAACTAGCGAAAAAATCCGGCGAAAACACGCCACTGAGCTGACGCGACCGGACGCGAGTCGGCAACCGGGTAAAATGGCGGCAAAACACAGCCTCATTTTCATGCATAGTAGTCACCAGGCTCCAGGGAACATCTTGTTACAGCCTTAAAACAAATGACGAAAATTTAATTTTGCAAAACAGACAACTGAGTTGAAAAGAGGATGCTCTAAACCCTCTCATAAATTTCTCCTTTTTGTTTTAAATTAATAAGTGGCCGATTTAGCGCCAACAGGAAAATGATCAAACGCTACTCATGCGCGGCTCTTCCCTGATATTTAAAAGAAAAAATAATAATCGCCCTTTTTATAAACTTTACTTCAATATCTACAACTCACAGGAATAAGGCGCTGTTTTATTGAGCATAATGTACTTTTAAAGCAATTTGAAATATTCAAAGCGATCTGGTCACGTGACTGATGACGTCACGTAAGATACGTGTTCAAAAACGTGTTCTTCACATAAATATCTATCCACATGTAGATTTTTGTTGCTATGCGCCTTACATTTCATGAGATATAGCTGAACAAATTTTCCACACATTTTTACACTCGTGTATAGCCCCCTTAAATTTAAAATGCCAGAATATTAATGGCCATTTCAAAATTCCCCATATCAATGTCTTGCTGAAAATATTGATTACTTTTCAATTGATAGAGACCTGTTCTCACAGTAAACAAAAACACACTTTCGGGCGTGGTCACGTGACTAATGACGTCATCACACTAAGTTTGATATGAGAGTTATTTTATGGTAAGTGCTATTACCTTGTGGTGCTTCACCCTTCTGGGCCTCAAATTGACAAAGTTATTTGACATTGAAAAATTTCCAGTTGCAAAGGACTGTGGGAAGGTTCTTATTATAATTATATATTGCTTTTATAATTATTGTAAACGACGAACTTAAGTAACTTAGATGCGCCATCCGTGACGTAGCTCCTTTAAATTAACGTGTCGCGAGAATAAGTGACGTTATGTATTAGCAACTGAAGTCATTACTTGCCCTTCTTCTTTTAAGAAAAGAGAGAAATGGTTTAGGGACAAACGGCTGAAAAAATTAGGGAGGGAGGAAAATGACGTAAAGGGTGAGAGAGAAACGGCCGAAAGATCAAAAGAGAAAGGAGAAAAATGAGTTAAAAAATAGGGAGATGAGAAATTTAACTGTGTGTTCCTGTCCCATATTTTAGTTGTTTCTCAGCAATTGGCCGTCAGGGAGGAAAGCAAAGAATCTCTGTTGGTGAAGGATGTGAATACAAAGGAACAGTCATGCACGAGATGATGCACACGCTGGGCTTCTTCCACGAACAGTCTCGCACTGATAGAGACAACTACATCATGGTTCTGTGGTGGAATATCGAACCAGGTAATTATCATAAATTAACTGAATTGAAACAAACCGGCTATGAATAATAAGAATATCTTATAATAAATTAACTGAATCGAAATTTTGAGGTGGAATATCGAACCAGCTAATTATCATAAATTAGCTGAATTGAAGCAAAAAATGTCATAAATTATAATAAATTAACTGGAACTGAAATAAAAACAATCATAAATTAACAATTAATAAAATATTCCTTATGTTGCATTCTAAAAGGATTTGAAAAGAACTTCGACAGTTATGGTCCTGATCGAGTGGACAGCGCCGAGGAACCGTACGACTTTGACAGCCTCATGCATTATGAAAACCATGCCTTCAGCAAAAACGGCGACAACACGCTACAGTCAATATCAGATCCTAACAGATCTCTGGGTAACATGGACGACTTTAGCGCCATCGACATCAAGCAGTTATTAAAGGATTATCCCTGTAAAGCTTGGGACAAGAAACCCGATGTCGATGACAGCAACAAGAAAGACAAAACAGAAGAAAGTACATGTAAGTACACATACAGTCGTAGAAAGTTCTAACTATTAGAGCGGTTTTCAATTGACTGTTGAAAGTAATCACTGAATTGCTTTAATTTTGCGTCACCTAGCTATTTAACCAATCAGATGCAAAACCAAAACCAACCGTGACTTGGTTGCACGCGTTTTCCCGCGCTTAGCGCCGGTTACGTGTATTTGCTTTGAGCTCTCATTGGTTCATTCCATTGCCTGTTGTTTTCGTTTGTTGTGCTTTTGGTTTCACGACACTCAATCGAAAACCGCTCCGACTAATAAAATTGAGTATATACTACATGCACAAGTAATGGCAAAATGATTTTAAATGATTCTAAACTTGTGTCCCCCTTCGTCAATTAATTACCTTATTTCTCTTTCAGATAAATGCCAAGATGTCTTCAAAAAAGACTGCAAATATTTCGCATCTCACGACGGATACTGCAACCATTGGAGGTCGTTTATGAAAAAGTGGTGTCCATATTCGTGTGACTTCTGTAAAACAGAGGCGCCAGGTGAGATGCAGGAGATGGATGTTCGAGACTCTCTCATAGATCTATGATTTGACAAGTAATTTTTATGCCTCCCAGAACAGTAGATCCGATCTCTGTCCTAGCATAAAGTGACTCAATTTCACGACCAAGGGAGGATGGTCTAAGAGAAGGCTTCCCCATGTTAATTTTTTGAAATCTATTAATAGTTTTCCGCCATGGCGTGAAAGTTATTTTTATTTCCTTCTGATCGAGGCTCTGACATCATGTTACTCGAACTGACCAATCAGGGAGCTCTCTTAGAATAGCTCAGCTATGGACCGAAAATAAAAAATAGATTTCAAAAAATTATCATTGGAAGAGACCTACGTATGGGGGGAATGCTTCTCTAAGATCATCCTCTCTTGTCATGACTTAAAGGAGCTACGTCACGGATAACGCATCTTGAAAAAAAAATGGCCAATTTTTTCAAGTTCGCCGTTCGCAATCCGTCTTAATCTTTTCCATCCTCAACCATCCTTGTTCCTGTTTGGTTTATTGTCACCTCTTTGGTGTTTTTCTACCTTAGTAAACTATTATTTTGAGACTTTCTTCAATTTGAAACTGTTTTTGTACTTTGCAAAAATGACATAAAATATCGTGACATAGCTCCTTTAATACAACAACCTTCAAATGGCAAACGGCGATGAATTCAAATAAACGAGAATCCCTGGAAACAGTATTGAGAGGGGGGGAGGATGGCGGTAATTTATATATGAACTTGTTGAAGTCATGTGAAATTAACCGACCAAGTCACATCCATTTATAAACGGCGTTAACCCAAGTTGAGGAAATTATCGATGTTGTTATGTTCAATGTCAATTTTCTTTTTAATCCACAGATAAACGGCTGAATATATGGAGTGGAGAAAATCACACGAAATAACACACGTGCTACGTATGAAATTATCTATGTAATTCACGCTGACTTTTGCAGGCAACCTCACGCTGACCACTTCCATCGCAGGCTCTGGGCACCGGCTCGAGTGGATATCCCATCGTTCTTTGCTGTTGTTCTTCTGAATAGTCCATTTTACAGTTGTGTGCTTAGAATCCAGGCCTTTGAACAGAAGGGAGACTGGAGGTGACTTTGTTGTGATACAAACCTTCCTTCTTTTCAAATGTAAATTATTCTGTTATTATGTAAACTAGTTTCTGATCTCTATCATCTCATGGTCACCCCTAACCTCACTTTCATACAGAGGCTTGGTTACATTTCACTGAACTGTAAAATGGTCTATTCTCAGAAACCGAAGCCAACAAACTAAAAACAACGATCTGGACGATTTCTCCAGCACGATGATCTCTGCATGCACAACTTAGGAAATCTTGTAAATAACGTGATTTTGTATCAAATTATAAATATGTTCTGTAAGGGCTGTTATTTTTATTGATGAATTGTGACAACCTAGCTGAAGTAAAATAATATTCGGGAATATTACAATAATTAAAAGACCATACGTAAACGTTCATGATTTTAATTTTGTATCTGGAAAGGAAATCATTTTGCCATCAGGCGATTCATTGGTTGGACAAATACTAAGACAATAATTATTCACCTAGCTCCCTGGTAAATATCTTACGCTATTCAGCTCCACTTCTATAAATAATAATGTTACATACATGTACCATGTTCATTGTTGTCTGTGGAGAAATACAGTGTAAAAAGTTCTAGGTTTGGAAGGGGAATATGAAAATTATGCCTCCCCATGCAATTGACATATACATGTATCATACTGAATTAATTTATTGTTCGTTATTGTGAGAACTTTCATCTCTTATATTTATGTACATTGAAAATTATCATTTTTCAATGGAATTGGACCGACATATTTAACTTTATTTTGTTTGGATTTTAATTTATATCATTGACTAGTTACCATTCTATGCAATTTACATGTAACACAAGGCTGTATTAATAACTTGTATTTTACAGAATAAAGAAACATTTTAACCATTGCTTGCTGGTGCCTCAATGTAGTGTAAATTCTTATATATACAGATAATTGTATCTATTCTTTCAATTCATTATAAACGGGAAGTGAACTTTTGTCACATATCTGGTGTTAGCTGCTGGAACTCCCCAGGGATTTGCTATGATTCGATAGCTAGAATCTCCATAATAAACTTCTCTGGTTTCTGTACAGTATGCCTTCTTATGGAGATGGGTTATTTGCCCTTTCCCAATTCCAATCCTTGAGGATATGGATGCTGTTCTTTGTCTGTTCTCTACCCTCTAACCTGTCTAGCTTGGTTGAACCTGTCAAAGGAATACATAGATCTGTTCTCAATCCACTGCCCTAATCCAGCTTGGCTGAATGTGTCTGGGGAACACACCCCTGCCAGCACATCTCTTAATCTAATATTTATTCATTGACCTGCCTGGCTTGGTTGAACCTGTATGGAGAAATTATTGTCCAACCCTTCAGGCCCTGGATCCTGTTGTTTTTCTTTTCTCTACCTTCTCACCTGTCTACCTCAGTTGAAACTGTCAGGGAAATACCCGAAAACCCCCTGCTGCCATAGCTCTTTATGATCCGCTCTCTATACACTGACATTTCCAGCTTGGTTGAACCATACACCCCTGCTGGCATAGCTTTTTATTGTTCTCAGTCCACTGCCCTGTCTATGTAGCTTGGTTGAATCTGTAAGGGGAATATACCCCTGCCAGCATAGCTCTTTGTCTGTTCTCAATCCACTGCCTCATCTAGTTTGGTTGAATCTGTAAGGCCCCTGCTCAGTGGCATAGCTCTTTGTCTCCTATCTGGATCCCCATCCACTGACCTGTCAAACTTGGATGAACCTGCTAGGGTCATAAAGAGATGCAAGCTCCTCAACCTTTGCCTACCAGGCTATAATGTACCTGGAAATTTAAGGGGAATACAATGAAGACTCAAAAGGAAGAACACCTCTGCAACTCTGTGAATCACAGAAGCAACTCTTTGGTTCCTTCCCAAAGTCTCCTAAAACTTCTAATCCTTTATGTTCACCATTTGCTTCACTTGAAGGCCAAACATCAAATTCCCCTGAATAGTCAAATGACAGCTCCTCCCCAATATCAATGTTTCTGGCTGCAAAAAGGGCCAATCTGGGAACAATGGAATCCACTCTGACTGGCACCATAACAAGATTAGGGCTGCATGAGTGATTTATAAACCTTGATGCATTACCATGGAAACGAGCATCTACATGCGTTCTTAAGACCTGGTCATTGGAACTGTGTTCTCTGAGGACTATAAGATAGTTCCCAGTCTCATGAGTCAATTCCTGTGCACGCTTTTTGGCTTCCTGGATTGAAATAAGTTCACCAGCATATTCACACACAAATGTAAATTTATTGATGTTCTCGAAAGTCCTCAATCCCCATCCTTTATGTTTGGTTTTGAAAACTTGAAGTTGAAGCCATTGTCCCTTCTGAACCACTCTGTTTGGACATGATCCTGAACAAACACAGTGACTGTTACATTCAAACACCGGTTGACAATAGTCTACAACAAAGAAGAATGGTAAATGCATTAAATCAATATCCAAGGAACAACTAACACAGTGGGGATGAGTTTGTTTGAAAAACTAAGACATTCAAATGTCAAGTGAAATAAGCAAATGGCAACTTTTGATTTATCGAAACACATCTTTCTGAGAGTTTGCACGATGGTTTTGGGGTAGACAGGCCATAAATTGGATTGCTTATAATAATTATTATGAAAGGTTTAACTTATTGTTATGGACTATTGCATTGTTACCCTCCCCATTTGTACTCCTAGGTAGGGAATCGAGAGGCACTTTAACCAAGAAACCCCCCCCCCCCCCCCCCCTCCCCAAGAACACTACATACATGACCAGTGTGTCAGGGATCGAACCCAGACCTCTTTACCTGGTTGGATACATATTTACAAAACATTAGACCACTGCATGTGCTTCAATTCCTGCAAATTACTTACATACAATGTAGTAAACTGTGTATTAATATTGCTACTTGCCAGTTGGTTGATTATAGATTTGAAGACATCCATTTTCATCATAAAATGGTCCATAACTCTCTATGCAAGAGCAGATATTTGTTACACACGATGTCTGCTCACATCCACAACCAGGGTAGAATGGGGAATTAAATGCCTCACTAACATTTGGCCCACTAATGCAGAACCGTGTGTACTACAAAAAAATTGAAAACAAAAATCAAGTTTCAGTCATTATTCAGGGCCTGTTGCCTCAGAGCGTGTGAATAGATCAGCTAATTTATACCCCAAATCCTATAGGCTTCTCGTCGTTTAGCTCATTCACTACTGGAACCTTAACTCTTTCCTTTCCTTGTGATATATCCTCTGTTATCATTTTGTTCGCGGCGAGAAAAAACACCTTCTGTCAAAAACAGTCAGGCAGCTACAAACGTACACGCGCAGGCACTGGGAATGAAATGGTAAACCGCTGACAAGATTTGTTGCTATAGAAACAGATTACTGAGGAGTCAGGGTCAAAATGGCGAACAAGGAAAGCGGTGCACAAGATTACCTGAAAAATCACAAGATTATGGAATTATTTGAGAACTTAACGGCACAGTTGATGTACGAAAGACCAGGTAAATACTTGAATAAACGCTTCCGCTGTTTAATTGTTTGAAAAACCGTCAAGACAGACTGAAAAGTCTTGTTTGATTCTCATGTGTCATTTCATAGAGGATCCAAAAGCGTACATGAAACAGTTCCTGGAGAAATTAAAAGATGCAAGAACAGCACAAAGAAACTACCCGGGCATATTCGATGACAGCAATGTAAGATCACTGTTTGGAATGCTAGATGTTACAGGCAAAGGGTTCATAACATATGAACAGTACAAGCAAGGTACTAACCCATTTAACTGTTTTGTATTTATCTTTATGAATTGTGAATATTTTATTATTAATACATTTAAAGCTGATGCAGTAAAAGTTGGTCTCTTAATTTTGGATGCATTAATGAGATGTTCGCCATTTATAAAATGTTAATAATGGTTGAGATCTCACAGTTGATGGCCGGAGACAGTGGTCTCTGCCTTGACTGCCATTGTGTTGCTTCTTTCTACTACAATGTAAAGTGCATACAGTCAACTCTCTCTAAGACGGACACCATCGGGACCGGCACCCACTGTCCGTCTTAGTGAGGTGTTCGGCTTATAGAGAGTTTAGTTGCAGTAAAATGACTGAAAAACGGCACACAGGGACCAACGCCAGGTGTCCGTTTTACAGAGGTGTCCATCTTATAGAGGTGTCCGTTAAGAGAGAGTTGACTGTACTGTATTAAATTTTCCTCGAATAATAGCCATCCTTCGATTAATTGCCCCCCTTTGGTGTAAATATTTGAAATAATTACCTTTCTTGAATAATCGCCCCCCTCCCACTTCCCCTCTCCCTCCCCTTTCTTTCATCTCCTCCCTTTCAAGTTAAAAACTTACACCTTGGATAGGAAACAAGCTTTGATTTAATCATTACAACAGAAAAGTTACAAAAGCACAGGTTTCGTTAAATAGTTTTTCTATGGTGATGTTCGTGTCTGTTCATGTCTAATGATGGTGATGTTCATGACTCTTTCCTTTATTTCTTGGAGCTCTCTAAATATTAGCACATCATCACATTAGCACTTCCAGTGAGCAACATTTGAAATAATTGCCCCTCTTGATTAATCGCCTCCCCCCTCAAATAATTGCCCCCCCCACCCCTCATGATTAATCGCCTCCCCCTCGAATAATTGCCCCCGGCTATTATTCGAGTTATTCGAGGAAATCCGGTAAATGGGTAACCTGACAAAAACGCTGGGGGTAACCTGCTATGGACTACATCCCATCCATGGAGAGTAGCAATACACATGTATTCTCCTAGTCACTTCATGCTACAGAACACAGAGTGTTGGCAGTCATATGAGCCACTATATTGTAGACTCACAAAGACTCAATTTATTTCCTGTTATGTTAGTCTCCTTCGCAACCGTTATGGGTCACCACGCAACGCAAGTGCGTGATGACCCAAATAACGGCTGCATAGGAGACTACTGTTATGTAAGTTCTATATTTTCCATATCCTTTATTAGTAAAAATAATATTTATTGTAAACTTCTATGAGCGGTGTGAAGTCACAATATTATTGTTATTGAGAATGATGTTTATCAGTCAGTGAAGCCACTCGGAAAAAAAAAATCAATATGACAAAATAATAAATTATATTGTTATTGATTTCTTATTTGTTTGTAAACAGGTCTTGAGACTCTGGGTGTACAAAAATTTGACAAAGATCCTCCTGGTGGAGACATGGACAGAATAAGCTCTGAAATATTTTTAAAAGAGGCGTAAGTAAACTTCTTGAAAAAAGAAACTCCTTACAGTGTAGGTAGGGGTGGTGAATGGTAAATTTGAGACTTTGTGAGACTAGCATTTTTCTATGCAAGCCCAAGACTTTTTGACTTTTTAGATTGCGAGATCAAGACTCTGAGAGGGCTTCGTGAAAAAATTGAAACTGCGAGATGTTTAGAACCGCTCAAAAAACGAGAATGCGAGACCCATGAAATAGAGTGGTAAAGTGTGACGTCACAAATTTGCAAATTATCTTTATCAAGCCTCAAAATCCCATAATTAGATAAAGATTGCTGCTGTATGATCAGCCACAAAATTTCAATTTGTTAGCACGAATAGAACAGAAGATATAGAGGTTCAAAGTTTGATACCGTCCCATACAAACCTCTCTAATGTTGTGCCTATTCTAAACTGAAGGAACAGATGCAAAATTAGAAGGATTTGTATGGAGAAATTAAAACCTGAAGTGCTCACATCTCGGCCGCCAATTGCAATGAAGAGCTAATTTTTGGCCAGTGGACGTTTTTTGGCATGCTTTCTCCGAATAACTGATCAAATTTCATAATTTCGCAAATTTAATTTTTGTGACGTCGTAACTACTCTATTAGACTAAAATTTTGCGAGACCCGTATTTTTTGAAAGACCATTCACCACCCCTTGGCTTAGTTTAAGCTCTTTTTGTCTAGTTAAAACAATGAGAGCTTGTTCAATTGATAAATTAATTCATTTTTTCTCTCTTTTTTGTATTGTTCAGGCGTCAAGGCCTCGCTCAAGCATCTGCAACATTCTCTTTGTAATATAATTATTTTAGCTTTTTAGATTGTATTGTATAACAGAGCACTAAAAACATGTACTCCTTTGCTTACAGTGTAAATAATTTGTGTAAATAAAATTACGGCTGTGACTCATAAAACTACAAGTTTGATTTTCGCCTTTTTCTCGATCTACAATGTATACCTTGGTTAATATTCAAACTAATTTTCAAGTGTACTTAATTTTGCGCAAAATTTGCGAGATGACAGAGCCATATTTTGCGAGAATTAATCTTCGCGATTTCACAGGAAAAATGGACTCAAAGGATATTAATTTCGCGGAAATGCCACCAAATGTTAATCACCATTTCAAGAATCCGTCATTTATGAGCGTTCGAAGCATCATTCCCTTAGAACAAAACAAGTAACGAAGCTCTTGAACGTACTATCAACGTTGTTATACACCGTTCACGAAACAATACATGTTCCAACGCCGGGTTCCAACGTATGAAATGAATGTTGGTTTTATGCAAAGCCTATCGCGGCAAAAAATGTACACCTTAGTGCAAGGAACATTTACAGTCTCACAGCAACAAATTAAAATGCAGATAATGTTGATGAATATCAGCGGGGTCATAGTCACGGCCTATAAGGCTAATACTTCGGGGTTTCCGCTTATAAAGGGGTAGTATCACGGGGATTTTGTGTCATTTCAAAAACCAAAAAAACGTTTTTGTATTAATAGAAACCTGAAAATAATGGTCAAATTTTGTTATAAATTACCACCCCAGTGTACTAAAACTGTCAATAAGTGTCTCTGGCCATAAAAACTGGGTCGGAATGGATTGCAACTTGAAAAATGTTGTAGGCTAATTTTTTTCAAGTTCTCGCATTTTCGTTTCCAAAATGCACTAGAACAGATCATAATTTGTTCCTCTTTCAAGAATTTGGTTGATTTCTCCTTCTTGGTGTTCTAGAATTATTTTGTGAATAAGAAAAGGTACTGAAGCACAGTTTTGACCAAGAAAGGTCAAAATCCCCGTGATACTTCCCCTTAGAAGCAACCGGCTGAAACTGATCCAAATGGTACCCCTCGAAAGTGTAAACTACAGAGTTTGTAACTAGTCCAATTGGGGCTTTATTTGTTAAGGCGGCCGTATAGTAGAGCTGTCCGCTTACGAGAGTGTCCGCTCAGAGAGCTTCTACTGTACTCGCAAAAATAAGTGAGAATATTAGGTCAGTACTGCATTTCGAATTCCAAGTCCTCAAATGTATCAGAGGCTTTCTTTCTCATAATATTTTATTTATTGATCTAATATGTTTACTATTAGAACTAAACAATTCATTATATGAAGCATTTCCATAAGTCTTCAACGTTTAACTGGAAGATCAACAAGCAAACTTAGACGACAGGTCTAGGTTTAGCAGTTAATATCTTTGCAAATCGTCACTTCGTGGCATACTTTACAACGTTCCACATTGGGACAGGTCAGATAACATGATTGAGCCTTGACACAAACGGAACTGGAACAACTTCGACGAACACGATCCTGGCTGTCCCCTGAAATGCAATAAAAAGAAAAAAAATTACACTGGAGGCATACAGTATTAAAAAAAAATTGGCGCAGATCCAGACCGGCTTACACCGTTTTACGGAAATCGGTCAAATTTTCCAAATGACTCAAAATCGAGGGAAATATAATTTTAGAGAGTGAAAATCTAAAAACGTTTGCGGGGGATCATGCCTCCGGACTTCGATAGATTCGGCGCTCAGACTCTAGTAAACCGGTCAAGTTTTTTCCTGCATGGATCCGCGCCTGAAAGTGAAACCTCTGCTGCGATAGCCCGCAATAACCTGCTAGCTAATGGCCAGGTTAGCAAACGTACCCAGTACGTAGCAAGGGCTGCTGCGATAGCCCGCAATAACCTGCCAGCCGATGGCCGGGTTAGCAAACGTATCCAGTGGTAGGGAGAGGGGTGCAGGAGAACGGGAATCCGGGGAAAAAGAGGGCGGGAAGTCTACGGCAGGCGGGAAAAAAAGGGCGGGAAGCGGGATACCCAAAGTGGCGGGAACCGGGAGAAATAGGAAAATATATTTTGCAATAGGAAAAAGCACAAATAGGCGGAAGCCCCTACGGAAGGAGTATGTATGGGAAGCCGAGCCCCCTGCTCCCTAGTCTCCCACGCAGCCGTTATTTGTGTCGTCGCGCAACGCTTAGCTAGTGGGGAGAAGCGTTGCGTGACGACACAAATAACGGCTGCGTAGGAGACTGCCTGCCCCCTCCCCACAGGAGAGAATGATTGACTTCATCTGATTGATCGATCGATCGACTGATTGATCACGTCTAATTTAGATTTTTTACGTGATTTCTCGATTTTATTTTACCTCCGTGATTTGAGATCAATGTGATGGATATCAAGTCCTCAACGGGTTCGATGCGGTAAATCGGGAAACTTTGACACTGTTTTCTCATGCCCTGACTAAGGTTGGAACGGTCCTGTATCAGCTCCTTTACCAGCATTGCAGTCTTCACTACTCTCTCCAGATTAGAATCGCTTCTACCAGTTGCGCCAGTTGCTGCCTAAGAAGAAAAAATGCTGGGCTAGGTTAGACAGGTTACGCTAGCTATTTTTAAAATTATTGGAATATGTGGTTTTCCTCCATGGCGAAATCTTACCTACCGTATAATGATTCGATTTAGCGCCCTCCTTCCAATCAAAGCGCCCCCTTCTAATAAGCACCCCCTCCCCCTCTTGTGTAGCCTGTTCCAGGCGTTCGGATAGTTGGGGAGCGACGCGAAAAGACGCGCGAAGCGCGAAGAGTGGGCGCGCCCTCTCCCCAACCCCCTCGCCTTTTTTCCCTCGCCATTCTTCGTGCTTCGCGCGTCTTTTCGCGTCGCTCCCCCACTATCCGAACGCTTGGAACAGGCTACCCCTTGTGTGACCAACACATTATGGCAATATTACCTTTGTAAAGGCTTTAACGAGCCTTCCAGGGCGTGGCAGATTGTCACTAAGCTGTGACACGTAACACACGTGCTTCTCCGGCAAACTGATCATCGTCAATTTCTGAAACAAGAAAGGATGCATATACGAGTTAATCATTGAAAATATTGGCAACGTTTTAGTCGTTCTGCCATTACTGAAGGCGGGACACATATGGAACAAATATCCCATCTCCCTATATACACTCATTTTTCTCCCTTCTATATAGTTTTTTTCGGCCATTTGTCCCTCCTCCCTTACGTTGTTTCCCCCTTCCCCTTAATTGTTCCTCTCTCCTTTTTACCGTGAGAGGTGATGGGTATACTTTCCTACGGAAAGCCAGAAAAACCTTTTATAAGCGGTACATTTAAAATCTGGGAAGTGGTTTACCTGATAGAAATCGTGGATGATCTCCGCTGCATCGAAGCCTTCTTGAGCTGGGACATGAAATGTCTCTGTATTACTTGCAACGTTAATCTTTACCACCTCATTAAACACTCTACCTTCATGCCTCACTTGCACTTTGAATGTAGCTGTTCCCTTTGGATTAAAAATAAAAGAATCAAAACAAAACTGAGTACGAGGTCCTGGAGAAACAGATTTAATTTAACCGGATTTTCAGATTCTTTAATCACAGATTCAGATCATTCAAAGTTATGTTAAATTGCCTTGAGATATCATTATTTTTGAAAAAAAGAAAATCATGATTATTGTTTTAGCGTTTTGATTTCACAGAAGTATAGCAATCTGATTTCAAACCTTATTCATCGAAATCTCTTTCATTTCTTGTTGTTGTTGTTAGCGGATAATAGTTATTCGTGCTATTTCAGCAACAAGACATAATCCGACTCGAGGCATGGTGTTGTAAAAGGCTGAAAAATGATCCTCTAGAAATTTCAAAATGCTAACTGTTAAATCAACTCACTTGTACGGTTGTTGCCAAATACAGCACCACGATGGCTACAAAAAGACGTTTATCGTTCATGTTTTCAATAAAACTAGACGATCACAAAATCAGATGATTTCTGACCGGCGACTGGTCCGTACTGACTGCTTTTTGCGGTGGTCCACAAATTGGTCAGGCTTTTATATCATTTTTTCTCAATGAGCACTCATTTACTACTTAAGAATTAATCCGGCAAAATAAAAAACCCGTCATATGTTCACTTGAAAGGGGAACCCATTAATCCTCCCATCAACGGGAGCCAACAAATATGTCCTTGTCTGACTGAGCTTTTGTTCGGGCCAAAGAGTGGCCGTAATAACGAGGTGGTCTTAAGGTGGGGTTACGTTGTCATAACTAATCATCTTTTCCCGCAATGCTGTTCAATTCGAATTATCTAACCATCCGTAAAAGTCATGCTCTTTTTATGATAATTCTTAACTAGTAGTAATCGCAACATTGACAAATAACACGCGCTTTCAAGAACGAGAAACTAATATTTCTCCGTAACAATAAAACAATAGTAAGATATATTCTCCAGCAGTGAGCACTGAAATGCAAGCGGACTTTCTAGCTGTGCCCACTCGATACTGTACATCCGATTGTAGCTGAGGGGAAATCGACATAAAAATTATAAGCCGGAAACCCTTTGAAATCCCAACAACTGAAACAGCTTTCATGAAATTGAAAGAAATTAAATTAATTATCTACTGAAATTAAAACAAACCTAGTGTATTTCAGTCTACTAAATAGAAAACACAATTTTAAGGAACTTTTTTGGCAAATATCTTCACTTTTTTTTTCATTCAGATCTTTTTTCAGCTTAAATTTTATAGTACATCCCTGTGATACTTAAGATGTTTTTTTGTCATTAAAACAGATAATACTCCTTCCGTTTTTCTCCTATTTTGTTTCAACACAGGAAATTGAAGGCCACTTATATTTTTAATGTATGCTTTCAGTTGAAAGAAAAGCAAACCAGTGTAACGACTAATTATATTGACATAGCGATTACACTAGTACTGATAACTTTACTCGCTGTACTGGCCCATCTCAATTAAACGCAGTCTCGTTTCCCATTGACTGCGCAGGGATAATCGAGTGGGAGAGCATTAGTTTTCTATCTCCCGACTGACCCTGACTTTTTGAAAACTAAAATTAAAAATAGTCCTGATTCAGATTGCCTGCTCTCTTTTGCTGTGTGTTTTCAAGTTTTTGTTTTTTCTTCTTTTAAATACATCGTAGAATGACTCTGACTCCATAAAAGTCTGCAAACAAGTGACAAGGCCTCGCTATGAAATTTCAGTGCTGGGATGCTATGATTCACGCAGGCCCCCACACTTATTATTTATTTTCTTTTATTTTGTTATATTTTTTATTTCATTTTTTTTGCCCGGCCGACCGACCCACTTTCACGAGAGTGACCACCGTGTGATGAAAAACGAAATATTTTATCTGAAAGGCCTTATGGCAGTTTCTTAGTTACTGTAGTTTATAAAAACATTGCTTCGGAGCATCCGGTCTTGGTGTAATGTTCAGTGACGATATTGTCTTCAGTTGTTGTTCTTCAAGAAATAGTACTGAGTACTGTTTTAATTTAACTTCAACCTGTTGGTTCTTTCTATTGAATAGGTTTCCTAGAATTTCATCAGAGACTAGCAACTCTCGGAAAGCTCCGGAAAGCACATTTCCTTTCAAACTCATGTCAGGAAATTGACCAGTGATAATTATTTGGGTTTTCCTTCAATCACGGAAATAAAGTGTCAAATTATTGAACTAGCGTGAGGTCGTATTGGACGTATTGGGGAACTTACAACTTAGACCAGGGTAATTAGTCTAGTGGCCAATCTCAAAAAGGGCTCTATTTTTCAAGTTGGCTGCACCCCCCGGGTGGCAAGCTGTTCTTGGTATCATTTTAAAGCTTAGAGTGTACTCTTTACAAATATGTTTGTTACCAACTGGATAAAGTGTCCGAAGGCCTTGGTAACCTGGCCTAAAACACCCACACTCCTTACACTAAAATTTTAGAGAAATCACAATTTCGAACCAAATTAAGCTTGCGTTACTCCGTGCCCAGTCACGCGTGGAAGACACACGATTGGTCAGTTACGTCGCGCCACGTTTTCCAGATCAAGTTGTTGTCACGCGGGATTCCTGATGAGAGGCATATTCTTGCTTTCTGTGGTCCACAAAAGAAAGCAATCGACAAAAATCCAATGTGAAACGAAAGTCACCATATTCAAGAGTACTTAAGCTCGCTTTCACGATCAATTTACCAGCAGACATGCTTTATTCTGTTAAATTGAGCAAATGTTTTTACTTCGTGGCTCAATCGTGACTGCCTTCGACTGCCTTTTGCATAAATTAAATGACAAAACAAGCTAAGCTACCAAGCCTTTCTGTGAACCCCAGTCTCTTCTCCTTTTCATTCATGTTTTGGAAAATGGCGGCTGTTTTCGTATGTTGATTTTGTTTTGGTCTTTTTGCTATGAGGCGCGCTGGAGCAAACCGATTTCGTTCAATAATGGCGTCCTTTAGCTTCAATTTTTCCTCGACAAATACTGCCGTAAACCGCAAGATTTCAACGGCTACAAAGCCTTATAATATCATGGAAATACGAAGACACCTTCGAACTTCAAAAACTGTCTGGGGATGAGAGGATAGCTACATCTAGAAAGGCATGGAGAGAGTTCGCATGGAGTGAATTTAGCTTGTTGTCACCTCAGAGGTAAGCAATTGTATGGCCTGTCTTATCGTGTTAGTCCTTAAACTACTTTCTTAAAAACCGCAATGAATATTCGATATATCACCGTTTTGACACCTCACAGGAGATGACTTAAGTCGTATCTCCCAATCGCATCTGGGGATAGATGTCCTTTTTACGCCACGGTTTAGATATATCATGTTTTTGTTTCGACTTCATACGAATCTCTGTAAGTTTGGAGCCGCCATTTTCTTTTTAACGGTCACGGACCGTCACGGTTAAATGCTCACGCGCGTTCGGAATTTCTGGCTATGGGGTTGCTGGCTCCATTTCTGACCTCCCATCTTGTATAAACACACTAAGAATGGATTATCTCGGCTTCCCAATAGAGAATAACGACTGTTAAGGGCAACACATGTAAACTTTGAACAATATCGTCAATTTGAACTTTAATTTATGCTAATTATGCTAATTATCTGACCCACCATCGACTAGAGACCAAAAAACTGTTTCATTTTGCACTTGGCCTTTCTCCTACATACATTATCTCTATATTTCAGCTCAGGAGGGCCTCCTCTTTCCTTGGATGCATGCAAAACCAAAGAATACACGCTAAAAGCCAAACTTTCTGTCGTAAATGGGAAAATAACTAAACCGGAAGCGACCAAAATTGAACTTCCGGTTTACGGATTTTTCAGTTATGAGAATCATGTATATCTCGCATAGGATACCAACCACACTGTTCTACTAGATACTGTATTCACTGAGAAGCAGAGTTTACTTCGGTCGTCTAAACAATGTGGGGATCCCAATTTGACGGCCTTCTATTCAAAATGGTAAACATGGCATACTGTTCATTGACTCGAATAAAGCTTAAAAAACTAATAATAAATCTCATTCAGAAGTGAACTGGAGTCCCGATCGACAGATATTTTGAAGACAAAAGCTAGAATTCAAATTGTTGTTGTATTTGCAGTTGTTTTAAATAAGCAGGGCTTCTTGTATTGCACTTAGTTGTGACTGCAAAATTGTGGTCAGCAGTCTTATCCAAGATGGCGGCCACGTGGAAGAGACGTGCTGTTCTTCATGAACACATCTGGAAGTACTGTAAGTTCTTCATTTTCCGCTTCCTGCTCGATGCTTTTCATTTCATAATTGTCGGCTAAAGTTAAGTGGATGATAATTATTGTGTGTTAAGGTTAATTTACACGTTTTATAGGTATTTCCCGTAGACAATTTGGCGCCGTCTTGCAGACAAATATTTAGAAAACTAAATATACGATTACAGGTTTCCTACCTTGCCTACATCCCTCAAATTTCAGCAGTAGAATATTTTATTTGATATCGTTAGTTTTTAATTCACAGATATTGCACAAATTGAAGTTTACGTAAATCATTTGACATCGAAATCCCTGAAATTCTCATACAAACTCTGTATTTCACAAGAGTTTGCCCCATATTCAACTTTGCAGATTTTGCCGTGAAAAGTTATGAACTTTTGCAGTTTTTTTTCTGATGCATATGTGGCATGCAACGTGGCTGATATTAACCAGTACACTTAATCAAAAATAAATGTGCAGCATTAGTTTAGGGGTATACATGTACCTACTACTTTCAAAGCTACAACTTCCTTCTTATTTGTTGATGTGATTTATCAAATATACTGATTAATACCTTTCAAATGGTATTAATGGATTCGCTTCCCGATTTATCGTGCCCAACAAATCGGGCCGATAATTCAGTATGTCTAAAGTCGCCTAAAGATGTAATAAGTTGAATTTTAATTCTCAAACACGTCTTCCAAATATATGGTCGAATGTGTTTCTGTGGTTGTTTATTTTTCAACAGCAATGCTGGCATGGAAACAATGGCATTTAGCTTGAATCCTAGACCATGGCCCGTAGTCAGTAAATCATGCTTGTGTCACAGTGATGGCATCAAAGACACCCTTACGTCCTTTACAGAAGTAACCTGGAACACATTTAAAGATGCAGCTTTCTTCGAAAAAGATACAATCTACGGAAACATGGAGGGCAAGTGGGATACCGGTCCATTTGGTGGCTATCATCGTTCATGCTATCAAATGTATACCGCTAAAAGTCACATAGAACGGGTTGTTAGAAAGCGAAAATCAGAAGAGATATCCGATGATGAAGATAATTCAGAGATGCAAAGAGAGCTTCCACTTACACGTTCTTCCCTTCAATCAACGAACATCAAGAGCTGCATAATCTGTCAGGCAGAAAAGACTGATTCAAAGGATAGAAGAAGAAAGGAGAAGCTAACAACATGCCAGACACTAACTGCCGGGGAATCGCTTGTAAATGCTGCAACAATTAGGGATGATCAGAGACTCTTGGTAGCTTTAGATGGCCAAGACCTGATTGCCCTAGAAGTTTGTTACCACAGATCATGCTATCGCAGTTACACCAACGTGAAGATTCCAGAAGAAAGCAAAAACCAGAATGATGAGGCTGAAACTCAGATCTATGAGGAAGCATTTCAAGAACTAAAGAATGAAGTGGAAATTCAACTGTTTCAACGTTTAGAAGTGCTGAGGATGTCTTCCCTTAGAGCAAAATATGTAAAACTGCTCTTCCGTAGAGGTGTAAATAATCCAGAATATCGCTCTGAAAGCTACAGTCTCGTTTACAAAGATCGTTTGGTGAGAAAGTGAGCTTTTGGCATCCAAGACATCGTTCAGAGGCGGAGTTGGTATATTATGAGGAGATACCTAAGGGGCAAGTTGTTGAGTGTGGATTCCACCAAAGCTTTGAAGAAGAGGTATGTCATGAGGAAGAAGATAAGGAAGCTGTGAACCACATTTATCACTGCGCCAAGACTGTCCGTGCTGCCCTTCTGAATCACGATATCGGGATGCCATGGCCTCCTTGTGCAACCGACCTCAAGGAAGTAAATGTAGCTCTCCCACCTGTTGTATACAATCTTCTTGCTTGGATTTTAACTGAAGATAAGGAGAACCGGCCAATAGAGAACAGCAAGAGAGCAACTATCAATGATCCTAATGTTCATCGCCTGATCCTCTCATTAGGTCAAGATCTCTTGTACAACATTTCGAAAGGTAGACAGAAAACGCCTAAACACATTGCGTTACCAATAACTGTTAAGAACCTCACCGGTTGTAAAGAGGTAATAACTTTGCTCAATCGTTTTGGGCATGGCATCTCATACGAGCAGGTACTTGCCATTGAGACTGGACTGGCGGAGAAGCAGCTGGAGGCTGAGGAGCAAGGTGTGGTACTGCCAAGCACTGTTCAGCCGAATGTGTTCAGTATGTTCTGCTGGGACAACATCGATCTCCTCGAGGAAACTCTGTCTGGAAAGGGAACATCCCACTGCACAAATGGCATAATAGTACAGCGCCAGGTCGCTTGGTGTGAGCCACCACCTTCACAACAAAGGCAGGATAGACGGGGAAGAAGGCGCACACTGCAAACTATACCGAGTCAGGTATGTTTCTAACCATACATATCATAATCATTTATCCATGTATTAACAAAAGCAAATTGATTGCATACATAAACTTGCTGTTGTTTGTTTGTTTTTTAAGTTATTAGAGAAGAATGAATGAATGAATGAATGAATGAAAGTATGAATGAATGAATGAATGAATGTATACATTAACCAGATCCCACATACAATAAAGTGCTGTTACTTTATTCCAGGTTCACGAGTACAATGCAGGAAGACGATGTGGTCCAGGAACATATGAAGTAGATGTCGTCCAATACGTGAGAGGAAGTGCAGATGCTCACTATTCTGTAAGGCTTAAAGATTTTGCATGGTTCCTTTCAAGGCTTCCTCTGACTGAGGATGTTCATCTGATCGACGAGACAGCAGAGACTCCGCAGTCTGTCCCGGGCTGGAGTGGGTTCAACATAGTAGCCAAAAGAAATGACGTCCCCGGAAAGAGTATTGTTGGCTATTGTCAGCTGATAGATGCCTCCCCAACCGAACTTTCCACTGTGTACACACTACTCAAGAAGTCTGTAGCCATGGCAAACCTTCTCGGTCTTGATGATACAGTGATTGTATTAGATCAAGCCATCTATGCGAAAGCATTAGAAGTGATATGGAAGCAACAACAAGAGTTTAAAAGTGTAGTGCTTATGATGGGGGACTTCCATGTTGCCTGTGTGCTTCTTGCAGTCATAGGAAAACGTTTCGGGGACGCTGGGCTACGTGATCTTTTGATAGAGTCCCAGGATTATTGGTACTGGGTCACTGAATGGCGTGTTAGAAGGGAAACATTACAACCGGGCACTTCGCACGCACAAGATAGTCCTTGAGGCTCTGATGCGTCTCAACTGGCAAGCCTTCATCCAGTGCAACAGAGAATCCCCAGACATAAGCCTTACCCAGCAGATGGAGGCGGTAGAGGTAACACTTCAGAATGTACGGAAGGAGCTAACATCTGTTAGCATTCAAGCACTTTATGACAATCCAGAACTCACAGATCTCCTGCGAAGCTTTGAAGAGTTCAATCTGTCATCAAGTGGAAAGATGAGCAAGTACTGGCAGTCGTACATTGAAATGGTTACCCTGCTACTGCGCTTTATACGAGCAACGAGAGAAGGAGATTGGAACTTACACCTTGCGTGTATCAAAGATATGCTGCCGTGGATGTTTGCGTACGACCGTACTAATTACGCACGATATCTCCCCGTGTATTTGTGCGATATGTTGGCACTAGAGCAGAACCACCCATCTGTGCATGAAGCTGTCAAGACTGGCGACTTTGTCGTCCAAAGGAGCTCGTGGAATGGTTTTGGGCAGGTTGCTGTTGATCAAACTATCGAACAGACTATTAACTGTGACACTAAATCCAAAGGTGGCATCATAGGTTTTAGTCTGAATAAAGCAGCAGTACACCGATGGGTACTTACATCTCACGAGCGTGCAGCAGTGACCCAAGCTTGCCGCAAGATGGCTGGATCTGCTGGTGTTGATGATAGCGAGGAGGGAGTTGTGAAAGAGATGAGTAAAGCCAGGCTGTCAAGAGATGAAGAAGATGTACGCAAAGTACAGTCGACCCTAACTACCTGGATCAATCCCTTTGCTCAGTCAGAATTGGACGAGATATGCCACTTAGCCTCCGGGGCAACATCAGTGAGCATCTCGAACAAGATCTTTTAACTGCTCACGACAGAGGAAAGGAAGCCCTGATGGCATACATCCAGAAACGACTTGTCAGCAATGAAGTGGGTGTCTATGACGCAATATCCAAGTTAAAGCTGACAAATTTTACGTCTGTTACCAAGGCTGTCAAGATTTCTGGTACAGATGTAACGCTTAAAGCAGACAGGAACCTGTTCGCCCGTCTTCTAGTCATCGCGCAGACGAGGGACATGGATTTGCGGGAAGTATTTAAACACTCCCTTGGTCCCCTCCCTTGGTCACTTGCTTCCACTGACGGAACACTTGGGAAAACAGACAAGTCCAAAATTCTAGAGCTGTTGACCAATCAAATTGAGCCCGCTGAAGATGTGCCCCCGACAGCAGCCTGGATAGTGGACGGAATGGCCATCCTACAGTCACTGAAAGATATTCCATCTACCTTTAAAGACCTGGCTATGACGATCTTTGACTCAATTGCACCTCCATCAACAATGGCGAGACGAATCGACTTTGTAACCGACAGGTACCTGGAAACTTCAATAAAGAATGCCGAAAGAACCAGACGAAGCAGTGATGGGTCTCTAAAGGTCAGGATAACAGGCCCTGGGCAGAAATGTCCCAAGCAGTGGAAGAAGTTTCTTAGCAGTGGAGAGAACAAGACAAGTCTGACAGAATTTCTCCTCCAGCAGTGGTCAGGAAATATCTACGCAAATCGCATTGGAAGACGCATCATATTCTTTGCAGTTGGAGATATCTGCGTACGGTTGTTCGTTGTTGATGGCAAGGTTATGTCCGACCAAGTGGAGGAGTTGAAATGCACCCACGAGGAAGCAGATACCAGAATCCTTCTCCATGCAAAGCATGCAGCTGACCATGGCGAAGACACCATAATCATCAGGTCGCCTGATAGTGATGTCACCATGCTGGCCTGCCATTTCCAGAATCAAATTCCTTCACGTTTACTTGTCCATAAGAAGGCGAAGACACGCACCATCTTCTTAAACATCCCTGCTATAGTGCAGAAGGCTGGAACCGATTTATGTGATGCACTCCCGGGGTTACATGCATTTACTGGCTGTGACACGACCAGTTCATTCGCTGGAAAAGGAAAGAAAGGTCCACTGAAGCTGTGCATGAATGACAGCGAGTATTGCCAAGCCATGTCAATGCTGGGAAGATCTTTTGCCTTGGACGCAGCCACATTCAAGAGAAGTGAGAGGTCTGTGTGCAGAATGTATGGCTTTTCAAATGAGCATGATGACGTGAACGAGTGCAGATACTTACTGTTTTGCTCCAAGAATCAGCAATCTCACAACCTTCCACCCTGCCAAGATGCTCTCGAAAAGCACACACAACGTGCAAACTTCCAAGCTGCAATCTGGCGCCGCGCACTTGAGGCAGAACCAAGAGTACCAAATCCTGATGGCTATGGATGGACGACCACAGATGATGGCATTAGCATTGACTGGATGTCTCTTCCCCCAGCTCCCGAGGCCTTACTAGACATGATCGTGTGTGGATGCACTGGGTTCTGCTCCACTGGCCACTGCTCATGCAACAGGAATGGTCTCTCCTGTACAGATGCTTGTCAATGTGGGGACAATTGCAACAACCCTCACAACATGTGGCAAACTAATGAGTTAGTGGACAGCGATAGTGAATAGAATAACTGTAGAGTACACTCAGTTTTGACGTGATGTAATAATTGAATCCCGCGTCATTTTCTGATGACTTAAGCAAATTCTGCTTTTAAACATTAAGTAGGACTGTTTGGTTGGTAATGTTTTAACTCTAGCTATCTGATGCAAGATGTACGTAGTTTTTGTCTTTAATCCGTCAGAAAGTTTGGCATTAAGCATGTATTCTTTGGTTTTGCGTGTATCCAAGGACAGACGAGGGCTTCTTTGGTCGAAATGTAGAAAGTAGAAATGTGTAAGTAGCACAAAGACCAAGTGAATAGCTTTTCGAGTCTTCAAGTGTCAAGGCAATGGTGGGATCATCAGATAATTAGCATAAATTCAGCGTTATTTTCTGATCACTGAAGCAAACTCGTGCTTCTGAGTACTTAGTAGAACTGTTTGGTTGGTAATTCTTCGACTCTGTAGGTATCCAACGCAAAATATACATGATTCTCATATTTTTGACTGAAAAATCCGTAAACCGGAAGTTCAATTTTGGTCGCTTCCGTTTAGTTTTTTTCCCATTTACGACAGAAAGTTTGGCTTTTAGCGTGTATTCTTTGGTTTTGCATGCATCCAAGGAAAGAGGAGGCCCTCCTGAGCTGAAATATAGAGATAATGTATGTAGGAGAAAGGCCAAGTGCAAAATGAAACAGTTTTTTGGTCTCTAGTCGATGGTGGGTCAGATAATTAGCATAATTAGCATAAATTAAAGTTCAAATTGACGATATTGTTCAAAGTTTACATGTGTTGCCCTTAACAGTCGTTATTCTCTATTGGGAAGCCGAGATAATCCATTCTTAGTGTGTTTTATACAAGATGGAAGGTCAGAAATGGAGCCAGCAAACATTTCTCTAACATTTTAGTGTAAAGGAGTGTGGGTGTTTTAGGCCAGGTTACCAAGGCCTTCGGACACTTTATCCAGTTGGTAACAAACATATTTGTAAAGAGTACACTCTAAGCTTTAAAATGATACCAAGAACAGCTTGCCACCCGGGGGGTGCAGCCAACTTGAAAACTTATGGGTTTGGCCACTAGACTAAAAGGGCAAACAAGTCACAGACCCTCACTCAGAGCTGTACTGGTTGTCGCCACTGACTGCAAATCTGGGAACAAGAAGGCATTTGAATTGATCGCAGAGAGTAGAGCTAATGGAACTTTAAGAGGCTGTCTCTGTTAAAACCGACCAGTCGATTTTTCTTCGAAATTTGGATTTTTCTCATATGCTGGGATTTTGAAGCCTTTACCAAAGTAATCACTAAAATGAGTTTTATTTGATCAAAAATTCTAACTGGAGTTATTTATGATCGATCAAAGTTTGGGCCGGTTGGCACTAATTTCGGGCCCCCGGAACTGCAAAAATGACGCATATTGCCGTCGCCGTGAAAAAATAAATATTCGTCCTAAAGATCCAATTCTTTTTTTAATCTATATATATATCATAGAAGTTTGTTCAGACTGTTGCAATTAGAATTCAATTGTGTTACTTCGGCGGTAAAAATTAGATTTTCTACCACACCTAAACGAGTTTTGAACGAAACACGAAAATAGCTCAACTTTGAGGGCAAATTTTAAAAATGTGGCACCTGTTTCAGACTGCTTAACTACATAAACAAAAACTAGAAATGACCGTTAATTCGAAACTAAAATAAAATTTGTCAGCACACTACATTTGCAACACTAACAACTGTTTGAATTTTGGGAAATTCTGAAAATGTAACAGAAACGAACACATTCGCTCTCACAGTGTGTTCGGAGAAATTCACTTACTATAATCTCTTATCTGGCTTTCTGATGTAATTTTTGGTCTCTTCAGTAATCCTTGATTCCTATTAAGTAACGTCAGAACTCTAAACGTGTCCCTCCAGCTATATCGTTACCAACTAAAAGATATTACATGTAAGATACGTTCATCATTGAGATCTGTATCGAGCGTGACGGTCACATCACAACGTAGCAAGAACGGTCTTCTTTGCATTACTGACCATAATATTGTTCGAAGCCACTTTGATGATGTAGATTAGTCTTGAATAGTTTGTAGAGGCATCTTGACGACTACTATTACACCACATGAACAGTAAATAGAGCCGCGCATCGAAGGATGGAAGGAAGAAAGGAATGCTGCGATGTTTACATGTGTAATCGTTCCCAGTCCCCTTGCGGTTTCGATGCTGTTACATTTTCAGAATTTACCAAAATTCAAACAATTGTTAGTGTTGCAAACGTGGAGTGCTGACAAATTTTATTTTAGTTTTCGAATTAACAGTCATTTCTAGTTTCTGTTTATGTAGTTAAGCAGTCTGAAACAGGTGCCACATTTTTAAAATTTGCCCTCAAAGTTGAGCTATTTTCGTGTTTCGTTCAAAACTCGTTTAGGTGTGGTAGAAAATCTAATTTTTACCGCCGAAGTAACACAATTGAATTCTAATTGCAACAGTCTGAACAAACTTCTATGATATATCTTTAGATTAAAAAAAGAATTGGATCTTTAGGACGAATATTTATTTTTTTCATGGCGACGGCAATATGCGTCATTTTTGCAGTTCCGGGGGGCCCGAAATTAGTGGCAACCGGCCCAAACTTTGATCGATCATAAATAACTCCAGTTAGAATTTTTGATCAAATAAAACTCATTTTAGTGATTACTTTGGTAAAGGCTTCAAAATCCCAGCATATGAGAAAAATCCAAATTTCGAAGAAAAATCGACTGGTCGGTTTTAACAGAGACAGCCTCTTAATCCTCAGTTTATATTCATTTGCCTCCCAGATGCTGTTTATGTGGGAAAAAGTCTTAAGTGCAATTTTGCCAACTGGATGCTGCTCTTACGTAACGAAAGAGCCTGTCTTTCTATGCTAAACACAATTAGACAATCAGATCCCCATCTTAAGAAGATACTTCCACGAGACAGTGTGCTCAATAAAGATAGAATGGATGTAGACTGTGTTCTACATTTGTCAAAGGGGAACGTTTTGTCACATCTGGAGAGCATTGGTAGTGTGGTTCATTCAATTGTTCCTGACAGTTACAAAATCTCAGAAACGAATGAAGTTGGCATGTATCCTCATCCGATTGCTGTTTGTATCGGAGAACATGGCAAAATTCTTGCTTTGGATTATGCACCCATGAAAAATTCTTCAAGGTTGTTGGAAGTAAGGCTGCATGTTCCTGCCGACGTAAAGATCCTTGGGGAATACGTAGGTGCCACAACCATGGTATACTCGGGTGGGATAGCTTATGTTTGTCAGCCGTTGGGGATTCAAACAGTTTCCATTTCTAAAAAGACCAAGCTACAGTTCAAGAATTTGAAGAAGGCAGAATTGATTAGCGAGTTACAGCAGAGAGGACTTCCTTCACATGGCACAGTCCAAGTACTTAAAGACAGGCTCAACACGTTTTTGAAGAACTTAGAGAAAACGTACAAAGACCAAAACGTTGATCTAACGAAGGTGTATCTATCTCGAAACATGGAGCCTTCTTGCATTGCTAAGGCAAGCAATTCTATTCTTGTGGTTTCCAGTGATGCAGAGCTAGCCATTAATATGATCACGTTGGAGATGGATGGAGTAGTAGTTAAAGGAAGTGCTAACTTTTTCTCTAACTATCCAAATGGTTGTGAGGAAGTAATTTCCATGTGCATTAACAACAATATCCTCTACGTTTCTTATAAAGGAAAGCCCGGTGGCGTGGCTGCTATAAACATGTCAGACTTGACATGGTTCTAAGGAATGGAACTGCGCATTGCTTTGAAAGTTCCCATGTTGCTCCTTATAGAAATGGAATTGCTTTCGTTGATGCAGAAGATCACCAAATAAAGGCAAAGTTCCCCAGAGAAGACGTCATTGTTATTGCTGGATGCGGAAAAGACGGAAATTCAAACGGTGAAGCCAAGGACGCCTGCTTTTCGCAGCCTATGGGCATCTGTGTTGAGTACGACAAAAACATTTTTTGTAACTGACACGCAAACTGGGTCAATCAAACTTATCACCACAGTTAAGGGTATGGTGGAGTTCCTAAGACATTTGGGGCTTCTGTACAAGGCATTCTCTGTCCACTTGAAGCATCAACCAGTGCCAAAGCTGTCTTTGGATGAGGCCATTAAGCACCTCGAAACACTTAACAATTTCTTGAAGGAGTCAGTGGGAAATGTCTTCGCAATCTTCGAAAAACCATGCAAACCATCGGGTGCAATGGGGACTGTGTCTAGTCAAATGCTCTCTTCAGTGGGTATGATACTTGAGGGTTTGAGAGCTCTCCAACAGCTATTAAAGGAACTGAACCCAAGTTATGAAATTGACCTGCACACTTGTCTAACAGTTCAAGTTGAAAACTTGCATGCAATGGGCCACTTTAAGGACCAGTTTCCGACTCTGTTAGAGTACGCACGAAATCTGGCAAATACTGTCTATGAGAGTATCGAGAGGGTTGTACAATGGGCTGCGTACTACTACTCCCACGAGAAGTCCTATTATCCAGTAGTTCCTCAGGCAACACCACTCAACGCTCTTCCACGGATGAGCCATCTTAAGCCGACAAGAAAGCTTAATGACAGAGAGCGAGATGTGATGTTAGAGTGGGCATCAAACAATGGTAAAGCTGTCAGGCAACGAGCCGTGCGCCAGGAAACAACTATGTTCAAAGCAGGGACGCTACCTCTAAACATGTACGCCACATCTGTACAACCAAAGGATAAGTTAAGGTTGGAGAGACGACCGGTGGAATGTCCTACTGAGACCGCTGATGCCATAGAATGTCCTGCTGAGTCTACAAATGACGGCAATGAGAAGCAATCAGACGACCCCTCCCAAGACAAAGAAGGTGCTAATGACTCAGAGGTTGAGGATCAGTGTTCTGAATATGACACAGAGTCTGATAGTGAACCTGCCATTGCTGACAGTGACAACGAGGATGAAATGACCTTTCTACGAGCTGTAATGACTCGGAGCGGAATAACGGTTCGAGTGACATCTAAGTTCTTCTAGGTAACGTACACGATCGAAGTCAACGAAAATTTAATTGTTTATTCATATCAAAACAGGTAGACAAAGTTTTCTAAAGACATTTGTGGGTTTTCAATGGTCTTTAATCACGCAGCATTCGTTGCAACTGTAAACAATACGACAAAATAGCTTTCAAACGAAAACATGGAACTAACAAACAAGACCAAAAAGTTAAACTATGAATATGGAGAAATTTAAGCAAAGCACACCCTTAGGATTATGTTATTTTCTGTGAACCGTGAAATTGGAATATTATTTACCGTGATTTGTTATTCATCATTTTTAATACTCGTGAAACGTGTGAAGGACCCCCCTTACCGCCCCTCATTACAGGCATGACACGTACACTGTCCAATTTAGGGTGTAATCGGGCAAGTAATTTCGGCATTACGAGTATGATTACCCCTGAATTGTACGACACAAGGTCCATTTACCAATTAATCGTATCAAGAACAAAAGTCGAGGTTAGAGAGTCTGAGAGAACCTCTTTTTAGTGAAAATGTCAGTGACTTATTCCATCAGTTACAAAATTGGATACCTGTAAAATTGGACACCCACGTGATCGCGCTCCAATTACGTAACAAATAGGTGCGCGGGGAACCAATCAGAAACGAGAATTTTGTAATTGATACGATTTGTTTTATAAAGCACGCGCATGATGAAGGGCGCGTGCTTTATCGAGTTATAATGAAATTGAATTGACCAAATAAGAGCACCCATTATATAACCAAATTTTATAAATAAACTTAAACTTAGATAGCAGTCTTGATATTACTGTCATTACATTTTATTACTAGGTGCCCCTGAACGTGCACCACTAGAAGAGAGGGTGAAAAAGGCTGAGGGTGTTTCGATACAGTTTTAAGGACCATACCTAACTTCTTCAATTATCATTTTAGTAGTATTCCATTTGTCGCAGTTACAGCAAGGTGCACAAAAGTGTGTGACCACATTTACTTAATTCACATTCTTTCATGCGTGCAGACTATCCAATCATAAGCCAAAAATAGATATCTTTGACTTCTGATTGGATAGTATACGGACGGACACAGAAGAATGAGAATTCATTAAAAGTGGTCACAATTTTGGGCGCCTTGCTGAAAGGGTCTTGGATTGACGTTTGTCATGATTATTATTATTATTATTATTATTATGATGATTAACTTTCAATGCAATTGATATTGCCATGACACCCTGAAAAGTACAAGACAAAAGGGGAAAGAACGACAGAGGGGAGAAAAACGGAGTTTCTTGTCTTGTCTCTTAGAAGTTTTACCCATGGTTGCATAGATCTCCTTCTTCAAAGTATTTCTAGAATATAGCCCATAACAAATAATGTATATAGGGACAATAATTACCGAATAGATAGTTCATTTGCACAAATATTCAGGAATGTTATTTGTCTTCTAATTGACTGAGAAGTTTGGAAAATAAACAGAACGATGATGTCAAGAATTATGGGTCAGGACAGTTTAAGCGGTGCGTTTTAAAAAAGAATTTGGAAGTGAGTTATGTAACACAACACTGAATGATTGAAATTTATTTAACATTGTCTAGTAGAACAAGTTTTTCCCCTCTGTGCTTTTTCGTTAGCTACGTCATGGATGGCCCATCTTGAAAAAATTGGCCATTTTTTCAATTTCGCTGTTCGCAATCCGTCTTAATCTTCTCCATCCTCACCCATCCTTGTTCCTGTATGGTTTTTTATTACCTCTTTGGTGTTTTCCTACCTTAGTAAACTATTAATTTGTGGCTTTCTTCAATTTGAAGGTGATTTTGCACTTGCTCCTTAAAAAGTATGACAGCCGTTTTTCTTATAATAAACTTAAGCTTATATTTCCTCAACAATTTGTTATCCAGGAGGAAGAAAATTGGACTGTAGGCGACCAACAAATGGGGCAAATAATTCCCTAAATTCAACAGTCCAGAATCTAAAGCAGAGTTGAAAGCATTTGCTGAAGAAATTACCCCGGATTGTGGTATTCCCGAAATAAACTTTACCGAGGAAGGGATTGCCAAGCACATACAAACATTCTACAGTGAGCAGAGGCGGTATCGAAAGACTAAAAAGCCAGCACTTAATAGGATATGTGTCTCAATTAATTTTTACAATAACTTTCCACGTGCCAAATTTTTGAGGTGAAGCTGATCTATCCCTTGTAGAACCAGACATATGTTAAACCTATGTTGACGCTATTTTTTTACTATGTTATATACTATGTTTTAGCTATGTACAGCTCAAAACTGCCTATGTAAGTACTATGTAACATGCTACATTACATAGTCCAGGGTATGTAAACCATATTTTTAAGACTATGCTAAAGCTATATGAAAATCACATAGTCTTTACATACCTATGTCAACACTATTTAAACTCTTTACATAGTTTTAAAAATAGCTATTTATTTACTATGTAATGAACAGTTCTGATTTTGCTTGACATACATCCTATGTATTTTGCTATGTGACAATCTAACACAGCTTTTACATAGCATGTTGAAGTTAAAACATCATGAGTAAACAGTTACATAGCTTTCACATAATGCTATTTATTTCCTATGTAATAGATACAAAAGGACATGCATCATATGTATTTGCTATGTGACAATACAACATAGCTTTTGAATAGCATGTCAAAGTCCAATTTCATGAGTAAGATGTTACATAGATTTTTACATAATGCTATTTATTTCCTATGTAATGGATACACAAAGTACATGCATCCTATGTATTTGCTGTGTCAATACAACATAGCTTTTAAATAGGATGCCAAAGTCCAATTTCATGAGTAAAATGTCACATAGTTTTTTACATAATGCTATGTATTTCCTATGTTATGGATAGTATCTCATTTTAATTAGTGAGTATACTGTTTCTAATCAGTCTTTTTCATAAGGATTTGGTAGCAAACATATGAAACATCCCAATGACACATCCACTTTGAGTAACTTCCTCACAATGTTGATCACAGGAACAGCCAAGAGTCTAAGATCAAGAACAAAAAAAATCATTACATTAAATGTCAAGTTAAGCAAAATAATGTATGCAACTCTTCAAAAACTGAAACCCATATTGTGCACACTTGTACGTGTAGATTCAACATTTCCTAAAAGGTGGTAACTTTTTTTAATAGGAGTACAAAATGTAGATGTTCTACACTGATACATGTATTACACTGTGTTACAGTTTTGTTCATCCTGGCTGGATGAGGTGTCTTTTGAACTTCTGAAACAATGGTAACTGCAGCCTGCTATAGTGGTAGTGTGATGTCACAAATTTTCAAATTATTTTTATCAAGCCTCAAAATCTCATCATTAGATAAAGATTGCTGCTGTATGATCAGCCACAGGATTTCAACTTGTTAGCACAAATAGAACAGAAGATAATATACATGTAGAGGTTCAAAGTTTGGTACCGTCCTATACAAACCTCTCTAATTATTTAGGGCCTGTTCTAAACAGGGGTGGCGAATAATAAATTTGAGACTTTGCGAGACGGCGAGACTAGCTAGCTCTGCGAGACCGAGACGTTTTGAGTTTTTAGATTGCGAGAGAAAGATCGAGATTCTAAAACGGCTTTGCAAAAAAATTGTTTGTATTAATTATTGATCTACATTGAATTTCGTACGGAATATTTCCAGTTTGATGAAAAGTTTTCTCTGTTTTGAGATGGCAATGCGAAGGATTTGTTGGAGCAGGGCGCCTGTGCGTGTTTTTCCCGCCATTTGTGATGTCATTCATCTGTTTGTATTCTAATACATGTAGATGACAGCTCTGAACCAATCACAGTGCGAGTTTTACACTGTCAGTAAATTATATAAATAACAATGTACATTTATGGGAAGACACATCATGTACCTGTTCGATGACTTTACTCTTGTGATGTGGCTAACTACTGTCCTTCCTCTGTAGCTGGGTAGCTGCTCATCATCTTTCTCCAACACTTCCACAATGGCAAAGTAATGACAGGGTAAATCACAGAAACATTTTTTATCACTGCATACTGCTCTCAAGCACTTTTCTTCAACTTTGGCGTAAGTGTGTATGGAACCATAGTGAGTGTTTTCCAGATGCTGAATTCAACAGTGTAATCATTTCTTGCAATGACTCGTTTGTAACTCCTGCTGTGGAATAGGACCCCATCTATGATGCAGCGCCGGAACACCCCACATTTTCTCGTGATGCCTTGGCAGTGTTGCCAGCTGTTCTTTAGTAAGAAGTGTTGAATTACTCCATACCCGTTCCAAAGATCCAACAACATGTGCAGTTTTCTGCAATGCTTTCTTTTGATAATCTAAAATCAAGGTACAATTATCCTCATAAGAATTGCCAATTTTGTTTGTAGTTGGTACCTGAAGTGTACTCTCAAGTTGAAATAATGCATTGCTACAAAATCACCAAGTTGAAACGTGGATTGAAAATTCTCCGTTGCTACACTCTATTGGTGTCCAATACTCTTTTAAAAGTCACACACGAAACATTATACATGCAATTCGTAGAAGGAGATGTGGTTTAAATTTCTCTAAAGAGATGCTTAATGTTAATATACACTTGACTGGAAAGCATTAAAGAAATTAAAGAAATTTCATTACCGGGAATTGGAACGCTTGCTTGTAAGGTGTTCATAAAACACCATGACTTCAGGAGAAGTAGTTGTCGACCTTGCAATATCTGGCAACTTCTGGATTATTGACACTGCTGTGACAATCTGAAAACAAAGCATGATTGTATCAAATGTCACTGGAATAAATAAATTTATTACCAGCTACAATATGCCAAAAACAATAATTCTTAATAATTATTATTAAGAATTCATGGGAGCAACATATTGACAATTTTACATATACCATACATTGTATTTTTAGCAAATAATTATTCTTGTGATTTCAATGTTTAATAATCATATTCTTATTAGATCATAACCTTATTAGTACATGACAGGAAAAGTGTGCTTTATGTGATCCAGATGTACATACCTGGCCATCAACATTTTTGGTGCCATGGAATAAGTCACGCAAATCACCATTGTAGTCTTCAAAAGGAAAGCAAGAGTTTGACCACAAAGGGCCAAGATCTTTAACAACTTCCGGAAGGTGCAACAGCTGATGTACGTTGAAGGTTTGGAACTGCTTGCCTGGAAGAAAACAGTTTGACTGCATGAATTTTCTGACATCAATTTTCCATGCACTGCATTTGAATGGGTTCTCGCGGCAATGATGAAAAACCTGCAAAATGGCTGGGAATGACTGAGACAAAAGTAACTGTCTTGGTAAATTATTGTACAATTCTTACCATAAAAGACAGGAGCTTGTGCAGTAAAAAGCTTCAAATATGTATGAGCTTCATGTAATCGGAATGTCAACACCATGTTTCTGCTATGTAAATTATATGCAAAATATATTATTTAAATGAGATATGCATTCTCTATTTCAAAGCTATTTATATCATATGTTTTCTCTATTTCAATGCTATTGAAAATCTATTTCAATCCTATTTAAAGGCTATGTATATCATATGCTATCTCTATTTCAATGCTATTCAATCACTACAAGGCTATATTTCAGCTATTTGAAGCTTTATTCAAAAGCTATGTAAATTGTATTTAAAACATATGCAAATGCTATTTAAAAGCTATTTCATTTCTGTAACATTAACCTGCTTACAGCTACATAGCTTTTAAATAGACTATGTAAAGGTTCCATTTGACTAGCAAATACATAGCATTTCTTATCAAAATAAATAGACAACGCATAGAAATAACATAGAGTTTGAATAAGGCCCCTGTGTGACATTGACATACTTTTTAAATACTCCCAACATACCCTTTACATAGTTTCATGACATAGCATTTACATAGGTTATACATAGTGTCTGATTCTACAAGGGATATCTGTACACCAAAGATGGAAATTGCTGCTTGGTCAATAATATTCCCAAAAACAATATAAATGATGTAAATTCCCCAACTAAGAATTAGCTAATCGTTGACCATATCTTAATTTTAGAAACTGAATGTTCAAGCTTAAAATTAACTACCGTAAAAGCTCTATTGGGGCTTATTTAATTTTAGGCCTCAGGAAGGGGGTGCTTATTAGAGAGGGAGCTTATAGAGAGGGGGGGCTTATTTCAAATTATGTCAGAGATACTGACTCTAGTAGGAGTGACTCACCAATCCCCTTCAGCCAGATGTCAGATGTAGGGTTAAGTAACGTAGTTACTTGGTCTTTAAAGGTTAATCAGACAATTGTAAAACTTGTTTTTGGTAGAATACTGAAAAGAGATGATATTGTTTAAGTGCTCAAAAAGTTCTCTGTAGCACAAAAAATATAACTGGCCTTTCACCAACCCAACTTATGAGTGTGTTGGCTAAAAAACTTGTAAAACATAGTTACTGCAATGTGAAAGAGGGGAAAATTAAGAATCTGAAAGAGGATATTACTGTTGTTAAGGAAATCGAAATCTAAACCATGGCTAGTTAAGTGAAAGATGCATGGGGGTTAAATATGACATTACTAGAAATTAGTGCCTTCAGTTCAGATCAACTTGTTTAATTCATATTATACTGTACCGTAACCTTTACAAATAAGTGCCCCATTACCAAAATTTAAGTCCATGTGCTTATATAGTCGTGAGCTCTCGTAGAGCCTTTGTTTTGCATATTTTGATATAGTTAAAGTATATTTGATTTTCAATTGAATATCTCATAACACCGTTGGCTTTTTGACATTATATTTTATAATCAGAATGCTTCCATTATCCAATGTAATGAAATACATCCAATCTGATGTAAGTGGTTAATAATGGTTGTTTATTAATAAAAATGTTTTTCAAGATGTATGTGCATGTAATTCTCTATTTATGCAGTAGGTGGATATTGAAGTTGATGGGGACACCAAGTACACGAAAACAACAGTGCAGGGGAAACATTGGGACATGAAAATCACATTACAGGGAAAATATTGGGACATAAAAATCCCCCTACAGGTAAAAATATTGGGACATGAAAATCCCACAATAGGGGAAATATTGGGACATGAAAATCACATAATAGGGGAAATATTTGGACATGAAAATCCCACTACAGGGAATATATTGGGAAATTCCTGTCCCATTAGTGGGTTTGGTATCATTTTCCCAAATTGGGAAATTCCCAAGTGAAACCCACTGAGAACCCAGAAATAACCCTTTTTATTCACAGATTGGGAATCTTAAAAAGTTTCCTGTGGATCTTGTTCATCGCTGTCGTCTGAATATTCAGATTTACTTTCACTGCTCATTTTGACACAGTTCAGCAGCTTTCAGCGAACCGACAGAAGTTCTTTATTAGACTAATACATATTTAAATTTAAATTTTTTTTAACTACTTATTTATATATCTATTTTTTTAAATATTTATATTTTATATTATGTATTTTATGTTATAGTGTCCCCAATTAGCTTTACAGCTAAATATTCAGACACTTAAATAAAGTTTATGTATGTATGTAAGTAAGTGACTTGTTTGTGAAAAATGGTGCTCATGAAAAAGAAGGTGGTCCGGGTTGAAACGGTTGAAACCAGGTCAAACTTGTTAACCAGTTACCTAACCAATTCCTTAACCTATCACAGCCCGGGAGTCCTGGCAAGTGATTGACAGGTGACTTGGCCATTTGAGAGGGGCAAATCAAACTTGAAGTGAGAAAGATGGCGTTCAACGTTAGTCCATGGTCAAATTGGTCACTCCATGAAAGTGACTTCGATGTAGAACGCTTCGAAACGCCAATGTACTCAATTTACTCACAAGCTGATCAATTGTCAAAAGAAGTTGAAGGTGACTCCCACAGCGAATTTGGTGATGACCACAAGGACTCCACGCGATCTCTTCAATCGTCATCAGACTCATCAGAAGAAAATGACGAAGATGATTCGAAAAGCGATGAGCTGACGACGAAAAGAAAGCGGTGTTAAGAGGACGAACCAGCAGAAAACACAGACGATGGAGAAAAAAAAAGGCAAGCAGCAGATTGGTCTGGGCGACAAATGGCCTAAAGGCGCATCGCTAAAGAGAGCAAGACATGCAAGACCGATGAGGCCAAAGATGAAAAGCAGCTTCCGACGGCTCTAAACTTTTTAACGTCCGTTGGAGAGTCTCAGGAGGTCCTGAAAACGAAGTCAGTTTTTTTCGTTTCTAAAAGTTTACAAGCATTTCACGTCTTCGCTGTGCGATATGTCAACACTGCAGATGCCGACAGCCAATTGAAATGCAGGAGACCCCGCCTGCAGAGTCCACAGAGACTCTTTGCGCAAGATACTAGTTGAGTGCATGACTGTAGTTCAGGATGTCTTTGCAATATGCCGAGAAGAAAAAAGTCTCAGGATCAGCAGCGGCATTAACACTGGGCCCGATCTCTCTCCATCCTAAAGAACAGCTGCAGGCCGAAATGCGGACACCATCGGAATAAGACTGAATAATAGGCGTTACCGTGTGGCATGAAAATTTCACGGATTGACGATTTTTTGTGTTTCGCGGGAACAAATTTTCACGAATTTGGATTTCAGACTTTACTGCTGGAAACAAATTTTTGAGGATCTTGGGCATGTTTCACGTAAGGTACTTTTATATAACAACTGGGGAATATGTTGTCTTGTTCATTTTACTAATTTACTTTACTCATGTCACGAGTTGTCCATTACAACTTACAGCTACGTACGGTAAGTTGCATGGGATTTCGTATGCCATGGACCGGGCAAAACATGTAAAATACTAGTCCTGTAGTGTTAGACGAATATTGTTTGCAGTCAATTTAATTGAAATTCAGTAATCTAAAGAAATGGACAACATTTTCGCAGATTTTTTTTCACAGGAACTAATTTTCGCAGAACGTTGTAAAATCCGCGAAAATCAGTTCCCGCTAAAATTTCATGCCACACGGTAGCAGTTCAATATCCGAGTTCTTCTACTTTGTAGCTTTGATGGAGATTTTTTTAGCGTAACCTGGACGTTGAGCACAATACGCTATTCTATTCTTTTGATTTGTAGATCAAAGAAGTTGGCCCAGAAAATGCAGAATTTTTTGTTTCAGGATGTTGTTTAGGGACGTCACAGGAAGCCCTGCCGTTGACACATTCTAATTGGCTTATAACACTCTAACGGTTTATATAATAAGTTTTTGTGGATAGCTCGCATGCGTTTCAAGATTTTAATTTTTTTTGAAAATGTAGCTGAAATAGTAATTTTTAGTTTGGCCTGAAAAAATAAAATCACAAAAAATTGTCCCTTGAAGGTCTACGGAAACCTTAAATTATGATAATAATCATAAATTGTAAGGTCTGATAATATTTCTGGAAATCAGTTGAAGATTGAATGAATAATGACCAAAATTAATTTTCAATGGATTAAATATTTTAGGAGGAAGGAGTGCATGCATTTTGATGTCACTATATACATGTATGTCAAGATATTTAGGGGAATCTGGTATGATACATATGCTCCCTCTCGCTGGAATTTCTGCCATTCTCAGATTATTAGAAATCTAAATAAACACTATTATGATGGGTGATGCACTGCTCTTAATTTTGTTGTAGGGGCTAATTCCAAAGGGACTACCAACAAAGGTAAGTTCACTGCTGGCTAATAATTTAAGGTGTTACAAATTATGTACAACAATTAAAACTCTTATAAATTAATGTATGTACAATGTATGTGACATGTCAAACAATGCTACTTTGAATCACACTTTAATGGCACTTCATATCATAAACCCTAGGAATAACATCACAATCAAAAGTTATTCTGTTGACCACACCTGTTTTTGTTGGACAACCCAGATGGTTGTAAAATAGTATTATAGCCCAGGTGTGGATTTAGGGGAGGGGCTGAGGGCACCACGGCCCCCTTTTGTCTTGGATTTTTTTGAAATAACGTCTATCAGATGGTAGTTTGCAATCAAGGTTTTGTTTTATTTTCAGAGCTTCTGCTTTCGTTACCTGATATATATTTTTCTTCAATATATGTTTCTTTAATATATATAAAAATATTTCAATTAACAATTTATTGGTTCATGCTTTAGTGTGCGTATATTGAGTTATGATGCACGTGGGAAGTTTGGAGAACACAAGAGAAGCGTAAGAGTGCTCTCCAAACTTGCCAAGTGCATCACAACTCGATATATGCACAGAATGCACCAGATTGCATCTCAGAGTACTTAAATTATCAAACATTTTCTGGGGGGCATATGCCCGGACCCCCTAGAAAGGTGCACTAAAGCACGCAGAATGGGCACGTACACGCCCAGATTTTCTCAGAAATGTCTACGGCCCCTCTTTCTAAAATTCCTGGATCCACCGCTGTAGCATTAGACTTAAACTCTTTTAAAACCAGAAACAAACTGTTTTATAGCCCCCTCTCCCCCTATCAATGTTGGAGTCTCAGAGCATTAAAGGTTGCTACATGTAGAAGCTCAACATTGAGCAGGGGAGGGGAGAGGTGGAACAAAATGACTTAGCTTCTCAACACTTTTGTCTCCGGTTGTAGGTTCATATGTAATTTATTTTTTTATATTGTATTGCTTATAGGATAAAGCTAGCCAAAGGCAGATTAAGGAGTTAGCGGATGTAAAAAAGGTAAGTATGAAGGCTCAACCATTGACAAATGAGTGAATTCAGGCACAGATCTAGGAAAACAACTGGACTCATAAGGGTTTTCTACAGTCATCATGAAGCTTTGAGTTTGAGTCATTAACACCTTCCTTGTACTCTGAAGTGTACTTTTATTCTCAGGAATAACATTAATCTAAATTATTTTTTACATCTGACTGATTGTTGTAAAATGATGGAAACTGATATTCAATTTTTTGGTAAATCTCTTATTTTACTAAGTCGAAGTCCAACTCAAAGTCAAACTCTAACGCGATGATTTACGAATCCCGTTTTAACTAATTTTATGAGATACTTTGAGGGTGACCGCACTTCTGATAAAATCTGTACATGCAATAACGTCTAATTTAATTGTACCAACACTTCCACAAAAATGTCAAGTAATACATGCAATACCATGGAGAACAAAAATGTCAATCAAAATTGCAAGAGCATCAGTTTCAGATGATCTCTCCAATGGTGCTTAAATTAGTTGAGTATAGAGCAGAAAAATGAAAATGTACAAAGTTTGAGTGGAAGACCACCTTGATGTGCTTGATTTTCTGCAGTGGAACCCCACCTCACGGCCACCCTTTAATACGGCCAGCCCCACCTCTTTTTTGCTTCCGGTTACCTTATTATAGGAAATTTTCATACTAAAATTGTCATGAAAATTCAACAATTGAAATAGAAAGAGAGATATTATTCTACTCGGAAAAATTCCGAGTTCCTCCAACAGGAGTCGAATCTATGACCTTCCGCACACTGGTCGGACGCTCTACCACTAGGAGACTCGTGGGAGCTAAGGCCATATAACTACAATGTAGCAACTACAAATTTACATTTGGCGACTAGTAATTTCGAGCCCTGGACACAGTCATTTCGTATTGAACCTTGACACTGAATAAAGTCGACAAGTAATTACATACTAACTTTGTGTCAAACAATGTGAATTTCTAAATTGATTTCATTCACTTACTGAAATTGTGAACATTGTGTCAAAGCGCATAATTAGGCGATAGCTCCGATAACATTTTAAGGACAACAAGGCTGTCATCAGGGCAACCAAAGTCAGTGGTTTGGTTGTCGCCCATATAGAATAACGACAACTTTAGCACTAAAACAATTATTGGAAAAAAATGTAAAAAGTGAGATTTTTTTCAGATTTTGTTTGCTTTTATTTTCATCAACAGGTGATGAAAAGGCATTTCACTCATTAGATGGCTTGAGAACTCATATCAATGCCACTCACCTTCCAAAACGTTTCTCCTGTGAAGCTTGCCCCTACTTGACAAATCAGGGGGGGGGGGGGGGCACTTATTGCGCCATATTAAAAGGGTTCACGATCCAAATGCCACAGAGAGTGGAATTAAAAAGTGGCGCCACGAACAGTTGGATGTAAATCAATTTTCATTACAATCACTGCACTCTGACCTATGAGGTCCCACTTTTATATTGTTCCTCTTTGTAGACTCTCTCTTAAAAAAAATAGTGTATACAAGAAAAAGCTGGCCGCACAATAGTTAATACACTAGTACCTGTGAGGGGTATTCAGCCCAACTTTCAAGAGGGATGCACTGTCTTGGCTGTTTTCATTGACACTCTTTATGAAATCTTTTTTCAGTGTACCACACCCATTACAGTGGTTTTATGGTATAATGTGCAATGTATAATGTATTATGTTTGAGGTATAATGTGTATAATGTATAATGTATAATGGAAATGCAACTTAAATTATTGCTATGCGACATGCATTTACTAAAGTACAATTTCACCATTTGATTCCTGGCAGATAACTGCTGTTTACTTTAGTCGGACACAAGGTCAGACGATCGCCCGGGCCGTCAAAAATTTTGTGATAATTTATTCCTGGTTAATTGAACCATTCATTCATACATTCTATTCATTCAGATTCCAAGCAAAACATTGAAGTTGAAAATAAAGAAACTGACAAACAGAACTTTGAGTGTTAGTGTTGTCTTGTTAGAGAGTGAAAACACTTTTATTTTTTTGCCCGGCGAAATCGCACTTAATCCAAAAAATTAAAAAAATCAATTGGATTCAATTAAATTTAGCAAATCGTTGACGCAATGAACAAATGTGTGGTGTGGGTCGTGGATGTGGGTAACAACAATCGTGAATAAACAAAAATCCTTAATAAAAAAAATAACAAAAAAATAACAACAATAAAATAAAATAAAACAAATTTGAAAATAAAAATAAAGTTGGAAATTCATGAAAAATATCAAAAAATTATCAAATGCTTCACTCTTTTTTCTTTAATTTTGGAGCGCAATGTTTGACCCAAAGACCTCGGACGATTTCCGAAGATAGCCGAAAATCACCCAATATCTTTTTCACACTAATTTTGCTTGTTATGTCATTAACAAGTAATGGGCTCCTGCAAGATCCGAAGGTTGCGTTACGGCTTATCAACTCCACGGTCTTCAGAGAAAAAAAAAGTAGAAAAAATACCAATAAGGGATTCATTCCCGGGGATTCATTATCCAGCTGATTTTAGACAGTCCTAAAAGGAAAAATTAGTAGCGCGCGCTTACGGTTTTCCATAGAAATATCGCTGGGATATTTGTACTCATTTCGTTTCACGCCAGGCGGTGTTGGACACGCGTCACGAAGCATGCTGGGAGAAAATCGATCCCGAGCTCATTTGCAACATGTCGGCGAGCAGTAAACATCTCAGCTCGCCGCGGTCCGATGCATTTCTTGAAGAAATCTGCCCGCTGTTTCATCCCATATACTTTCTTCGCGACTACAACTGCTTCATTTGTGCTCAAGGAACGGACTTAGCGATGAATATTCGACCGGATAAGTTCTTTTCGGCGATGTCGTAGTTCGTTCATCATTCAATGTTCGAATCTTGTAGCTTTTTGTCAAAACCAAGTTTTAACTCATCCGATTTTGTCCTATAGTTTTCTCCTTCTAGTTGTGTGAACATGTACATGGAAATAAATTGAGTTAAATTTCGAGAATTGAACGATGTTTTGCTGAATGTAAATTTGGATCGATGTCTGTCACTAAGGTATAAGCTTACAATGAAAATAAAGCTTTTCACCTAAATAATAGTTGTACTACTCCACTCGGTGTGGATTTTGAATTATGGCACTGCAATATATTGGACAGTTTCTGTCTTTCATGAAATATTGAAAGCTACATGTATGCATTGTTCACACTGCACAGGATCCATTTTGAATTACCCTGGGTGCCAGAGGTTTATGTTTTATCTAGTAAGTTTAATTGCACCATTGTACCTGCTCAAAAGCAAGTCCTGACCAGCAATTTTGGATCCATGCCATCCAGATTAACTGTCCCTGTACACACGTTTTGTGCTGGTTTTTTTTTTGTGTCATATTTTTGTGTCATTTTGTGTATGCAAGTTTTGTGCCGGTACAACAATATTCCAAATTGGCATATCAAGTATGAACAAATATAACCTAAATTAAAATCGGCTTCGGCCTCCTTTCTCAATATCCTCAAGATTGGCAGACACGAGGGGACTAGTCACACTTGCACACACACAAAAGGGACTAGTCGCACATGAGGGGGACAGTCTGGTGACTAGTCACAGGGACCAGTTGCATGAACAGTACACACAAGGGTACAAGCACAATTTGAGGGGATAGTCCCTTCAATTCAACCAGTTTGAATTATTTTATTTACCATTACAATATACCCCTCATAATTCGTGGGACAAGTCATAGGGTTGTTCACACGAAGGGCCTTGGTGCCCGGGACGACTCATACACTGTAGGGACTCAAGTCCCTGCGACTAGTCCCCTCATGTGTGCCAACCTTTAGATGTAGCATCCATAGAGGGATAAAATGAAGGTGTGACATCTTCAGCATTCTATTATTGTTGCCGTCCTTATGCTCAAGGGTTCAGTCATTTACTTTGTAGGGACCATTTTTCCATTTTATTTCACTAAAATGGCCTGCAAGAAGGCTCAGGCTCATGTTGCCAGGTTTGCACATGAGTGGATGAACTACTGGTGAAACTCACAGGCTATCACATGTTAGAGAAACTTGTGTCATACTTGCACTAAACCCTTGCAGTAACAGTGCGAATCAGGAAGTGTGACTGTAACAAAAAATTCTGGAAATACATTGGAACCCGGTTAATACGGACACCAAAGGGACATGAAAAAGTGTCCGTATTATCCGGGTGTCTGTATTAAGCGGTTGATATAAGAGAAAATATGTCGTCGGGACAAACAAAACTGTCCATAATAAGCGGGTGTCCCGTATTAACGAGTGTCCATAAAGCGGGGTTCCACTGTAATTTGACTGCCATGCAGGAAAACCAATGAGATCCAAGATATATAAACTGCAAACCCTAATAATGGTATTATCCCTGTGGTTTTATTTCTTGTCTGATTGGGCAGCAAAATAAAAGTGTTCACCCCTGTGAATGGCCAGGTGACCACTAACCCAATTTCACTCTTGGAACACAGAAAGCACTATGCAAGTGTGCCTGAATTAAATTTTGGTTAAGAAAACAGGAGATGAAATTACAGGTGGCTGAGAGATCCTGAGAGCCTGAGAAACCAGCTTCTTCTATCGAGCAGCCAAATTTTGTAGAAAAGTATATATGTACTATTTCAAAAAACGAGTGCGAGTGTTTCATCACGATTTCCAAACATGAGAAAACAGATGAAAGCACGAGGCCGCTTCGGCCGAGTGCTTTTATTGTTTTAGAGTGTTTGGAAATCGTGATGAAACACGATGCATGAGTTTTTGAAATGACTTCTCAAAAGAAACAATGCAAAAATTATGCAGTTGTATTTTTCCCATTTTTCTTTAAAATGCCTTGTATGTGTGATTTGTTGTATTCAACGGAAAGATTCTATCTTGCACAGAATGTCTTACATTCTCACACATGTACGACTGAGTTGCACTAGCAACTACATAGTACATAAAACAGAATACCAGCAACTGATGAGATCCAAATGGAGGATCGAAACCATGGTCTTGCCTGAAAACAAATCCATAGAGTGGCAAAACACGTAAGACAGTCAACAGACTGTCGTGAGATATTTAACTGATTTTAGAAAGTCACACAACGAACAGGGGAGATAAACAAACAAGGAGCTCAAGAGACAGAACGCTCCAACAAATCGATGCAAGAAAGATAGCCTTCGCATCAGGCATACAACATCTCTCTGAAACAAATCTAGCAGCTTTGTAGAAGCTATAGAAAACTCTGGACCAAGACAAATATGATATCCGTTAGCTAGTCACTCCTCTTGCTAAAGCTATATTCAAAACGTCGGGCCCGACTTCACGATAAGCGCAAGAGATTAACATCCTACACGGATTTTCCTCGGATCCTTTAGAGTACTTCCAGAGAAAACACATGCAGAGAGAGAGCTCTTGCAATAGAACGAGCCAAAGCAAACCTAACAAAGAAAATATATGGGAAATTACAAGGTCAGAATAGTCTTCAATGCAAAGTAGCAAACCATAATATGACCTCTTATCATTTGCTACAATGACCCACAGATCAACGGCTCAATATAACTAAAATTCCTGACAGCATATAGTACCCTCTACAAACACATGGAGCTAGCAAAATAGGTCGAAAGACCGCCAGTTTAATACAAAACGGCAATTGTAAAAATGTCACGAATGTAGGAGTCATGCATGGTTTGGCCTGTCCAAATTTTTTATGCAATGCAATGTTATCATGACAGTGCCCCGTTCTACCTCGTGACAGACTGAAAATGCTGGCACTCAACAAACATCAGAGAGTGGAAAGCAAAAATGCGCATTCATCCTTTAGCATCAACCCCACTTTTGAAACGGGGTTTGCAAGAAAAATATAATGCGTTCCTATCAAAACAACTCCACGCTACAAACAAACCAGAGTGCTCAGAAAGCTAAAAAATTGCCTCCAAAGAAACACAATCAGCTAGTCAAAGCTTCAAATACAAACGGATCGAAAATAGCATTACGCCATTGGCTAACAGCGATAGCCAATAGAAAACCAAACATTTTCGATCCGACATCGGGGTATACTCAACGGAAAGATTCTATCTTGCCGCAGAATGTCTTACATTCTCACACATGTACGACTGAGTTGCACTAGCAACAACATAGTACATAAAACAGAATACCGGCAACTGATGAGATCCAAATGGAGGATCGAAACCATGGTCTTGCCTGAAAACAAATCCATAGAGTGGCAAAACACGTAAGACAGTCAACAGACTGTCGTGAGATATTTAACTGATTTTAGAAAGTCACACAACGAACAGAGGAGATAAACAAACAAGGAGCTCAAGAGACAGAACACTCAAACAAATCGATGCAAGAAAGATAGCCTTCGCATCAGGCATACAACATCTCTCTGAAACAAATCTAGCAGCTTTGTAGAAGCTATAGAAAACTCTGGACCAAGACAAATATGATATCCGTTAGCTAGTCACTCCTCTTGCTAAAGCTATATTCAAAACGTCGGGCCCGACTTCACGATAAGCGCAAGAGATTAACATCCTACACGGATTTTCCTCGGATCCTTTAGAGTACTTCCAGAGAAAACACATGCAGAGAGAGAGCTCTTGCAATAGAACGAGCCAAAGCAAACCTAACAGAGAAAACATATGGGAAATTACAAGGTCAGAATAGTCTTCAATGCAAAGTAGCAAACCATATGACCTCTTATCATTTGCTAGAATGACCCACAGATCAACGGCTCAATATAACTAAAACTCCTCACAGCATATAGTACCCTCTACAAACACATGGAGCTAGCAAAATAGGTCGAAAGACCGCCACTTTAATACAAAACGGCAATTGTAAAAATGTCACGAATGTAGGAGTCGTGTTTGGCCTGTCAAATTTTTTTATGCAATCCAAAGAAACAATGCAAAATTATGCAGTTGTATTTTTCCCATTTTTTCTTTAAAATGCCTTGTATGTGTGATTTGTTGTATTCATTCGGCATTCATTGTATTTGTGAGCTTTTGTTTTTAATTATCCAATAGTTTCGCGTTGCACCAAATTTGTATCCCAAAAGCGTTGTGAACTTGAAGTGATTTACATATTGTTTTTGCCATGGCCGAAGGAAGGTTTCGCTTCCCGAAAACAATCGAGGAAGAAGAACTTTGCGTAGAGAGAGCAGTACCGAAGTCTACCAGATATAAAAATAAGTGGGCAGTAGGCATTTTTTGAGGATTGGCAACGAGTGCGAAGTGTCAAGTTTCCAATACTCGAAGTTGGTGGAGTTTTTAAAGAGTATGAATTGCACAAAGTTCAGCCACTTACCCGGCCCGTAACAGACATGGACGCATTGACGCTCAACTACTGGTTAACCAAATTTGTTCAAGAGGTGGCAAAGTCGTCCAAAGATCCATACCCACCGAAAACGTTGTACCAGATTGTCTGCGGCATTCGCCGATTCATGGTGGAAAAGAACCCAGCCATCGAGTTCAATCCCTTGGACTCTTCAGACAAAAGGTGCGTGAATTGGCGTTATTGGAGAGGGGCTGTTTGATATTTTAAAACTTAAGGAAATTGCATCGAACTTTTCTCTTTTCCTCATTAGATTTGCTATCTTTAGATGAATATTGGACGCAGAAATGAAGGATGGGACTCGAGCTGGCGTTGGTTTGAAAGCGAAACAAAAAGAAAAAGAGCCAGTCACTGATGAAGAAGAAAGCCAGCTGTGGCAAAGTGGAGTATTTGGAATGGACACGGCTAAGTCTTTGTTAAATGTTGTATATTACTATAATGGCAAATTATTTGGTCTCCGTGGAGGGGAGCATAGACGAATCTGCTTAAGGTGGCCCGCGGTTATTTATTGGAGCGGAGGCTCCCTTTTTAAAAACTAATTTTCCGCATGAAAGCGTTAACTGATTTCTGTAATTTTTGGTAATCTAAACAAGGAATCTTCAAATTATAGAAGGCTTTTAATTTCAGGGCAATCAGAATAAACGATTAAGAGATACAAGCGTTATTAAAAGGCCTTGTTTTTTTAAGAAAACGCGAATATTTTCATAAAACGAAGATAGATTTTTTTCTAATTACGTTCAATAAGTTCCAAGACTTCAAGGTTTACTGTGAGCAAGTTTCCACAAAAACGGCTGCACAGAAATTGCTACACAGTTCACTGCTTAATCTTCACTTCAAAATGATATGCTTGTGTATTTCTTCAGCTGTTGCAAGAACGCTAAAATAATTATTATATCGCACCTATCATTGGAAAGCTTAATGTTATCTAAAACTTTGCTGAATAGTCGGAAAAGATCGGAAACTCCACGGAAAAGCAAAAAGCGAATGAAGAACAAGATGTTTATGTGCGTAATTTGTGAATTTAAAGATATTCAAGTTTGTTCGACTTTTGAAAAAACTACCGATTTGTTTTCGCTTATTTCTAAGTATGATAAAATACAGCATATATACAAACGGCCTAACCTTGTTTCAGGCGTGTAGCGTCGATGAAGCTCGGAGAATTTGGCTCGTCAATTTAGCTGCTTCATGTCTTCCATTTTACAACTGCTAGGAAAACCCCTCGTGTTCCGTAAATTATTCAAACTTGCCGCGTTCTGGAATTTATTTGTCACTTGGGAATTACGGATCATCGAAAATTTCCTTGGAATGTCATTGATCGTTCATTATCATTTAAATTTTCGATGATCCGTAAAATTCCCAAGTGCAAAATAAATCCCACAACGCGGCAAATTTGAATAATTTATGGAAGACGAGGGGTTTTCAAAGCATTGGTAAAATGGAGGACATGAAGTAGCTAACTTGACGACTTAATTCGCAGAGCTTCGTCGACGCTACACGCCCAAAACTAGGCGAGGTCGTTTTTATATATGCTGGATTTTATCATACTTAACAATTACAGAAAACAAATCGGTAGTTTTTTCATAAGTCAAACAAACGTGAATATTTTGAAATTCACAAATTACGCACTATAAACATCTTGTTCTTCATTTGCTTATAACTTTTACTGGGAATTTCCGATCTTTTCCGATTATTCAGCAAAGGTTTAGGTGGTATCAAGCTTTCTAACAATAGGTGCGATCTTAGCATTATTGAAGCGTTCTTGCAACAGAGGAAGCAAATACACGAGCATATTATTTTGAAGCTAAAATTCAGCAGTGAACTGTGCAGCAATTTCTATGCAGCCGATTTTGTGGAAACTTGCTCACAGTAAACATTGAAGTCTTGGAACTTATTGAACGTAATTAGAAAAAAAATCTATCTTCGTTTTATGAAAAATATTCGCGATTTCGTAAAAAACAAGGTTTTCTAATAGCGCTTGTATCTCTAAATCTTAAATTTCGTTTGCCCTAAAATTAAAAGCCTTCTACAATTTAAAGATTCCTTATTTTGAATACCAAAAATTAGAGAAATCGGTTGACGCTTTCCTGCCGAAAAGTAGTTTTAAAAAAGGGAACCTCCGCTCCAATAAATAACCGCAGGCCACCTTAAACAATTTTGAAATAGGTGATAATTACATCCGTTTTGAAGAAAATGCATCCAAAACATTTCATGGAGGCTTGCTTGATTTGAAATATGAACCGCGCGTCGTGAGGCATATTTGTCATTCTGTAAGTGAACATCATGAGCCTTGTCTTATTGAATATTACCGCCTTTATATTGGTCTTGTGCAAATTTGCGCGAAAGAAGCTGGTGCATTCTATTTCAGGCCTAACGCGAAAAGAATGTGCTTTGACAAATTACCTGTGGGCATTAATACGCTTAATCGTTTATTGCCCGATATGTGCGAGACTGCCTGAATAAAGCGTAAAACTGCGCACTGTTTACGCGTAACGTGTGCGTCGAGTTTGTTTAATGCTGGCGTTGACAGCAAGCTAATTCGCGATAGAACGGGTCATAGATCGGATGCTTTGATGAAGTATGAGAAAGCTAAGGAAAAGGTCCAGACCAATGTATCAGCAATACTAAGTCCTAAGTTTGAATCATCAACAGTAAGTGCGACAGTTAGTGTCGATTCCAGCAGTGAGTCCGTGTCACAGAAGTTAGAAAAAGTTTCTCCGAATGTGGATATGGATACTATGCCAGTCTGTTTCGGTGACTTTAAGAAATGTACTGTAAACTTTAATTTCAAATGACTTCAGCTTGTCAGTTTGTAATTTGAAATGTTTTTCCTGGCCATTGTTTATTAAAAATTAATGATTCATGTTAAGCTGTGTTTGAGTAATCTATGAATATACAGATTAAGAACAATTTTATCACTAGTGATGAAAACGTGATGAAACACTAGTGATGAAAACGTGATGAAACACTAGTGATTTTCAACTGGTGTTTCATTGAGTTTCAAACTCATCCACCTGACCCGAATGGGGCGCTCTGGTTGGCTTATAACGTCATGAATTATTAATGAGTTTGAGAAGCTTATTTGAAGCACTTGAAACCACAGGCTTCCCAAGCTCGTGATAATTTTTTTTTTATGAATAAATTACTCTTGTTTATGTAAGCGCTCAGAGTGGAACGTGACTCTCTGAATTAAGCGGTGTTGTGTTACAATGTCGGCCGTTGGGAATTTGAGCGCTCTATAAGACGTTGTATGGCGATCGAAACAGCGTTTAATTTAAGCGTTCGATATGGTAAATTTTTGTCGTATTTTTTATAAAAAGAAGTAAATGAACTCACCTTGTCTGGTTTCTGTGTAGCTTTTGGGCTATTTAGGCGTTTTTAGGCGTTTTTGGGCGATTTTGTCATTTCTGTCCTAGCCTTCATAAGACGTAGTCAAGGCTGCTCACTGGCGGACGCCGGAATCTCGACCAAGCGCCGTTCAAAAAGCCGTAGCGTCCAGAAAATCGAACCGATCAGCTTAATTTCCAGCCACAATTAAACATACATGACCAGACTTCCTTCGAAAGTCTTCAATGTCGAAAGACCCCTTCTCTTTCCCCTCCAAATAAGCTGACTTTTGCGGCCGATCCGTAGATTCGCCTTCTCTGCAACCGCTTGTGATTTTCAAACTCGACACGAACCGAGTAAAGACCTGGGGCGGAGGTCAAATATTCCACATCCAGGGGTGGTACAGACGATTGACCGTACAGCACTTACACCATCCCCGCAGCGGCAATAACGATTCGCTCTATTGTCTTAGTCGACCAATCCCTGACAAATCCCGTAGGGAGACTTTGTAAACAGTTTCTAAATTTGAATATTGCGGGGTTTGCAGAGAGAATCGTTCTGTGCAATAGATTTAGAAATGCTCTCGAAATCCAAAAGATCAGGGGAAATTGATGTCGATCTGATCGCGCTTAAGAAGGCAAAACTTAGTCGTGGACCAAGATATTCAGCGCACTGGAAATTTGAAATTTTAAATCTGTGAAGTTTTCCTCGCCGGAAATGAGTTGAACTGATGAATTTATATTTTAACAATGCACCAGCGCTTTATCTTCGAGTATTTTAAGTCGCTTGATAACTTTAAATTTGTTTTAATATTTTAAAATCGATTAATATCGAAGTAGGAGTAAAAGATAGCCTGAAATGCCAGTCTTAAAAGAGAAGTTTAAGCTTTGACCGGAAGCAAGATCATGCATGGTTAATTCGACACATTAAGTACATATTGTTATTCGCCTGTTATTCGCATTGCAGCGTGTAACATTTCTGTCATAACAAGGACAAATTAAAAGAAGAGAATTATTGTCTAGTAGTTTTTTCTATTTAATTTAATTTTGTGAACATTACAGTGGCTTCTTTTTATATTTTTGGGACGATAATGGAACATGTTTAGTTCAATGATGTCAATCATCCAGTGTGTCGCAAGACAGTTCTAAATAGGTGTGAAAGTTCCCGGGAAAAACACGTGTAATTATTCGTTGTGCGCGTCTCAATTCATACACTTTCCTGAGTTTTGCTTTAAATTGTTACGTATAACCAAGAGACTATGGTTTAACATGTGAAGAAGACACTCGATGATGAGCGCTCGGTTAACCCATGGACAGGCGGAGATTGTGAGCGTGGCTTGTACAGGTCACAATCTGCTGGTTACAGGCCAAGCTGGAACAGGAAAGTCCACTGTTGTGAGGGAGATAATAGCAAATCTTTGTGAGGCTGGAAAGAAGGTTTCAGTAGTTTGTTCCAGCGGGATCGCATGCACGGTGTACGATTTAGGTGTGGCGTCAACTGTCCATTCCCACTACGGGTTTGGAGTTGCGGATCAACCATGGCGAGCGCTTGTGGAAAGGTCGAGCAAAAATAATGTGATCGTAGAGCGGCTGAAAGGGTGTGATGTATTGATATGGGACGAGGCGAGCATGTCAAGCCAACGAATGTTGGAATTGGTGAATGTAATGCATCATCGCCTCAGTGACGACATTCACGATAGCAAGCCATTCGGAGGGAAGCAGGTTATCCTGGTTGGAGAGTTCCTTCAACTTCGCCCCGTACCCAATGTCTTAGATGATGGTATGTTTATGTTTCATTCGCCGGTATTTAAAAGGGCCATTACTCATCGCTACGAATTAACTGAAGTCGTTCGACAAATGAACAAAGAATTCCTTGCTGCGCTGCAAGATGTCAGGGTTGCTATTTGCTCCAAAAATACCCTGGAATATTTGCGTTCACTTTCTAGAAGCATCGGCGATTTGGAAGAGCAAGCGATTCACATTTACTTCAAGCGATTGCCGGTGGACTTGAACAATAGACTAGCTCTCCGTAAACTTCCTGGCCCTGAGTTTACTTTCGAAGCTGAACATACAAATGAAACGAAAGGGATGAAATGGCCTGGTAGTTTAATTCTACATTTAAGGCAAGGTTGTCCAGTCATGCTTGTATGGAATTTGAATGATGAGCTGAAGAATGGCAGTCGAGGAATATTTGAACAGTGCGTTCAGGATAAACTTAAAGTGTCCTTCCCCGGCGTAGGCTCTGTTTTAATCGAGAAGCAAACTTGGTTTAAAAGGAACAAGCAAGGGAACGTTGTAGGTTCTATTAACCAGTTTCCGATTGTCTTGGCGTACGCTGTTACTTGCCACAAGTCCCAGGGCCTTACTCTAGCTTCCGCAGTGGTTCACTGTTCCAGCGAATTTGTTCCCGGTCTCACGTATGTTGCCCTGTCAAGAGTAAGGGATCCTAACAACTTGCAAGTTTTGAATTTTAGAGAAAACGTCTTGCTTACTCCTAATCCTCAAGTTTTAAGAGAATGCTCCACTGATATCGGACACTTGGACGAAGGTCTACATTGTTGTCGAAATCAAGATCTGCCACCTGAATTCTTCTCCGTTCAAGACCGATACTGCTTAGTAGACGAGGATGAAGAAGTTGACGAGAGTGTCTCTTACCCCATAGAACTTTCCGATGAACCAGTTGCTTCTTATTTCGAGAGGGACGGTGACGAACCTGAGATTGACCTTGTCCAATTGTACGATGAACTGTCAAAGCCTGATTCAGAACTATCAAGCCCGCCTGATTCTGTTGTTGTCAGAGAAATACTTGCTACAATGCAAATTGCTAAGCCTTTGACTGAAGCTGCAAGAGAGAAAAACGCAACGCTACATCAATTAGAAGAAAGCCTACAAGACAAGACGACCGTCTTCATTAAGCTGCTCTGGTTCCATTTGTATGAAATGTTTAAAGAACATATCATTGAGAAACAAGACGAGGTGACCGTAAACATCTCACGTGTTGGATTTACAGGTTGCACTGCTAAACTGCATCAGTTCATCACTTCTTCCCAGTTTTGTGATTATGTTAAAGGTCTCTTCAACATCAAAGAAGCAAGCGGTCCCAAAATGGCAGTGGCGACACAAATAAGTATGACCTTGTACGACAGGTTTCTGAGCTATTTAGTTAACATCATATCCCGCAACAACGAAGCAGAACGAGAGGCAGCCAATCAGATTTGATGTGTCTGAAATGTCCGGTCCAGGAAAGGCCAAAATCAGGCATGTCGGCGGATGGGCGATTAGAAAACTGCTTGATTCAGAAAGAAAATATGCAAGAGAAAACATCAACACCAAAGAGGAGCGCACTCTACAGAAAGTGAAAGAAAGTGTAAGAAACTGTGAGATAATCGAGGACACACTTCTAGTACCTTTTGAACAACTGCAAAAGGTTACAAGCCATCCGGAAACGTTGGAAGTGACTGAGGCACGGCAATTTAGGGAAAGAGGTCTAGTTCATATCTCAGATGCTTGTTTCCAGGTGTTTGTCCATTTGGAGCAATTGAGAGTAGATCTTATGAATTCTGCGAAACTACAACAGCACAAAGAAAACCTTGTTACCAACGCATACGAAGAGATGACCAACAATGAAGAATTAAAAACACTCTGGCAAGTCTGTTTTTCTGCTAAGGATGTCGTTGAACATCAGGTGAGTAACCCACGGAATTATTTCAGATTATCATAGATCAAAAAGAAGAGAGTGTTTTCCAGAAGGTACCAACTAATATTCTGGGTTTTTTTTAGGAGGCCATTGACAGCATGCGTGAAAGGGTGATCATGAAGTATGTAAAGATGGGGGGATGCCAGTATCTTCGAGACTTTAGAATGGATCAAAAATTGAAAAAGACTGCTGAGCTCAGAAAGCGAGTCATGGAACGTAGCAAGAAGAAGACACAGAAAAGCGACAGTGTACCATTCAAGGCAAGGCGCACTTAGTACTCACATAAATAACGTATAATCCAGAATTTAAGTGATTAACACATTTTTTTTTTAATTTTTTTTTCAATTTTACGACATTTTTAATTTTTAATGCGCCTGCAGACGGTCAGCGATATTTCCCTGAAGAAAGTACGTGTCGGTTTTCCCGGGAAGATTATTGAAGTTCTGAGCACGTTTATGGTCGTTTATTTCGTGGTTCAAAAGTACAAAACGGTATAAATTCGGATCATGTGCCGTGAGCGACAAATGGATGATTTTTAATAATTGCGTGTAACAACACAAGCCGTGTTTAAACAGCTCCACGAACAACAGACGAAGACCCGTCTCTGTGCGTAACAACAAAATACCTTGGGTGAGCTTTCTAACACTTTCCAATCAATTTAAGAAGCTTACCTGTTAATCTGTTCTAATCTATAGGTGTTCTGTACTCTGCACCGATACCTTTCATATTCAAGACCATTATCTAGTTTGCTTTATGAACCTGAATTAGTCGCCGATAAAATTAAGAAACAGGTTGAGTTAATTATCGATCAACGCCATGTTTTGTTATTTTACTTCTTCGAATCTCATTGCCTTGGAAAATACAACTTATCATCGACAGGTACAGGATTATATGTAATGTACAAGCTGTCATGTGTGCAGAGAGAATACGTAATTTTTCTAAAAGAACGTCACATTCAAACAATAACTTTTTGTTAGGGGGGGGGGGGGGGTGTTGGATTGTGAAGTTTTGAATTTTCAACAGGTGAATTCATAATTTTTATGTTCATGTTAGCAATAATAACTTATTGATTGGGATAAATTTACTTGACTTAGACAGTGACGCTAATTATTTCACATTTGTATTCTTTATCAAAGGATATCCTCAGTGACCGATCACCAGGCAAGATTGTTTCACATGGAAGATTGGTTGGCTTCTTAAATAAGCACAAGTTCAATGGTCTTATTCCTGTGTACACTAAGCCTCAATTAACCACACTGTGCGAAGCTTATGGCATTTCCCAGATCAGCAGATTGAACAAATCCAACCTTGCACAAGGACTGGCAGCAGTTGTTGTAAGAAACAGAGGCATGATAGTCCCTGGAGCAGTAGATTCTAGGCAATATACTGTTGTGGACTCCGAAATGGATCTAGCAACTGGACGGGTCTGCTTAAGACTGTCAGCAGTCCCAACAGGACAGCCCAGACAACCAGGTACATGTTTGTAGTAATAAAGCATTCCCAAGTAAACTGTTTACTTTATTATATTTGATTATCTCAAAGTGTATAATTTATGCAAAGATAAAGTACCCGTAATAATTACTTTGTATTTGCAAGGTTATTACTTGTTGAAAATAACACAAAGCAAAACTATTTCTAACCGTGTACAGTATGTACATATACAAAGGTTTTTATTACATGCTATTGTGCTACAGCAAGAAATTAACACACCTTGGATCATTAATTTTGATCCAGAATAAATCAATACAGTCCACTTTCTGATCATGATGTGTACACCAAAAAGAAATAAATATATATATTTTTTTACAAATATGAGTGACATTTCACTTGTTTATTGTTCTATAAGGAACCGATATCCACTAATATGCATTACTTAACAGGACACTAATTATTATCGCTTATTGTCTATTTGACTGTCACCGTAAAATTGCATGTGTATAATTGCACATAACTAGTAACTCTAAATTGAAAAATGTAGTGCCTATGACTTTCCTGTTTATCTATATAATTGAATATATACTGAGTTCCATGACACTTTTTCTTTTCTTGTCAGTTGAAGGAAATAGTTCTGAGCAATAAAGGCACAAGTGGGATCTTACACAAGGTATGTACAGTACTGTTCAATACGTGTCTTGTCTAAAGACCTAATACTCTATTCAATACATAACCCAGTACATGTGTAATTTTTTAAATTGAATTTCTCCTGACTCCCTTCACCGTAGAAATAAATCATGGTTTCCTGCCCTACATACTCAATGTTGGCCTAGTAGTGGTGGCTCCTACAAGAGCCGTTTGATATATTTACCTGTAGAGTGCAGTGTCAAAAGCTTGACCTACAGGATTTTTCCCTGCGTTGTGCAATGCAGAGTGGGGACTCCTAAAATAACCTTTTGTGTTTATTTTATTAAGAAGATTTTGAGGGTTTGAACAATGAACAAGTAGTAGCTTCACTAGATGGAGTACCAGCATTACTCTTATTGCTAATCACTGTCTGCCCAAACCGTATTGAATTTTGGGTGGACTCCTGCTGATGGTAGGTTGGGTTGTTGTTTTGCCCATTGCAGCTTCTAACCTGGCAGAAGTGATTTTCCACACAGTCCTGGTTGATGATCGCTGGTTTGATAACAGACTGTGGGAATTTTTCCAGTTTAATACGCACCATGGCATTAAACCCAATACACATTGACTGGATGTCGAACCAGAGCTTACTCAAAATGAATTTTGAATTATCTCCTTCACATTCATCTTTCCAAGCCAGCATAAATGAGTGAAATTTTTGCAATCTTTTCAATCTGGTATCACACATATTAGTGATAGGGCATTTGGAATTGAACATTTCAATTAATTGTGAAGTATGCTGGAGGAGTTGTATGGCAGAATCAATTGAGGTTCCAGCATCTTGATCTTCAGTACTGGTGGAACACACGTGATCACGATAACACTGCAAAATATAACAAATTTAAGCCATCCTTAATATGAGAAAAAAATAATGCTTGTAAAATTTGTTGTGTTTTGCACAATGCATAAAATTATAAATTTATTGGAATGTCACTTGAGAAGCTAGTTGACCTTATGATTCTTTCAATATATTTGATGGAATGAAGTGTTTGGTATTGACAAAACAATGAAAACTGACCTGCATCATAAACAGCATTTTGTTGTCAAGAACATCTTCTGCCAGGTGGTTACGCATTTTGGCAGCGGGGTCCAGCTCAAAGTGGAGGGGCGTCAGACGTTCATGTAGGGGCAGTGAAAAGTTGGACTGATCCCAGTTGAAAGCGTCTTTCCACTGCTTCCATGTAATTGTTTTGCCTTTCAGTGTCAAGCATCTCGGCTTCTTGCTGACGTTACTTTTCTCAAGATTGTTTCTAATCTTTTTGAAGTTATGCTGCAAAAAAGGAAATGAACAATTTAGATTATGCATGTGTCTATGATACAAGGATACATTTTAGAGCTAGGAGGGTTAAACAACTCATTCAGAGAACTGAATCATTCTGTAATTTAATTACACTTTGCCAAATGTTAATGGAGACTATAAATTGGATAAACAATATTGTTAATTTCAGTATTATGAAATGTGTATGGAAGCATTGTTCAGTCTGTGTACTGAAAACCTCACACCTCTCACCTCAGACAAGCTATGCATAGATAATTATTATTGATAAAGTTAATACTCACACAGAATTTAAAAATATAATAATTCACCTTACAATCCATGATAAACACCATTGGCTCCCCAGTGTATGGATTTCGGGTAACAAAGTTTTGGGCTGTTGGGTCAGAGTCTTTGAAATGTAGCTGAAAGAACTGTCTGTTGCAGTCAGCGCCATCGAGAATACACCAGTATATGCTGTTGATACAATATATTTTATTAATGAGACATCAATGACAAGCATGTTGTTCAGTCAGCTGAAAGTGAATGTTAAACAGCATATAACTTGGAATAATTTTATAGGGAGTTCTATCCGCTCTGTATGGCTGTATGAATACCAATTAATTAAGGGCGTCAGTTGACGGTTATATTTTTCCTGACAACTAATTATTTGGTTTCCTTTGCAGGTGTTTACGGCAAGGCAGCTGCTCAGTTAACAATGAAATAGTTACACAACTTACTTGAATCCTACTTCATTCATTGCCTGGACCCCTCTCCAAAATTGTAAATACAAATCAGTAGCAGAACAGTGGGCTGATGGAAATTGAGCTATAGGAAATCTAAAGCCACAATCACTTAGGAAAATGAACTGGAGAACATGGGTAGCAAGCGATGGTTCAGAGTTTCCTGTAAATGTAACAAAGGAACATACCGTAATTCAATAATAATTATTGTAAGACTCAAGACAAAAATGCTCAGGAAGGGTACTCCGGATTGAAAGTGATGGGGAGGTGCGAATGGGGACATAAATTAAAACCCACAAAAATCCCTAGGGCTTGAAGCGAAACCCCCCCAAAAAACGAAATCATGAATTTCAAACCCAAAAAAATCCTTCGCACCTGCCCATCTCTTTAAATCCGTAGTACCCCCCTGCGAAAAAAATGTAACATTTCAATACTACAGTTGAACCCTGCTAACTCGAACTCTCAAGGGAAACAAGAAATACTTCGAAATAGCAGGGGTTTGAGTTAGCCGATAGTAAATGACTGAAAAACAATAGCAAATTGAATGGATGTGAGTTCGAGATAGCGGGGAGCAACCGAGTTCGAGTTACCAGTGTTCTACTGTATTTGTAATATTTGTCTGAGTGAACCTAGTGTTTATAACTTCAAGTTGAAAACTATTCAACACAACACTACTATTGGGTTGATTTCCTCAAGGAAATTATTCTTAATGAGGCAGTTATAAGCATATATACAAAGTCTCACCCATGAGCTTTTCCATGTAATCGTGGGCTTCTCCTAGTTCAACGAATCCAACTAGTTTGTGTTTCCCATTTTTGACCACCATTTCAAGATTCTCCTAATATAAGTAGCACATTCAATTGATGAGATATAATAACAATTCCATTTATATCATATCATATAAACAACCATCAGGGTTGTAAGTCCCTAGATTTTAGGAATTTTAAATAATCTCTTTATATTGTTGAATCAGATGTAATTACTTTGTTATGTTGCAGTCACAATAGGCATCAAAATGTAAAAATGTGTGCCAAAATGCATAAATGGTACATAATTCTGTTAGCCTGGATGACAGATGTTTGTGAGATTTACATTATACATTAATTAAGTACCTGGATTTTCATTTCGTCGATTACAAATCCTCCCAATAGTCTTCAGGTTTAAAGTTTCTAGCCTTTGCCTCAGTCAGGCACCACTCTAAAATGGTGTTACCCCAACCTACTTCTTGTTGAACTCTATTTTTGTACATCCTAAAAAGGCATATGTTGAAAGAGGATAATAATCATTTTTGAGATTTGTTGATATGAAAAACTGGCTACAAGTTGTGATTTGCTTTAGTCACTAGCAACCATGGTATCATAGATATTCACCTGATTGTTTTTGTTACTTGGAAGCTTGATAAAGTTCCGCAGAGGGTCTAACACATGTGGGTTTTTGCAATACAGGTCGATGCATAGTCTTATTATCCTGCAAATCGATAAATAATTTATTTTAAGGGCAAATAACTTATGACAAAAGTTATATGAGAATGACTATAATATTGTGAGAAAATGCTCTTACTATTTTTTAATGATTATGTTATGAGTGTCTGGTATTATCAATATAAATGAATGAATGAAATAGCGAAATAATGAATGAATGAATTAATTAATTAATGAGTGAATTAAATAATTAATTAATACAACAAATAATAAATTTCAGAAGGACTGATACTACTAGTGATAGTTTTTAAGGGATATTCTCAGTCGCACAGCTATGTACCATATTCGATGCACTTACTTTGGATGCCACCGGTATCCATTCTTGCTGGCAGTATGCAACAACTTGTTTTGCTGCTCCCAAAGGCATTGCATACCCTCTGGTACACTTTTTGACTCACATGACTTGAACATGCTAACCAGGTCTTCTTGGTCTTCCTCATCTATTTCTAGGGCTTCTGAGTTAAACTTATCCCTCCAGTACTGCTCTCTAGTTTCGGCGTTTCTTCTCCTTGTTTGTTCTTTTTTTAGTTGATCCAGTAGCTCCTCCCTGGTTAAGAACCGCTTGTTGCTAGCTGGATGCACAGCACCTCTGCTATCCCTTCTCGCCTTCCTTTGGCCATCCACCGTCCTCAAACGGCCACAATTTAGACAAGGGCCCCCAGAATTGCAAACGATCATACAGGTGGACGAAAAAACTCTGGTCTGGATTCCTTTTGTAGGATCTGCCAGGTCTGACCATGTGCCAATTGTGTGAGGCAGCAGGGTAGATACCTTTTCGCCGCTTTCTAGACCAAATCCATTACACAGAGTTGATCTGTCTAGGAATCTCAGGCTTTCGGCAATAAGGTTTTCCAAAGATGGAGCGGAACAGTGAACATGGCTTCCAAGTTTAAGCAGTTCCCCCAAATCAGCTTCGCAGCCATGTGATTTCAATTTAAATTGTGGCTCACAAGATTGCTCTCGGGGAAGCTCGACTGTCAGTTCTAAGCTTACTCGCTGGCCATTGAATTCTAACTTTTCTCTGCGGTAGAAAGTGAACAGGAACTGCCCATCAATTTCAAATTGCCAACCGTCCGGAAATGACAGTTGTAATGACCGATGCTTTAGACCCGGGGTTAGAGTACTGCCATCTCTTTCGATCCGTTTTAAGTTCATATATGCTACCTGACGGTTATCTCTAGGACCACGTTTTGCATATTGTACTTTGTTGGCCCATAGATCCATGATGATACTTCCAAGAGCATTTCTCGACAATTCATTTGGCTGATTCTCCTTCTCTTCTTGACTGTGATTTATTATGTCGTTTGCGAAGGTTATGTTTTCTTCGACGTATTCGTAGTGTGAAAGGACCCTATCAGAGAAATAATATCAGCTAAAATCTTGTTTTCACCTCCAAATGTACGTAGTACGAGCAAAGTATAAAGTTTATTTTATGCTACAATATTTGTGTCAACTCACCAAAATTTCCAGTGCGCTGAATATCTTGGTCCACGACTAAGTTTTGCCTTCTTAAGCGCGATCAGATCGACATCAATTTCCCTGATCTTTTGGATTTCGAGAGCATTTCTAAATCTATTGCCACAGAACGATTCTCTCTGCAAACCCCGCAATATTCAAATTTAGAACTGTTTACAAAGTCTCCCTACGGGATTTGTCAGGGATTGGTCGACTAGGACAATAGAGCGAATCGTATTGCCGCTGCGGGGATGGTGTAAGTGCTGTACGTCAATCGTCTGTACCACCCCTGGATGTGGAATATTTGACCTCCGCCCCAGGTCTTTACTCGGTTCGTGTCGAGTTTGAAAATCACAAGCGGTTGCAGAGAAGGCGAATCTACGGATCGGCCGCAAAAGTCAGCTTATTTTGGAGGGGAAAGAGAAGGGGTCTTTCGACATTGAAGACTTTCGAAGGAAGTCTGGTCATGTATGTTTAATTGTGGCTGGAAATTAAGCTGATCGGTTCGATTTTCTGGACGCTACGGCTTTTTGAACGGCGCTTGGTCGAGATTCCGGCGTCCGCCAGTGAGCAGCCTTGACTACGTCTTATGAAGGCTAGGACAGAAATGACAAAATCGCCCAAAAACGCCTAAATAGCCCAAAAGCTACACAGAAACCAGACAAGGTGAGTTCATTTACTTCTTTTTATAAAAAATACGACAAAAATTTACCATATCGAACGCTTAAATTAAACGCTGTTTCGATCGCCATACAACGTCTTATAGAGCGCTCAAATTCCCAACGGCCGACATTGTAACACAACACCGCTTAATTCAGAGAGTCACGTTCCACTCTGAGCGCTTACATAAACAAGAGTAATTTATTCATTAAAAAAAAATTATCACGAGCTTGGGAAGCCTGTGTTGAAACCTTAGTGCAAGCTACTAAATAAACCTTGCTATATATTCAATATATTCAATCTGAACTCAGGCTATTTGTTATTGTTTTTCATTTCCAACAATCTAATGGATTTAATAAATGCTAGTCTCTCACAACTCAGCCTCCAGAGATATTATCCACAGATTATCAGCAACAGTTTATGAACACATATAAACATAATCACAATCAAAGTTGGCTAAAGTTGGACACTGAGTTGGAGGAAGAGGTCCCAAGTGGAGCAGTGTTTTGAATAACAATACAAGTAATATAAAGAAATAGCAACATATTTTGGCATCTTGGCAGTGATCCTCTGTTGTCACGAAGGGCATTTAGGCTGCTAAAATCCTATCAAACAAATGGAGAAAAAAACCATGATCAAACATGTGAAAAGAAACGAATATAACTCGAAGACAGTAGTGTGAACTCGTGCTGATAACTCCCGCGAAATCAAAAGTACATGTCACGAAACACAAAAAAGCTACAACTTCAAGTCCAATTTTGACTGTTAAAACAGCGGGGTCCGCCTGGGCCCGCCGACCTTTTCATAAACTTAACTATCCAACTACATTTCTGTGTAAAAATAATCTAAGATACTGATCACCAGTAGCAAAGAAAATGCCATATGTGTACCCATGTTACACACGAATGATAAACAAAGGTTTCCAAGACAGCTCGGTTTTCATTGACAAATTTTGATACGAAAAATGCTTACCTGAACTTATAGCTTGAACCATAGCTTGCTGAGGTAATCCTCTAACAGATCCCCTTAAATGATGAACTGAATCGCTCGATAACAGAAGAAATCCACTGAAAAAGGACAAGCTATCCTCACACACGACACAAAAACACATTCGCCATTAGTATCGCCCAGCTGATGCGTGATTGGATGAATGTAGTCACGTGAACCTAACCGACACCGCCTGGTTTCGCGCATTCCTCCAGGAAATATTGCGTGACGAGCCAAAAGAACATCTGTGCGGCGTCTGTGTAGGGAGTGTAGCTAATTGTCGATTCTACTAATAACTGAAGTTGGATAATAACATGGTATATCACGCGCTTTTTTGTATTGATTCTTAATTTTCTTTGTTATAAAGACGTATTCGCAATGGGAAAATTGGTGAAAAATTAACACTGATGACAATTAATCCTTTTTGTAATCGACCTCATCCCCCCCCCCCCCCCTCTCCTTCCAAATCACTTTGTCAAAATCATCAGTATGACAAAATTGAACCATAAAAATAGATAGTCTTCTATTTGGAACAAGTCAAGGTAATCACGCATTGGATTATTAGAATAACTTTGTTTAATGACAGTGAAAACAAAACACAGCTGAACGCTACAATTTAAAATGTACAATAATTTCATGATAATTAAACTGATTAATAACAAGTAAGTTAGAAACGCTACAAGAATGTTGATTTGAATTCAAGGGAGACTATATCATGCTAAAGCCTGGTTTTCACTAGCAACGCAAGCGCAAGCAACATACGCAGACGCAGTAACGTGTTGATTTATACGAAACAAAAGGCACTGATGATGATATGTTGCTTGCGTTTGTGCTTGCATCGCTAGTGAAAACCAGGCTGGTAATTAATCACAGTCTATACAACCGAATGTGAACATTTTTTATGATTTCTCTAGATATATTTTAATTTCTTATAATATAATGCTGCTGTCTGAAATTCGACTTCTGTTGTCGCTGAAAATTAATAAGCGTTATATACTTTTTATATAAATGCTTTTATCACAAAAGTTAAGTAAAGCGGATTGGCTAATAAATTTTGGCCTTGTAACCAAAGAATTAATGCTAAAATGGGACCATTAGAGAGGCTAGTTGCATCCAGAAGGTTCATGTTGAAACTATCCTTTGTCAAGCTCTGCCCTTACAGCTGTAGCTGTAGGTTGTAAATGTATGACAGACTTTTTCTGCATCATTTCCATTTCTGGAACAACCTTTGATCGGCACGCTGCATGTGCTTTTGGTTTTCGTCAAAAAATCCGCGAGGCCGGCCACATTTTAAAGAAAACTTAAAAACTTTTAACCTATTAAGAAAACGGGGGGAAAAAGTGGAAGTCAAAAGGGATAGCAGAATAGGAAATGGCAAGACATGATCGCTATTTATTTAATTAATTATTAATTAATCGGCTTTTTGACATTTCTTTGTTGATTGATTCATTCATTACCCCTTGCGATCCCAATCTCTTTACTGTTAGTCGATAGTCGAAGAACCGATGGCGAACGCCTCTAGATTAACTTGTTCAAGGAACATGAAAAGGACTTTTGTGCTGTTGAGATGGTGCGACCCTCTGCGGGTACCACGTGCACCCGAAATAAGAAGTTTACAGGCGACTGGGAGAAAAAAAGAAATAGAGTTTCCCAACAACGTAACTTCGCAAATCGTGAAGGAAATGTTGTTGAATAAGTTCAGCAACCACCTCAATGCTGACGAGGTGTCCAGGTAAGATAAATAAAATCATAGAATGAATTTCATCCTTCTACTTTGCTGATAGAGTGCTATTCCATTTACAGATTGCTGTTTTAAAAAGGAGTTGGCACTTCGAACTTGCTGACGCATGCCGGTGCAATGAATGACATGTGCGGCCAAGCCATGCGGATATACAGAAGCACCTCCAAAGTTTACATGCAGATTTCGCTAGGTAGGAATTTCGGTTTTCAATTATGGTACATCGGCCATTGAGCGCTGATCATATCAGGTCTAGCTAACTCGGACTGCTATTGTATACCCAGGGGAAAGTCGGAAATTTTGAAAAGGTACCATAATGTCGTTTTGTGGGCGTTGCTCCAATCATTTTCACCCCCAAGAGGTACCAATTCTGAGTCAAAAATAGTTTGTCATAATTTTTTCCCTCTTAATACCCTAAAAGGTACCGGAATAACTCTAACAGTCGTAATTTTAGATTTGAACACCCCTAAGCGGTACCGAACCACGCATTTAACCCCTAAAAGGTACGATGATCACCCCCGACACTTTTAAATAAGTCCCCCCCCCCCACGGGATTGTATATCGTTTCATAATTATTCAAACAAGCGCATTTATACTTTATGCATCTACTGACATCGAAAGATCCTGTACCACAAGTCATTCAAAGTTTTGCCAAATTATCTGAGTTCCTGGGGTGTAGATGAAATGCTTTGAATGAAACAGCTTAGCGGCGGGCTTAGCAAACACAGGTGAATAGACCCTTTGTTTCCTGGGTTTGTCGACACGACGGGCGACATGAGTGGCATGCTTAACGCCATTTCCCTTGCATGATGTCCACATATTTAATAGAACATCTTCCTCTCTTTCTTTTTTTAGATGGAGGTAACTCTGGAAACTCTGCACCGCACTCTCCTTCTAACTTGAATCCCCGTGACCAGCCGTACGATCAAGGTTTACGACTTTTTTGTTTTGTCTTTTTTTTTGGTATAAAGTAGATTTCTATTTCGAACTTCGATTTCTCAAACCCTCGATTTCTCAAAAATCCCAATTTCCAGAACCAAAAGTTGTTTCCCTTGGACCCAATATCATGCGGAGGTTCCGCCTAAAAAGACTGGGCATACTCTCCCCAGTTTTCGCTCACATTAGAGCCTTTCGATCTTGACGAACAAAAATACTGCGCTATAGTTTCTATGCATATAAGTTCAAAGGAGAACGATTTCGTAGAACTCTACAAACTTATTTCTTATCCTTTTCTATTTTAAAAAACTACTGTTTTGAACTTTGCTTTTGTTTTGTTGCCATTGATCGATTAAAAAAATTACACTCACTGTAAGCTTATTTGTAATTGCAGATCTTTCTGACAATGAGCAACAAATGGAAGGGAATGATGACGTCCAAAGACGTTCAGAAGGTAGAAATTTTGAATTTTAAGAAATAACAAGTAATAAAATAATGTAAAGATGGTAACCTTATACATGTACTGTAATAAGTAGGTTTATTATAAACTCTATTCAGTTTGAATACAGTTAGTAACTTAAGCTTGTTATACAGTACATGTACAATGGTTGTTTAGCTGAATTGGATAGTCTGATCTATTAAGCTTAATACTTTATTAAAGTAAGTTTGAAGTATGGGTTATGTCGAATGTTACTTGAAATCTCCATCAGTGGAATAACATGGTTAGAATTTTGCCAGCTTGTGTCACCTGATCCTTTAACTGTAAAAAATATAAATTTTTAATTGATTGTTATCAATGAATGTTCAAGGCACCTGTTAATAAAATACAAGAGATGAGGCGTTCATTTTATTATATCTTGTATATTCAGAAGACACACTGCCACAGCAAGCTACCGTTGTTAACATGGTCATTCCTGTACCATCCAGAGGAAACAGGGTTCAGCCTCCAAATACAACTGGTTAGAAAATGAAATGCTTACTGTAGCTACCCATTGCGAACCTACATTGGGCGTAGTCACGTGCGTAGTCACATGAGATAAAGAAAAACACTAGGATATTGAACCGCCATCTTGGATGCTTGTTTTGTGACATTTGTGTATCTTGGAACTCTTGAACTGTTTGAACTTGATTTAAATTGATTTGAACTTGATTAGAAATACTGTGATTAGTTCGAAACAGTCGGTAAGTTTTGGCTGATTTTGTTATCCCGGCTTTTAGCCTTGGATTCATTCGTTATTTATTGTAATTCTTGTTGTTGTTACAGAAAACCTAACTTAACCTCATGCATCATTGTACTGCTAATCTACATGTAACTGAATCTACTGGATTAAATTGGAACGTTTGAGTTTTCGGACATTCGACTTTAATACGCGGTTTGTGACCTGCGTAACACTTACCATGATTGGTGGATTAGAGATGAATTACCAGCAAAAATGATCTGGTACTTGTACATGTACGTCGGTATTAAATTCTCCTCTTTGTGGTTCCATAAGGCACTGACAGAACTGCTCATCAACGGGTAGGAAGTACAGTTGAACCCCGATTAAGCGGTCACCTTTTATGCGGCCATCCGTGGTGGTTAAGTGGCCAGATATCAAAGTCCTAAAATTATTGTCAGTATAATACTGTGAATAAAATCCTTAGGTGTTGAGACGTTGGTTTCAAATTTGTATTACAGTGTATATCTTGTATATTCAGATGATGCACAGCAACCTACCGTCGCTGACATGGTCATTCCTGGACCGAGAGGAAACAGGGTTCAGCCTCTGAATACTACTGGTTAGAAAATGAAATGCTTATCAACAGTTTACCTCCTGATGAGATATGCACTTAATCATAGCCACAGTAAAATGTCCAGGGTTTGGTCGCTCAAAGCATATTATAGTCAACTCTCACCATTACCAGAAATCCGAGACATTTTACTCCCGCGTACGTTTGGCCAGTGGTTTCCTCAGGAAGTACTGAGCATGCACTTTAGCGTCAGGTTTCATGTCAACATGGAACGAAGTTCTAGATTCGGTGGGAATAGAGTTGATTTCAAAGCTTTAAATTCTATATCTACCTTGGATTTAGAACCTTTTTTGAAAGGCATAAGAAAACATAAATACGGATCTAAAGTTTATCTGGTGGAGAGGCGTATTAGCCGGCGAAGAGCAAAGAATGTGTGTTTTTTTTGTGTGAATAATTTTGTAATTTGGCGCCTTTTGAGGCTTTTTAGGAGTCCACAGATTTTTGAAACAGTAGTACAAAGCTTGAAAAAGCTAGGCTGCTAAGCTGAAGTAAATATGGCGGAAAAATATGGCAGCTGCAGTGCAGAAAACAATCGAAATGGGTCGTTCCTCGCGTCCTACAAGACATTCGCAAGCCCAAATGAAGGTAAAGTCTATTCGTAAAAAACGTTTTTTCGGTGATGATTTGCAGCCATCTGGTTTATCATCGAACGCTGTTTTTAACGTATTTAAACAGATTTTGAGGGGTCGGCAATGATGGAAGCATCTAACACATTAACAGCTCAAAGCTCGGAAAGCAAGGTAAGTGAATGTATTTTGCTGAAATTACAAAAGAAGTAAAGCAGAGATTCTCTGTTAGTTTGGCTAAATTTCGCGGCTCAAAGAATAAACAACATGGTAAAAAAACCTTTGCATCGTAGTGCAGTTGCATATTATTTGTCAACGAGAGGTCGGCACATAAAATTTAATTTATTTAACCTACCAAAAAATCAGATTTTGTTTTAGCTCCCATACATTTCTTTGTACCATCGGGAAGCAATTTTTAAATTGCTATTTGATTGACATTCAATATTCGTGACGTGAAATGTCTCGGATTTCTGGTAATGTTGCGAACACCCTGTTATTACGGACACCCACTATTACGGACAAAATCCAGCTCTCCACCGGCAAAAACTATAGAGGTTTGACTGAAAATGACCACATAATTCATGCATAGTGTATGAGCGCAAAACAAAAGATGTGCACATTCATGGACCCTCCAACATAAATCTTTGCCTCTTTGTTTGCACCTTTGAAGTTTACCGGGCTTCATAACCATTTCCCTCTATTAACTAGACATGTATGGTTACATGTACACCAGCAAAAATGATCAGATACTTGTACATCGGTATAAATTTCTCCTCTTTGTGGTTCCATAAAGCACTAACAGAACTGCTCATCGCCAGATTGCACGTATAGTGGTCTATAGTGAGTAGTGTTTACTTGTCTGAAAACAACTTTTGAATGACATTTTGTTATTTAAAGTGTTGAATTAAGCTATTTGCATAGGTACTGGCATTTTTTATCCTGTGAAATGCTTATACTTGCACGCAATTATACTACTACTAAAGTGTGTGTCTTTTAGTATGTCTTTGACTTCTTATAAATTCAACTTGAACTGATCTGTGCTTTCTTGTGTACTCTCTAGTCTCTGATAGTCGAGATGATGAGCAAGATACACAATGCGGTAGAATGCCATTTCGATCATCAACACCAAATCAGATTCCAAATTTGTATAGGAAATAGCATGAGTTGTAGTAGTATTTGGAAATAATACCACGAGTAATATTTCAAAATTGTCCAAAATATCACGAGCCGCTTTGGTGAGTGATGAGGGTCCCCTATACCCCATTGCAAAATTCAATCACGTAAAAATATTGGGCCTTTTCACACGTCACGAATAATATCCAAAATTCATTGACGTTCACGCGAAAATCGGACGAAATCGAGGCGATCACGTTTCACGTCAAAATAAAAAACAAATTCACGGATCAACCTGTTTAGACTGTGTATTCTCCGAATTTGGCTCTTTGAGTTTTCATCTCAATTCCAACAGCTCTGTCAGGCCTCTTTGGGTCTTGCAGGCATATCTTTAACAGTCTTAACACAACCTCTCAACAGTTAAAGCCTAGATAAATCGTTTACCTCCCGAAACGTTTCGACTGCTTCACGACCCTTTACGGCTAGTCTTCGTCAGGTGACAAGATTGTTTACGTGTATATAAAGACTGATCAAGACTCCGATTTTCGTCGAATATCGCGCTTTGTCCGTGCGATAAATTGCCGATATCTCGGCGAAATATCGCATGGATTGGCATCGCGTTAAAACGATAATTCATCGAGATATCGTCGAGATATCGCAGAGATATCGTTCTAGCGATAATTCACCGTAACAATATTTCGCTGAGCCGAACGAGATTTCGTTCTAGCGATAATTCGGCGCAACGATATTTCCCAGAGTCAAGCGAGATATCGTTTTGGCGATAATTCGCCGTAACGATATTTCCCAAAGTCAAACGAAACATTGTGTTGCCGAATCCAAAACGAACATGCAGCGCTTTCATACAAATAAAATGTAAAACGTTCAAATGATCTTGACATCAAGTTAAAAAAGCAAGCAAATGTTTTAGGTACATGTACTTACGTACGGAATGGCAACTTTCATCTAAACTCCGCCATCCATAGATGCAAAACAAACCCGCGCAGTGATCGAATCGAAACCAAAGAAATGTGAAACAACACAAGTCCAGACATCGGTAAATAATTTTAATTGCCACGATTCCAAACACATTTCCAATGCAATTCAAATGAGAAACTTCCAAAGTCACACATTTGGCAGAAAAAATGATTTACTGTAAATAAACAATGATAAAAATAAAAGCGAACAGCAAAGCGATGTATTTCCAGCGAACGCGAATCGTCACGTGTACACGTGACAACCACTTGAGGAATGTTTACTTTGTGAATGCAACACGTGATTTCTAACCATGATCGTCTTCACAAACTCGAGATCCAAATTGTTTGGCCTTTATCAGCCCTGTGTCCGTTTGAAATAAACCCGGACTTCATTTTCGCAATTATTTGTTTGCAAAACAAATCTTGGATGCAGTGAATGAATGTATAATTGTTATAATGCTCTGTAATGTCGGGCTTCACGTGGCCGCGTAGGATACATGTACGGATTAAATGATGAAGTTTTTCCAACTGAAAGTCAGCTGGGAAGTCATGGTCTATGAATGTGAGTACTTTGCTTTCTGATCATTATTGATACAATGCTATCTTAACGGATAGTCCGCCATTTCAACGTCTGGAAATGTGAATATATGGATCGCTTGCCGTTGTTCGATCCCGAGTGAGACTGTTTTCGCTAGCCACATTTGTGGATCGTTGTGTCGGCTCCGCCGCTCACAGTTCACGCAAAGGAAAAAGAAAACCTCTGGCAACTAGAGTGGTAACATTATCTCACTAAATGGCAACGATATCTCGCTTAGTAGCCACGATGTATCGCTGAGAAGCAACGATATGTCGCTGAGTGCCAATGATATTTCGCTGACAGGCAACGATATTTCGCTGTGTCAACGATATTTCGCTGACAGGCAACGATATTTCGCTGACAGGCAACGATATTTCGCTGAGTGCCAACGATATTTCGTTGACAGCCAACGATATTTCGCTGAGAGGCAACGATATCTCGCACAAGGCTCAGCGAAATATCGCAACGATTCGAACAATAGATACTCCGAAATATCGCGCGATATATCGTTTCGAAAAAAATATCGTTCAATTTTGCTGATATATCGCGAAATTAGCGATATTCGCCGAATATCATTTGCATTACTTTTGCACAATACTGTAGTAATTATGACTTTTCTACACAGTCATGTAGTTTGTAAGCAGTGAAGCACCACAAGGAGAATAGGGAGGAGGTGCAAAAAGAGAATAATTATATAACAAAATACAGCCTTGAAGCTTTAATAAACAAATTAGTGACAAACAATAATTGTTTGTTACTAATTTGTTTATTAATATTCTCTTTGTGCACCTCCTCCCTATTCTCCTTGTGGTGCTTCACTGCTTATTGTTTGTCACTATATTTCTCAAACTTTGTCTTCACAGAGTTTCGACAAAACACTGATCCCCGGTCAACTGACCGGGGGTCTCCATGTGTCCAACTGTCTCCATGCGGAAACTAGCTATAAAAACAACAGAATAAACACACGCGAGCGTCATGCATGTACGATACAGCAACCGGAAGTGACATTGTTGGATCGTTCCATCCAGTAGCGCTAACATGTGAAAAGCTTATTATAAGTGACGAATAAATGAGGTGCTCCTGGAATCAGTTATACATTGAAAATCCTTAGTATTTTGATGACTAGGTACATCAAGGAAAATGCTATCCAATAGCACCAAAGGTCGTATTTTAAAATGGGGAAAATTGGCCGGGGACCTGGAACCCGGGGGGGGGGACTCCCGTATAAAAGAGATGGGGGTGATTGCAGTACCTTTTAGGGGTTCAAATTTGAGGTTTGGTACCGCATAGGGTGTTAAAATCTAAAATGACTGCCGTTAGAGTTATTCCGGTACTTTTAGGGTTTTAAGCTGGAAAAAATATATAACACAGGGACTAGTTATATATGGGAGTCCCCCCCCGGGCCTGGAACTACCAAGATCCAACAATAACTTCCGGTTGCTGCATTGTACGTGTGTGTTTATTTTGTTGCTTTTATAACTAGTTTCTCATGGAGGCAGCTAACATGCTTATGATGTGAGAACTTATTTCGCGCTCGCTTATCTGAGAAGAAAACCTGTACATTCAATGTACTTGCAATGAAAGAGTAGAGAGTCAGTAAACCTTAGCCACACTTCTGCCATCTTGGAAAGTTCAGGTAAGCTAAAATTTATTTATGAACTTGATTTAGTCTCTCATTGTATTTTTCTTGACTTTTGTTTTGTTTTTCTCATTTCCCCATTGAATTTTAGAGGGGGTCAGTAGGGGAGTAAGTAGAAGGTTAGTAAGGGGTCAGTTGACCAGGGGTCAGTGTTTTGTCGAAACCCATCTTCACAGTAGTAGTAGTAATTTTTTTAGTACTAGTAGTAGTAATGATACACAAGCATTCTCAAAAAAATTATCTCAAAAACAAGGACAAACTTCATCTGAGGTTCAAATTAAAAACAAGAAAATGACCAAATTATGAGGCTGGTGCAGCTATTGTGTAATCCTATAATTATTTCCTTTTGATCAGAAGATCCTCATATGATTGCAGTTAAAATATACGAGAAGATGCCATATGGTAAGTAAATGGACAAAGTGATTAGTTTCTAATGAAACTGTGGTGCTGCGTCGGCGGGCAAGTGAAACACTATGTTGATTATCAACTCAGAGTTGATGAAGGTAAATTAACCGCCGTAGCGAATTTCTAAAAGCTGACGTTTCGAGCATTAGCCCTTCGTCGGAGCAAAGTGGAGGATTGTGGGTTGTGTGTGTTTATATATTAGAGTATAAGGAGTTCTGTGATTGGAGGAAGCATGGTAACGGAGAATGCATGAATAAATTAGTTAGTTAAACGAGAAGCGTTCGTTGATCCCATGGGGCCGATTTGAAAGATAAATTTGTGTTCTGAAGTTTTACGACTTTCAGTGTTGCCTTGATGAAGGGAAAGGCCGCAAACAATCATGTTGTCAAAAGAATGACCGGGGAGATTAAAATGTTTAGACACAGGTTTAGAGGCATCTCTATCGTTGTTTTTAACGTCTCTCAAATGCTCACGGAAGCGATCTCCTAGTCTTCTTCCTGTCTCTCCAATGTAAAGCATTTTGCACAGAGTGCAAGTTATGCATTACATTAGTGGATGTGCAGTCAAAACGATCGGTGATTTTGGTAAGTAAAGTAATATACTCTTACTACATGTATAAACTAAAAATCCACCTGTCATAATAATATTTCAACCATATTTTTCTTCTTTTCACACAGCGCACTCATGGTATATAATGGTGTCTTCTCCATCCCATCCTACCCGATTAGGTCAGGTCGAGGAGGAAAGGGGAGGGGACGAATGGGCTTGGAAGTGAAAAAAGTGAAGAAGAAAAAACAAAACAAAAAACAGAAAAGATACTCCTAGGAGGTAATTTACCGTTTGTTTTATAGATACAGGAAGTGGTCCTGCGTATGACATCGGAATTCTAGACAATTTATTAATGTCCAGAAGCATACCACAACGACTGCAAATTTTATGCTTAACAGCCATGGAGGTATTTTAAAACACCAAATATTTATACATTTTAATTATAAAATTTTAGAGTTCTACTACATGTACACTATAGGTGCAGCACTTCAAATACAATAATTTTAAAATAAGGAAAATTAACTCATTTGATGTTAATAAATTTATTATTTTGTTGTATGTTGTAAAAAGCCGGTTTATATTATTTGTACTGTTGTTTAACAGATGCGGCTGCAGAGTTACATGGACTGCTCTCCCGTCTTTATCGTAGATTTAGACTTACTGATAACGCTGCTGAACTTTGCAAATTTATTAATTTCCAGAAGCATACCACAACGACTGCAAATTTTATGCTTAACAGCCATGGAGGTATTTTAAAACACCAAATATTTATACATTTTAATTATACAATTTTAGAGTTCTACTACATGTACACTATAGGTGCAGCACTTCAAATACAATAATTTTAAAATAAGGAAAATTAACTCATTTGATGTTAATAAATTTATTATTTTGTTGTATGTTAGTTTGTTGTAAAAAGCCGGTTTATATTATTTGTACTGTTGTTTAACAGATGCGGCTGCAGAGTTACATGGACTGCTCTCCCGTCTTTATCGTAGATTTAGACTTACTGATAACGCTGCTGAACTTTTGCAAATTTATTAATTTCCAGAAGCATACCACAATGACTGCAAATTTTATGCTTAATAGCCATGGAGGTATTTTAAAACACCAAATATTTATACATTTCAATTATAAAATTTTAGAGTTCTACTACATGTACACTATAGGTGCAGCACTTCAAATACAATATTAAGAATAGTTGCTTATTATACATATTGAATAAACTAAGGCATTACAATGCATGTTTAAAACAGATTAATTATATTGTTTCACACTGTAATAATATTATTACAATCATATATTTTGTTATATTTTAAAATAAGGAAAATTAACTCATTTGATGTTAATAAAGTTATTATTTTGTTGTATGTTAGTTTGTTGTAAAAAGTCGGTTTATATTATTTGTACTGTTGTTTAACAGATGTGGCTGCAGAGTTACATGGACTGCTCTCCCGTCTTTATCGTAGATTTAGACTTACTGATAACGCTGCTGAACTTTTAAGGTCAGTATATAGTTGGCAGTCATGCTCCTTTCCATATATAAAACTTGCCATTTTTCTGATACAAATGCTATTGTCTTTGTGAAGTAAATAATGTCATTATTATAGTGTCATGTGCTTCAATGGAATTATTATGAAACGGCTACATGTATATTTTGCTGCATGAAGTCAATGGTTCACAATGGAAGGCAGGGAAGCTGATATTTCAGTGTCTTGTAACTACAATCTCAGACAGAAGTGTTGGGACGCTTAACAAGTCTCCCCTTCCCCCACTTTCCAATCTTGAAAATTACAGGTTTTTCTCTCTTAAAATTTCAAAAAACGAGATATTTTTCAACATTGATGTAGGGGGTAGGGTTGTACGTGACCCAAACTCAAGTGTCCCAACTACTTATGTCTGAGATTGTATAAAGGAAATATTCAAGGAATTTTCTAGAAAAGTCGTGACACCACGATAGCGATAATATGTGCACGTCACGGTATTGTAACATTTAATTTTGGAATATACGCATAAAAATAACTGTTGTATATGAATCTAGAATGAGGGTGGGTTATTGTCGTTTACTAATAAATAATTCAACAGAGGCTGACTGTAGTTAAACGACTTTCATTTCGAACAAAATGGTCTTTAAAGGCAAAATTGATTGTGATACAAGAGCTCGTGTTTTTTATTTATGCCATGTGCAAGGATTGTCAGTTCGTAAAGTAGCAGATATTTGCGATGTTTCACGTGGTAGTGTTTTAAGAATCGCCCAAGAGAGTCGTGAAAGCAAACGTTCTCGAAAAACATTAAAGAAAGGCCGTCCAAGGAAGCTGACAGATAGACAGAGACGTTTAATTATCAGGAGCGTTTCAACACTAAGAAATGAAGAAGGAAACTTTTCCGCCAAGCGCATAATGGAAAAATCGGGAATCGACAATGGTGAAGTTTCGGTAAGGACAGTCACAAGACTCTTAAACGAAAATGGCTTTTTTTATTTACAAGCACGAAAAAAAGGGCTTCTAATGAGAGATGATCTGAAAAAAGGTTATCTTTTGCCAAATTGTGCAAAAAAAATTATCCCGCCAACTTTTGGACTGAGCATTTATCGTTCTTTTTGGATGGAACTGGTTTTGCACACAAAACAAATCCCTTTGATCAAGCTTGCGCACCAAAGGGGAGGACATGGAGGAAACTATCAGAGGGACTTACATTAGGTTGCACATCCAAGGGACGAAAAGAAGGAACTGGCGGAAAAGTGTTAAAAATCATGGTCGCCATCAGCTACAGAAAAGGCGTTATTATCTGTGAGCCCTACGAGAAATTGTGTGGTGCCTTCTTTTCTAATTTCATAGACAGAAACTTTAATACTATGTTTGAGATAGCAGACAAAGGAATTAATCGCTATTGGGTCCAGGACGGAGACCCATCACAAAATTCCGCCCTTGCAAAAAGTGCCATGTCGAGGGCTCAAGCGAACCTTTTGAAATTACCAGCTCGTAGCGCAGACTTACATCCAATAGAAAATCTGTTCCATATCGTTTCCAACAAACTGAAGAAGCAAGCACTGATGCAGAAGATAACCAAAGAGTCCTATGAGCAATTTAAACAAAGAGTTGTAAACACAATGTACTCGATGCCGAAAGAAACTATCAACAATTTGATCGGTTCAATGAATGCACGTTTAAATGATGTAAAAATAAAGGAGGGCGCACTAAATATTAATAATTTTTACTGTATGTTTCAACAGAAAGCATATCAGCCATGTATCATATCGTATCGTAGCCGTTTTATTTCTGAAGCAATTAAAATATACTTACTATTATGTATTCAGTCTTAATGTAAATGAGATTAAAACCTACCCGCTATGCAAAAGTTACAGATATGTATTTTGCTAGTCGGTATACTTATTTAGGTGTAAATGTCTGTTTGCAGAGGGACGACTGAACACACTATGAAATTCAGACTCAGGACGAATTACTGTACATGTATATTTGTGTTCTAAAATATTATTAAACTCTACCAATTGCTAGATCTTTAAAAGTGAACTGTAGTTTCAATAATTTTTGTAAAGGAAGTGACGTTGAGAAAATAGTTTAGGCCTATACCCGGAATATTTCATTTGGCTAGTAGTGTAACTTTATTTGGAGTGAGGCATATTCCATGCAAAAAGTGCCACAGCTACACACTAGGTTTGGTATAAATAAGGTGATACAAATTTTATACACTGGGGTACATTGTATAACTATCATTCGGATATACAATCATACTGTATTAACTTTCACATCAATTGTAATATCCTTTAGAGCACTCATGATGTCTGATGACATTGCCACCCTCAGAAGCTGCCACATTCATGTGGCACTTATGGGATCAAAGTTTGATGAGGAAGGTAAATATGTTTGATGTTTTTTTTCTTCTTTTCAGCTTGTTGTTCATGATGACCTGAGGACCATCCTCTGTTTGAGATTAAACTGTTGAACGCACTCTTAATCTGTGATTACTACTAGTTTATCGTTATAAAAATAAAAGAAACGAAGGGAATGCCGATTCTCTTATTCCAAAGCAACATTGGTAACAGATTGGTAATAATTTTAGTTTCTTCATGCTTCAGAAACCAGGTTAATCTCCGTCCATGTGTGGATCGCCAAAGACCCTAGTGTGACAAAACCGTTCAAACTCATTCAGAATGTAAACATTTTTCCCTTTAACAGAAAACTTATTTTACTCAAGAAATCAGTGTATATTAACATGAATCAAAGGCACTATGTGCCAACTCGTGAATGGAAAAGTAAAGCAATTAATTAACATAGAAATATGCAGTAGTACCGGGTAAATGTAAGTTGACAGTCTCGTCCTCGATGTTTTCGAGAATCGGCGAGTTTCGAGTTTTGAGTCTGACTCGAATACGGATTTCGAGGAAACGATTTATTTCTCGAAACAGAACAATAAGATTCCGCGCGGTTTATTTTATTCACGCAAGCCGGTGTATTTCGTACTCACGTCCAAATCAGTGTTGGTCGGGAGGGAAACTCAAACGAAAAGCGTACAGTAAACCCAGGTGTATATAAACACAGACTAAAAAATCATTTAGCGACTAGAGTGACCTGCTTATAAGGTCTTATATGTTGATTTAGACCTCATTAACTAACTTTTTAGACTTCGTTTAAACATTCGGCCAATATGTTCGGACTGGTTGCTGTTCGTGAAATAAAGTATTTCAATCATTTCAAAACGTTCTGATCTTGTTTGTGTAGTCTGTGCTTCGCACGCACAATATAAAATTAATTTTATATGTAAACATTCATTCTGTCATACACGAAACTCTTGGGAAGAAAAATACTTCAGTTATTTATGAAGTTGCAATCCTTGGACTAGAATTAGCTACATTTAAATTATCAAAAATGGTTTTGCTCTCCTATTAAAAAAACATATTGAGATACTATGAAAGTGAAAGGTTAATCTTATTTGTTTGTCCCCCGTCACGCAACGCTTCCTCGTTCCGATAATAATTTTAAAATTCTTTCAACCATTCATGCAACTAAAATGACAGACAATTTCATCAAACCAAGACACATCTTCGATTTCTAATCAACTTTAGGATGGGGTATTAATTTTGTTATCTTGTCATCAATTAAACTGGGACTTTCGTGTTGTCTTTAATATTTACAATGTAATGCCGGTCAGATTTTAACGTGTATGTTTCATGATCATATATATATTTTAAAGCTTTCTATTAATTATTCGCTCCTCTATGTTGTTGGCACTTTTGCGGTAAATATAACTAGTATAAAGAAAATACACACTGATCCAGATAAAATGGTACTTTATTCATGAAACAAAACACGATGAGATATTTAATTCTCCTCAGAGAATATTGAATTATTAACAACAACAACAACAACAACAAATAATTCAAATATAAAATGCTACATTTCCTTTTAGAATCATCTGCTATAATTTTTCATCGAGCAAAATCGTACAGCTTCATACGTCCGAGTACAAACGTTGTTTGAATTGGGATCAATCAAGAAAAACAACATTAAAAAATATCACTTACCGAACGGCACCGTTCTCGTATTAAAGTCCTGAAAACTCCATTGAAGTACGAGGTTCGGTTTCCATTTGAATATAGCTTGTCTTGAGAGTGGATGACTTCAATAATTATGTCCTCTTATTTGGCGATCGTGTATTCTTGACTGTTACTTCTTTCCATTTCGAAATTTACTGAAGGAGTATTTTGATCGTAATTTAATATGCCCTATGCGACACTTCGCGCCCACAGGATGGATGATGATTTTGATCATAGAAAGCAGAGAAACACCGTCTTCTAACAAGAAACCAATAGGGTACTGTGTTCGTTTTGTTTAAAGATCGAAAGAGCTAGAAATACTTAGCTTGTGGTGTGCCACATGAATTCTCACTAAGATGGTCTTGAATATTTTGTCAGGGAACACAAACGCCTTGATTCGCAAACGCCATAGACAGCTCCCGCGCACAGATGGATCCAGTGTGTCCAGAGATAAAACGTCACTGTATCTATCGTCCGGTTGACCCGAAAACTAAGGCATTCATTCACTACAAAAAAGTTCCTATAGCCTGTTTTATCAGTTTTATCCAGCCCAAAAAGCCGTACTGAAACGAGCCAGATTAGCAAAGTTTGAGCCTACAGTAGTCGTAATTTCGGTCAGCGTAGTAACAATGGCACAAAGGCACCCCCATATGTATTTATATGTTTCGTATACACCTTCAAATCAACAAGTGCTGGCGTGGCGCAGTGGTAAGGTTCTGAGTTCCAAAGCAGGACTTCGAGGGTTCGAATCCCACAACCCGTCGTTTCAAAAAAAAAAAGGGGAAAAAAAGGAGGGAATTAATGCATACATTAATTTAATTGATTAATTAGCGATTAAAGTTTACAGCCCATTGACCGAGTGACATTGTCCACTAAATGCTATAACTCGTTCTGCGCATGCGCGCATTCACGAGTTAAAAATGAAATTATTGAAGAAAAACAGATGTCGCGCATTAGGATTCCAACCTTCCAAAATGATTGATTATACCTCTGTCGCCTAGCCGACTGTTCCACAGAGCTAACCACGTGTTCTCTTGTGTAACTTTAACTATAACTGCGAATCAAGGATGTGAAAGTAACGTGACCAGTTACTACGCGAACAACGGCATTAGCTTCGTAAACATTGACAATATCTCTGTTTGTCGCAGACAAACTCAACCGCCATGCTCTTCGCAAATTTAGCTGTTAAACTCAGCAGCTGATCAACAGCATGTTGTGATGTTCTTTTGTAGCATCAGTTAGGCCAGGTAAAGGCTCATTTTTATTTAGTTTATATCGCCATAAAGCCACTGTAACAACGGAAATGTTTTTATAACTCTAAACACGGCCGTGATCTCATTAGCAAATCACTGTAACGGCGTCCATTTTACCGCTTAACTGATCTTTATTGTTCAAAGAAACAAAGGGTTTCTTCACGGCACAGCAATACCGACTTTAAAACGAATGTTTTTGAACACGTTATTTCTCGAAAACAAAGGAGAAACGAGCGAAAAAAATTACGGGGCGATGTTTTGAAGTGGATATTGATAACATTGTTATTAATATTAGTCTAGACCACTACCGAGCGGGATCTGGTAGTTAGCTCTATTTCAAGGTTATGCAAGATGGTCATATGATTATGACCTTATACATAAACTATGTGGCTGATAGTCACAAGATTTTCCTATAGCCAATAAAATCGCTACAAGTTTCAGTACGGGTACTTAGCCAGACACAGAGTCTGTACCAGCACAATTGAAAGTTAGGCACATGCGGTATATACTTTTCAATAGCTGTATGCAATTTCATTATTTTGCTACCAGTTAGCATTTTACTTCATTACTTACTTTGCCCTCCCACCCACTTCCTAAGGCAGTCTAGTTTTGTTACTGTTCGTATAGTCTATTGACATCCAGTAATTAGTAATTTACTTGTTCATAATAATTATGTTTAAATCAAAAATCATTTAGCTTTATTTACTTATGTAGTATATTTATGTAATTGTAATAAAGACTGCCAGATCCCACTCTTGTGTTTGCGTGATGGTTTAGACTAATTTGTAGGTCACAAGCCAAAAACGAGGCAAATCTGAGCGAAAAAAAAGGCTAAAGATCAATATAGGTCAGTAATGCCCGCAGCCCTTCAAATGATGTTTGAAGTAACCGCCATCCACGTGGATGAATAAACCGGTTTTTGAAACCAATTGTCGCAAGTTGCATGCTCAATAGGAAATGTTTTGAGTCAGAGCAGAGTCTCGAATTATCCATCGATGAAACTAGGATTAAATCGGTTAGTCATTCATATTGTTTGATAGGAAACAGGTGTGGATCCAGGGAAAAACTTGACCGGTTTACTAGACTCTGAGCATCAAATTTATGGAAGTCTGGAGGCAAGTCCTCCGCAAACGCTTTTAGATTTTCAATCTCAAAAATTGTATTTCCCTCGATTTTGAGTAATATCATGATAAACAATTTTGGCAAGTGTTATAGCACAAATGCGTGGTGATGCGCAATTCAAGTATAGTAGCTGTAACTCAGTGGTAGAGCATGATTATTATTTATTTACCTGATTATTTCTATGACCAGAATTGACTTGAAAAGATGCAATAATGCAAAACTGTAAACCTTTTGGAAGAAACTTCTTACTGAAGTTAAGCTGAACATAACAAACACCCTTAGGAAAATTCACAAAGTTTGGTCATTATTGAAAAAGTATTGCTCATCAGACACTTTATATCTATAAGTTACATCAGTTTTAAATGTGGGTAAGTACCCCCTCCCCCCCACTTTTCTGGCACAATAGGATTACATTCCCCTGCAGGAGACTCCCATATGCATATCAGGGGTGTAACCAGCCCTTTTTTCCATTTTAGCCCGAGATCATCATGATAGGAAGCTCTTGAGCAAGTGCCAAAGGCGCTAGCCTTTAGGTGGGTCTAGAGGCATGCCCTCCAAAAGAAATTGAAATCTAGAAGCTCTGAAATGCTATTTTCAGCATTCTCAATGAGATATTTCATCAAAAAAATCGATCTTGATCAAGTGTGTGCTTACAGCAACATTTCCGATACATATATCCTGGCCTTAGCACACTACACAACATTTTACAAAAGCTTGACACGTGTAGCAAGGGATATCAGCACAAGGACTTAGACTGATTCTGATAAGGAATCGATCATTGATTGCGATATATGAAGAATTCCTTAGGCGCTGCACCATGTTGTAATAGCGTAGAGATCTTGCGCATGCAATGTTTGGTTTGGTTTTTGTTTCTTTCTTGTTTTTTTCTTTTCTCACAGAAATTCCTGTTAAGCCCAGCCTTAATGTATTGAAGGCTTGAAAAAAGTTACTTTTTAAAATTGTAGTTCGTCATTTCTATCTGAAATGTAAAACTGGAATAATCAACAATTTAATATACACCATCAAGAATTAACAGACTACCTAATACATAATACACCTAGAGGGTAGAAGGAACTGCAATGTAAAAGAGATGAGGATGCTTGTGGCAAAATTTGAATTAAAAAGTAGCTCAATCTGGGTGTGGCTCAAGTATTATTTACCCCTAAAAGATAGAGCCACTAACACAGTTATGGTGGGTGTTTTATTTCTTCACTCACTAAATGACACATTGATAGCTACAAAAATAATATTGGTGTTCCATCCCTAACACCCAAAGTGATATCGAAATCCATAATTTAGCCACCCTCCAGACAGCAAGCAATAAAGTACGAACGCAACAATTGTTTATTAATTTACATCAACAGCATCAAGTAACAAACAACCTTAATAACTTAAGGTACAACATCGAAAAACAACTGATATGAAATCTAAATAAACTTGAATGTGTTTGATTTATTATTTATAAATATGTTGATTCACTGATTAAAATACACACAGAACTAAAACATCTGTGTTGTTCCTTTCTCTGGCATGCCCTGTTAGTCTGGCTTATGTTAGTCATTTCCCAGATTCATGTATTTAACTGCACTTTGAAATGTTCAAACGACAACAACGCATTAGTAATATTATCAGCAGTTACGTCGACCTTATTTGCAGCAGGACACATTTTCAGCAGTAATTCGCGAAAGACTGCCAAACACAAAGTTTTGCTCTCGCTATCCTGTGAATTGATCTTTGCCACAAAATTAGTTATTCTGTTTCTCTTGCATTTATCCCGCTTCATATGATGTCCACATTTATCACAAAAAAAACAAACCAATCGCCCTGAATCTTGGACAATTTTTTTGTTGCAATTTATACATTGCATAAACTCAGTTATATTCTCGATATAAATACTGCTTAATACGTCTATGCAGTTCTGTCCCAGTGCAAAATGACATGCCTCAGGATCAAAGTTCATGCTGGCCTCATCCACCAGCTGTACTTTAGACTCTTTCAACAAACTCAGAGTCAGATTTTTATTCCATTCTCGTACTCTTGCTTTACAGAAGGTGTACACTTTACCTTCTTCCACTGTAGAATATGATCTTCCCAGACTTGCAACGCCTAAATTTGACTCTGAAAATACGATTTTTTTGAAAAATAGCACCACGAGCCAAATCATTGCGATTTTTGTTCATCATATGAACTAATTGTCTTGCATAGAAAATTTGAAGGAGTTATGTTTTGGGCCGAAAATCGAGTGGTCGGTTCTTACACGGACAGCCTCTTAAGCATGCTGCACTGATACAGTGGCACAAGTGGAAAAAACAACACCGGCTCTGGTATATATTGATTTATTAAATGACCACACATTCAAGATCAGTCGAGAGAGTTCACGTATTGAAAGCCAGCTTTCCGATCGCTGTTCTGCCGCCTCGATTATGCAACAGACTTTAAACAGAAAAGGATCTTCTTCACAAGGCAAAGAACATGAGGAAACATTTTACAAGCTGCTTTTAAAAATGAGACAATCTCAGTGGAGAAATGGGAAGCAGATCTAAATTCCATCCAGTCAAAACTGGAAAAAGCAGAAGAAACTGGAGAAAAAAATATATGAAAATCTTGAGCAAGAAAAGGAGAAATTTGTTGAAGAAATGCTATCAGATATTTGAAACAACAATGTTAAAGGACAGGAAAAAATAAAAGAGCTGGAAAAGGAGAATCAACAGTTGATTAAGTACATTGACATGTTAGAGGAATTCTAGAACTTAAAACCAGACAAGCTAAAACAGAAAATTAAAACAATTAAAGACCAGAGCACAGAATGCACTGCATTTTGTTCAATCTTTGGCCTGGACTTTGGCTGGAAGAAACTAAAAGACCCAAATGGCAGCCAGACCTTTTCTATGAACTTTAATACTGACAATACTCCAACTGCACAACAAGAGAGCCATGGTAAATCAAAATATAAAACACTACATCCTGATGACAAAAATACAGTGGAAAGTATTTTTTGAATTGGATAAATTTGGAGTTGGTGATGAATTTGTCCATGAGCTCTTAATGGGTGTAGATGATTTTCCCATAGAATCATATCTAATAAAACAATGCCGACCTGAACTTAATAAGCAAGTAAAAATTACAACCACACCTGGCCCACACAGCACTCCTTTAAAGAATTACAGGCTGACAAAGTTAGGGAGATGGTAAGTACCATTATACAAAAACTAAATAAAAAAAATAAAAAAATATAGACGAATTGCACCTGATGCTGCGAATAACAGATATTCTTCTTCAAAACTTAATTGAAGACACTATGCAGTGGGACGACAAGGAGAGTTCTTCCTCTGCAAAAAAGATCAGTATTAAAATCAAAACATGTGCAACAGCTGGTAACACAAATTAACAAGTGTGGAGTTGTATGGTAAAAGTGCAATGCAGATGGGAGGGGGAGTGGAACCTGGGACTGGACCAGTCTCATGGGAGATGATAGAAAGAAACTGTTAAAAGGGCTCCCAGAGAGGCTGACCAGTTCCAGAGACTGTATACAGGAAGACACGTGCCAAACAGTGGTCCTGTTATGGAAGGTACACTTTATTTGTTTGTGAACAAATGTAGTAATCATTAAACCATTAAAATCCTGTATGGATAAAAAATAATAGTGGTTAAAATCTTGAGCTATTGTCAGCGGTCTCACCAGAGCGTATATAAGGAGAATCCATCATTATATACAGCTGTTTCGAGAAAGGTTGTCGTAAAAAGCGCACGCGACAATCCCGAAAGGTATTGTGGGTAGTTTTAAGTTCACGGTTCCTTGACTTCAGCATTTCAGGGAAATCTGAGAAAATGGCACGAGACACCATGGACGTATGTTTGCGAGTGCTAAAAGAAAGCAACAAAAGTAGGTTTGACAGCTAGTGTCAGGAACGTACCTTGCTGATCATTTCCCAGATTACCTTTCGGGATTGTCGCGTGTCGCGTGCGCTTTTTTTCCGACAACCTTTCTCGAAACAGCTGTATTCACTCTCTTTTCTCGCACACCCGTGTCCTGTGTACATGTTTAGCTGTTCTTCCCAATTCGCTATAAACTGTAAGACTCCGAGGCCTAAATTTCAAAGTTTGTGCCCTTCTTTATGGCTGACGCACCTCTGGAATCTGTCATTTAGAGGCTTTGTGCTTACCAAGGCACCATTTATGCCGCTCAAGCAGTTTTTACACGCAACTGGATCAGCTACAACCTTCGCCTGAGCAACTTGAGATATTTCAGTTTGCCCTTGTCCTCCTCCTTTATACCTCCCTTGAGCGCACGCCTTTGTATTTCTGTCTTTTTATTAGTTCATTCGCGTTGAGGTTGGTCATTTTTCGTCTTTTTTTGCTAGCTATTTTATATTTTGCCGTTCAAGTTTGTTGTTATCTCGTTGTTTTGCTTGTTTGTCCTCATTACGGCATGCCTTTTTTGTTCACGTGTTTTTCGCAGTTATAGTTTTTATTTATCACTCGCTCCTACTTTTGTTTTCCACATCGGTCCCAGGGGTCTCTCCTTTTGTTTTGTTTAGCACGTTTTGCTTCAGTTCAACATCTTTTGTTTTGTTCCCGCTTGTTTATTATGGGTTTACAGTTTTTGTCCCCCGAATGTTTTTTTTTGCGGGGTAACAAAAGTTCCGTTTGTTTATCACTGTGGGTTAACAGTTCGTCCCACAAAGTTTTTTTTTTGTGCGGGTTAACACAAGGTCCCGCTAAATTGTTTATTGTGGGTTAACAGTTCGTCCCACAAAGTTTTATTTTTGCGCGAGTTAACAGAAAGTCCCGCTAAATTGTTTATTGTGGGTTAACAGTTCGTCCCACGAAGTTTTATTTTTGCGCGGGTTTAACAGAAGGTCCCGCTTGTTTATTGTGGGTTAACAGTTCGTCCCACGAAGTTTTATTTTTGTGCGGGTTAACAGAAGGTCCCGCTTGTTTGTCAGTGTGGGTTAACAGTTTGATCCCACAAGTTTTATTTTTGCGGGTTAACAGAAGGTCCCGCTTGTTTAATTTATTGTGGGTTAACAGTTTGGTCCCACGAGTTTTATTTTCGCGGGTTATTCTTTGGCGACTTTACAGTTTCCCGCTTGTTTATTAGTGCAATTTGGTTTGCGATTTTCTTTTTCTTTGCAGGATAATTATTAGTCCCGTTTTACTGTAGTTAACGGTTCGGCTACCTTATTTTGGCTCGCTTATTGCGACTGTATATTTTGTTCCCTTGGGATGGGTCAACCTAGATTTTCTCTCAAAGTTAGTTCGCTTTTCCAATGGCGGTGCCTAGAGGGGTGACTTACACCCTCTAGAATACCGGGCGCTAGGGCTGCCATTCCCCGGGTATTAGTCTCTTAGGTGTTAGGCATTTTTTACCGACTTTAGGATCTGTGTTCCCTTATGTTTATTTTCAGTCTTCAAACCCCGGGGAATGGCGGCCTGTATTTTCATTTTGTTAGATGCTTTCTTTCAACGTTTCGCTTCACGAACAGAGTTTACACAGTTTTACACCTGTTTTCCCGTGATTTCAATTTTTACCCTTTTTCCCTTTTGCCATTTATCCCGCTCCCTTCCTAGCCCTTTATTTCTGATTGTTAGGATAATGTTGTGGAAGCCCTTTAAAAGAGCCATTCTCCGAGAATGTCGAGAATCGGAAGACACTCAAAAAATTCGGTTTTTTTTATATTTTGCCAAAACATTCCTTTGGGTGTACTAACTTAAGGAAAAATAGTTAAAAGTTCCAACTATTTTTTTAACGAACGAAATTTTAAAAAACTTCGAAAATTGAATAATTAGCGGTTTTCAGCTCAAAAACAGCTTCAAATTCTCACGCTTCTTTGGGGAGACGGTGAAAGCATAAAAAAGACTATAAAAACGAAACTTGGCACAAATATTAAGTTGTTCTTCCTCTTTAAGACTGTGTAATAAGTTTCTCCAAACGTTGTTTCTAGCTTTTTCAATTGGAATATTTATTCAGCTGCCATTTTTGTCGCTTAATTAACATGAAGGCCGACTTTGACTGCTTTAAATGGCATCTGGTATATATCATTTGATAATAAAATCTACATGTAACGAGACCTTGGTTATTGTGCTTTCCACCAGGAAAGTTTTAGCTCTGGGAATTAAATATTTCCCCGTCAGTAAAATAAACTGTCTTGGCATGTGAGCGGGTATAATTTTATGCAAATCACAGGCTTTGCATTCAAGGAATACATCTGTAAATGGAACAATTAACGTGAAAGAATGGCTCACCATTGCTTGTTACTCGTTTCTGCTGTCGTAGAAGTAAATATCAGCTTTCTTGCTTCGTGTTGAGTCGTATAATCCATTAAAAGTCCAACATATTGATGAACGGTAATTGTAGCTCGAGAGTTCGCGATGACATTTTCAACTCGGCGATGCAAAATTCCCTCTAATCTCGACAGGATTTATATCGCATCGTGCTTAAAGGCCCATTTTCACCCTTGATGCAACGCGCGCCGGGGTACATTTTTCATATATGAAATCCGCCATTTTATACTGAGAATTGGGAAGATCTACTTTTATCCTTTTCCATCGGTGCTGTTTGCGATCTAAAAGTTTTCCTGACAATCGTTAGGCAATATTTCAATATCATTGCTTTGATATAGGCGTATATTTTCGGATTCTAAAGCTTTTTGGCGACGGAGAACGAGATTTTTCAGTTGGATGCCTCGCAGAGCAACAGGCAAGCCGAGGGGAAGGCCAAGTCTTCCGGGCACGGCGAAAGTCATACGGCTAAGAGAGTCCGTATACCAGACATGGAGGAAAAGAAAAACCTCCATGGGTTTCAGCAATGCCACTGACAGTGCATTTGCTGAAATATTACTCCATTTGTTGCCTGATCGTGATGAAAACAGAAGGGACGTTTTGCGATCAAGGTGAGATGTTTCTTACTACCACAAAATAATGTTTAGGAGCTTTTGCTTTGTGTTTGTTTTACACTTATTTTGCATTCAATTTACCTTACATGTGTCATTTTTCTTAGCATTTGCTTGTGTCTTATTTTTTTTATGTAGAATGACAGTGGCTACTCCAATGTCGCCTGTCATGTCTACACCGATCCGTGGAGGGAATGCTCCCAAGTTTGTCTCGCCTTCAAATGCTATACAGTTGTGGTCAGAACAATCGAGAGAAATTTCCAACAGGTGAGCCTAGTGTACATTGTAAGCTTTTGATAGGACAAGGTTATGCACAATTATTTATTTGCAGTTAAAATTGTTAGCTGTGGCCATATATTTATATATATTCAGTGAGACAGATCTATATGTTGTCTGTGTGTCACGGCTGTGTCTTACATGTAGATCTGTAATTTATGACACCTCTTGCTTTTTCGCACACACAAAGTCCAATTGTTAGAAAGTTAGGCAAGATTACTGAATAACCCATACCGTAAATCCTCGAATTAGCACCCGGGGCGCTTATTTCAAATTTGGGATAAGGCGGGGTACGCTTATTCGAGGGGGGCGCTTATTTCATTTTTCACAAATCGTGGCCAGATACCGGTGTGGTCATTTTTTGTAATAAAACATTTGCGAGTAAACAACAACAGAACATGATTATTTATAGTCAAATTTGGGCCGATAGGAGGGGCGATTATTTGAGGGGGGGCGATTATTTTAAATTTTGGCCGATAAGAGAGGCGCTTATTCGAGGGGGGTGCTTATTCAAGGGGAGGCGCTAATTTGAGGATTTACGGTATGTAATTTATGCATGGGGTTTCACAGAAATATTTCCTATCGTTAGAATACCCATGTGAAATGTATGTATATTTTTTGTCTTCTTTGCAATCAATCATGTCACAGGCCTGCAATCAGATGTTGAACAGTCAAGAAGTCAGTTGTTTGACCAAAGCAATGGCAGCTTTACTGGGAACCCATTGTCTGTTGTTGTGAGTGGTGGTTCAGTTTCAAACATGGACATCGAATGTGAAAGCCTGCCTGAAGAAAATACTGCTGCCTCAATCGAGCCTGTAAACTATGATAATCACCATTTTGCTGATGTAGAACAAAGGTATTCTCCATGCTCAATGCTTTCATTGAAATGTATTATTGAATGATATGATTAACATATATCAGCAATGCAAAGTACAGTCGAAGCTCTCGTAACAGACACTCTCGTAAGCGGACAGCTCTACTTACGGACGCCGTGACAAAACCCCGTTTGAATTGTGGTACAAACTCTGTATTGACACATTCCCGTAAGCGGCCATTCCCGTACATGTCTGGCTTAATACTCTTTAGTGTGAGCGGTAAAAGCTCCTGTAAGCGGCCACTTACCCCTTATACTGCTACTGTCCGCTTACGAGAATCATTCTCGTAAGCGGACAGCTCCAGTTACGGACACTTTTTCTGTTTTCCGAGGGTGTCTGCGTACGGGAGCTTAGACTGTAATCTAAATCTTGGTAACTTTCTGTTTGTTTTCCTTGTCAATGATCTTTATTCCCTCTTGTATGAGAGGGAATCAATGGAATCAATCACCATAAATTATATAAACCAAAGCTTCTTTTGGCATATAAAAAGCCTCAGAACACATACATATACACTGTTTTCTGCACCCTAAAGTACCAGTAAGGGTTTCACTAGTGTAACAGCTGTCCAATAACTTTACGTGATCAATACAAGTGTAGTAAGGGCAGTGGCCATGCCACCATCTTATGTCTGTATGAAAAACTTCTTGGCAACCCTGACCAGCTGTTTATAGCAATTGTGCTTTTATTTACATTTATAAAATACACTATTAATTAAATACTTACATTTCTCTTCTGAACCTTTACTCAGTGTGAGTGGCATTCTGGAAAATCTTAACGACAGTGATACATCCAGTGATGAGGATAGTGATGACGGTGAATGGAGTGTTGACGAGTTTTGCAGTGGTGAGGATTTTGAGGAGACACAACAGTTCATTGATGAAAGGTGAGTAGTATTAACATGCTATGATTCTGATTACACAAACAGCATAAGTACAACTTTGTTTAAATGAGTAAGTCCTCTCTAGTTGCTAAATTTCACTTATCTCATCTAAAGCAAATTCTTATACTGCTCTCACAAAACCCACTTTCGTGTGATCCTCAGAAAACCTCTGCAATCACATTTTTCAAATCCCCAAGGTGGTCACCTTCAAGAGCTTCAACTGTATTTAAATTTGACTGCCCTGCAAACAATTATCTTCCCCATTATTCTCATAAGCACATGGGACTGTTTGACATATTTTGTAATTTAAAATAAAAATTGTTGAAAGTGGTCAAAATTTATTACCCACAGCAAAATTCATGTGTGAATGTTGTTTAACCACAGCATGGAAATTAGCAGTGACGAGGATGAAAGGACCATCACAATGATTGATCCTGCCTATGGTGATGCTGATGATAGCCATGTTCATGGCACCACAGAAGCTTCTGGTGCTAGTGCTGAGGGTCCTTCACAAGTTGCAGAGGTTCAACAGGAAGAACCAGGGGAAGAGTCAAGCAAGTCGGCTGAAAACAACAAAGATGACATTCTAAAGAAGCTAGAGAATGCTTTCAACCTGCTGACGAGTGTGGATGACTTGGAGACATTTATCTCTCTTCACTCTCGAATGAGGGTGATGGTGTCAATTGAGAAGCTGGTAGAGCTTTCGGAAGACAAATGCGTAGTCTGTGGTGAGGGTCTCCATGTTAAGCAGGATGTCAAAACCATTGGATCCAGAGTACAGATCACTCGAAGATGTAAGAATGGCCATTGTCAGAAGTGGGTGTCATCGGAAGTGTTGGGTGTGAAAAACCATGTTGAGTTTTTTGTGAATGATTCCCTTTTGGCAGCTGCCATAATTATTTCTGGCAATAATTACGGTAAATTTGCCTTACTCTGTAAAGCTCTTGGTCTCAATATGATCAGTGTTAATACGTTTACAAGGTTCCAGAAACACTGCGCAGCCCCTGTTGTTGAGGAAATCTGGAACAAGATGAATACTTTAATTGTAAACATACTTAAACAGTATGATGATGTGGTGTTGTGTGGTGATGGTAGGAATGACTCGCCTAGGCATTCAGCGAGGTATTGCGTGTACACGTTAATGGAACATGCCAGCAAGGTTGTGGTCGACATGGCAGTCATTGATAAAAGAGAGACAGGTGGGAATTCTGTCACAATGGAAAAAGAAGGCCTACGAAGACTTCTTGAGAAGATGGCCACTGGTTTTCCATTCAGTGAGCTGACGACAGACGCTTCATCATCCATAATGAAGCTTGTGCGTGAGATGAAAGGTACACTGATATTTGTTTTGCTATTAAACAGCTGTTGTCATGTGATGATTTAATTTTTGGAACTGAGTGCATTGTTGAGTTATACCGGCAAACAAGAATTGGCAGGGCTGTCACTAAGTTTATAAATAGATGGGACAAACGGGTCCATGGAGTGTAGTATTTAAGGGGGAAGGGGTTGTCATCATAAAATATTATGCATTTGATGATTCTATCCTTATAATTTATTACTGTAGTGTTATCAAAGCATTTCGTAATTTATAAATGTACAATGTTTGCTGTGTATGTGTGTCAAAGTACACATTTCTAGCTTTTACATACAGTAGTATTTAGTTCAACTCGTTAAGATAGTTTTCCTGTGGAGATGCTTTATTTCCACTTGTATTTCTACTGGTACTAAACACTTGCCTGTTGTCTGATATTAGCCAATTGAATGTTTTGTTTTCATAGAGAAATTCCCACAGTTGTTGGAACTATTCCACTCCCTTGATATATGGCACAAGGCAAAGAAACTTAGCAAGTGTCTTCACCAAGTAAGATATACTGTAATGTTATAGAACTTTATGTAATTGATATAATATGAGCGGTAGAACTGTATGGATATTTACAATAGCTCGCATGCGGATTGCCATATTATTATTATTATTATTATTATTATTATTATTATTATCAGCATTTCTAAAAGTATTATGTATTTGTGATGCAGTATACATGCTGCAGTTCTGTATCAGGATTTACACTTATTGCTCTTGCCTTTAGCCCTTCAATTATCATTGTGATTTTCTTTTATATTTGACAGGCTGCTCGAATTAAAGGGTGTGAACCTCTCAAAGAGTGGATCGATGATATCGTCACTCACTTCTGGTTCTGCTGTCAAACATGTGAAGGGAGTGTTGATGAGTTAAAGGTTAGAAACATCATTTGAGTTAAGTTACAGCTGATTTCACTGCAGTGTGCAGAGCTGGGTGAATCATGTTTGAAATTCCAGGTCTGGGCACTGCAGTGAAATCAGCTGTAAATCTATCTGGTGCAAAATGGTTTGCTGTTAGAAGCATTATTACTCATGAATGGAATGAAATGAGTTTAGTGACGGACATGGATATGCAAATTAGCACTCGATGGGCTGTGAACAGTAATTTATGTTTTATATGCATATTTATTTACGAATCAAATTATTCATGAGCTTGAGCCCCCGATATGCAATGGTCACCTGCCTTACCTATGGGGATGGCATTGGAGGGAGGAGAGGGTGGGGAGTTAGTCGCAAGGGGTGGGGGGTCGGTAGAGAAAAATGCCTAGTTGAGGGTTGGGTACGAGGGTTCAGACGGTATCCAAGATGGCGGCGGCGGGTTCATCCAAGATGGCAGGCGTAGATCGAGGAGCAGTTTGAGGAAGGATGGATCATTTGAGAAGAGATGAAGGAGGAGAGCTAGCCGTGTCTCATTTCAACCGATTCTGTGCATGCGTGCGTGACTTAGGAGAGGAAGAAAAGACGTGGATCCATTGATCGATCGAGCCTTCTAATTGCAGGGATTTATTTTGGTAGCCTAGCAGTAGTTAAAAGCTACAGTACGCTAAGTGTTGTATTTTCTTTATACCAATTGCATGAATAAAGTTCATCTTTATCTGAATCACGGACAACTTTATTTGGGACTTTTAAACAATGGAACTTTTCAACAATAGGAGCCATCTTGAATTTTTAGGAACTGGTCTGGACTGGACTATGGAAAAAAAGAATTTTGGAACACTACTTATAGAACTGCATCACGGTGTGCTAAATGTATTCGGATTTCGAGACCAATAAATGATTACATCACTTTGAAGGGTGGCATGCACATTCACAAAATGTAAACAATTCATCAGCATGGAGCAATTTAGTCAACGAATAAGCACACATGTTTGCAGCCACTGTGGCCATGGGGAATCAGGCAGTTGTATGTTCAGAGTTCTTGTACTTATTGTAAATTATCAATTTGCAGCAAACGTGGTTTGGTGTTCTTCACCATGTTTGTGGCGAACACGAATGGGCAGGAGGAGCCTGCAAACATTCCTCTGATGAAACAGGAGCCCAGGGAAAGACATACCTAAAGAAATCATCAAAGGCTGTGGCAGCTCTAAGGAAAGTGGTCATGGGCAAGCAGTGGCTGAAGAACTTCGAATATTATGTTAGATTCAGGTCAGTGAGCTAGTCAACAAAAGTACTTTGATTCTTTTATGCCTTGGTTAAAATTCACTTTACTCCACACCCCTACCTTCCCTACCACCAGATTTGTGAATGTACCCTACGCAGGAGACACGACAAAATTTACATGGTGGGAGGAGGATGGATCTTTTCAGTAACAACATTAATTTTTGTGATTTGTGTATCCTCTCCTCTGATGGTTTGAGTAATTACATTGTATATCAATGCAGGTGATTGATATAATGTACAAAACTAGAGAAGCAGTATGCATTGTCTCATCTTATGTTATTTTGTTTATTTCTAAAGGCATACTAGTGTTCTCGAAAGTTATAATAGCATGATGACCAAGTATGCTCCCAAAAGGATGGCCTTTGAGTAAGTCACAGTTATAAATAGTTTTTGCGTACAAGTAATGCCCAATTTAGTTCCACTTTTGTCAGGTGTTTCAAATGTTTTGGTACATGGACAAAATTAAAGAAAAGAACGAAAAAGAAACACAGAGATGGAAACCATCAAGTAAAAGGTTGGAACCCAGTACTGAGTCACTATGATGCAGTGCAAGTTAAAATTTAGCTTGTTTTATTCGACATAAATCAATCAGTTGTTTGGATAAACCAACCCTGTTTTGGACATACATGTACAGTATATTGTAAAACATATTGATTGAAGCTTTTTGAGGTTGTTTGTTGTTTTTGTTTTTTTCAGGTATCCCTACTTCATATAAGAGTGATGCTTGCGGCCATCGACCACAACATGCACCTTTTGAGGAAACTAGCTTTAAAAAATGAGGGGGGTCAACGTGACCATCGGAAGTACTCCAAACGGACCCAGAAATTTCACGCTGAAATTGTGAGGGAGGAGAAGACGTACTCCTACTTCCCTTTTTTGATTTCCAAAATGTTGCAGAGGCGGTGTCAGATGGAAGGTAGTTTTTATCTTCCATCGGACCGCAATGAGTTTGACCCAAAGCAGATTGCTCTAACTTTGGGAATGAAGGCGCCTCCACCAACAGAGGAACTCATGAAGGGACCATCGCGATTTATGAAAAAGGCTAAAAGTTAATTGTTCAAAAAGAACAGCTTAGTTAAGTGATTTGTTCTTCCTTTTCAGTTTTGCACAAAAACAACAGCTGAATATTTTTTTTTCAGATTATGTTGTCATAATTTTACAACCACGTTGTAAGAGGCTATTATAATTTCTATCAAAAGCCTTACAGTTTATAGTGAAATAATGTAACATTTCAATTGTTTTTTCAAGGCTAGTACAACAGTTGGCAGTAGTGTCAGAATTTGCTTTGATTGCACTTCCAAATAAGGGGAGGCATTCCTATAATTATTATGCAATGCTTGGGCTTTGTTGTGGAAACAGGGGTTAACTTCATATGTTGACAGTTGGAGTTTTTCCTCTTCCAACAGCCATTTTTAACACCCATGATTGGCACCTTGTGCCTGGTTTATCAGTTTTGTTCCTTGCGGAGAAAGAGATATTTTATTGAACACAAAGTTGACATCATCAATATTATCAACAAGATGCCATATTGTGGGAGTGAAAAGTTTATAATGTAATGTGATATAACAATGTAAAAAGATGACGCAACACTGTAATCTATGTAATTAAAATATTGATAATTGAACATCAACTACACTGCCCATGAATGATTTTTCTCTGCTAAACATTAGCATTTCTTAGGGGGGGAGGGGAAGTAGGAAGAGGGTTGACTCAACTGCGAAGTAAACAAGCACAAACAATGCGATACTGTAGCTAACATGTAATAACCATGTATATATTTGGAAAAACATTTAACAAGGCTAAAAAAATGATTTAAATAATGTCAGGGAAAAACTAAACGTTTTTCAACTTAATTGAGTCATCTTTAGGGTTACGATGAAGACGACTTACAGTGCGACTACTCCAACCAAGGCCACCCTACAAAATTTTCAGGGTGGCCTTGGTTGGAGTAGTCGCACTGTAATTAAGTTGAAAATGCTTTTTTTTCACTTTGAAATAAAGTAATTGTAATTATTTTTAGGCAATTTTTTTTAATTACTCACCTGCAGTTCAAAACAGTAACATCAACTTTACTTTGCATTTCCTTCCACACATGCATTGGAGTTTTACTTAACTCAAGGTCCCAAGTAATACATACATATATATAAAATATGGAATGCATTAGCTGTTTCTGTATCCCATATATTGGCCGTCTGGAGAGGGATACATCCGCCGTATTGATAAAACAGCACAGGATGCAACAACCCTCCTATTTCCCCGGCCGAGCTTTCCATATCTCCAAAGAATAAATTGTCTATAAGCTGCTTTTCTGAAGCTTTCCATCGAAAAGTTAAATTCATCTGCTCTTATGTCGCAGCGTGTCTTGATACACACTTCTAATATATCTCTGTCCAGGCAGATATTATTGAAAACTTGGTAACTTGTTAAACAATTGACCCTGTTGCAACAGACATTTTCCAGCTCACTTGGCATTGGCCGGCAAACTTGACCTTGCACCACTCTGGAGAACTGTTGCCTGGACTTGGAGGAGGCGGAGGAGGTGCATTTTTTTCATCTAGAAGCTTCTTAGCAAAATCCAAACTTCCTCTTCCCATCGCCAAAACATTTCTGAGAAGGTACACCATGTCCTCTTGATTGAGTAAAGCTAAAAATTCCTGAGAAAACATAAAAAATATTATTGGTGAGAATAATGGATTACCATTTCTTATGACGTTTTTCATTCATTTGTTTTCTTTTGGGCGAGATTGCATACAGTTTGGGGGACTGGACAAGACTGGGCCAAAACTTTTATACAGTGGTCAGTCATAGCCTGGCTTTGAAAATATAAAAACAAATAATATTTGTGAAAGGGTAACCAAAAAAACCTTGTGTACCTGAATTTGTGTTGCTGAGGACTCTACTTCGTTGTGCAACTGCGTTTCCCCATCAGGATCTATGGCTGTATTCTCTCCTTCAATTTGTGCATTTCCACTTGCCTAAAAAAATGACATTGCAGTAAGATAAGAATGTACTCAAGAATAGAAACAAAACTGGAAGCTATCGGAGCTCACCTTGTTTTTACATTTTGATCGATTACAGCGACAACTCGGCGAACAAGAACGCTTTACACGGACAGGATCCTCGGCCATTCTTGCGAGCACAAGCGCCTTTACACGAACATGTAATTTCTGTCTCCCTCAACTCCTGAACGCTCAGAATAAAGCAGAACGAAAAAGTTATAAAGCTTCTTCACGCACTGAATACAATGAAAGTTTGCTTGCACGTGGATTTTTTATCACCTACCTCGATATCTTCTTCAGAGTGCTCACTTTCATCTGCAACAACGAGTGATCCGTAAGCGTTTCTTTCTGGTAATCCTAAAACGTCAATCGATTCATCCGCCTCCATGTTTTTGGGGACTAAATCGTACAGCGATTTGACAAAAGCCTGATAAAAATAGTTGACCAATCAGAGCGCGCCATTTAACAATAGCGCTATCTCAAAACAAAAACAAACGACCGCGTTGCATCAAGGGTGAAAATGGGCCTTTAAAATCTTTAACATGCACATATCATATGTAAAATGCGATTAAAAAGGAATTTCTGATGTCGTTGAACGATAAAATAACTGTTACTTGGCTAATAAATGATAGGTGGAAAGGGACCAAGTATACAACGAAATGTAAATACGTGGCTCCTGAGAGCCTGCAACCTCTGGCTGTTGGTGAAAACGTCAGCGTAAAGTTCAACAGGAACTGGTATCCAGCCCGCGTTGTTACTCCTTGGGCAAGGAAAAATAAACATGAAAAAACTGTAGATGAGTGCAGAATCTTCTGTTATAAAACTGATTAAGTTAGTGGTGTAAGTCTTGTGTCACCTTATACATTACTCAGTAATATCTCCATTTCCCGCCAAAAGATTCCCAGGTCGAGTGGTAAGCTGATCGATCTGTAAGCTTGTACAGCTTCATCGCTTAGCCTCATTTTATAAGGCCATTGCTGCCGGTTTTCTCATTCTCTTGATAACATAACTTTTTAAGCTTAAAATAAATCAAATCTAACATGTACACTGTATATCTATCAAACAAGCCATTATTGAGCAAGTGGATCGTCACCGTAAGCATAGGACTTATCAGTTGCTCTCACGCCGAAGAATGTTTTCAAAATCATGTTAATCAGTGACGAATGTACTCTTTAAACACTGAATATGGATATGGAAAATTGTTTCCCCCGGTCCTTTTTATTGCGATCATGGTATGGTCGATGGATATCAATGCAGAAGAATAATATCTCACTTGTTCGAAAAGCCTCAAAAACAACAACAACAAGCTTAAGTTGTACGTATTAGATTGCAGAATTAATGCAAATATTAACGGTACCTTCTGGTAGGCCGCACAAAGCAGGAATGATAAGGATGTTGCAGTTCTAACTGGAATTCGAAATCTTCACTACATACACGCACGACACACATTGAAAAAACAGACTTGACTCCCACATAACATTCTGGCATAGTGCTTTCTCGGTCAGGGAGTATGGTAGGTAACGTGATTGTACTAACACGTTTATTCACTCCAAAAATACGTCAGTTACACGCTAGTTGCCGTAAATAATACTTCTTCTGCAAAAGAAATCTTAAACGTGACGCAGAATACAAATTTCATTATCTGTCCATCGCTTCTGAATTTATTTTGTATCAATGGAATACAGGGTCACACATACAAAAAATACACGAATAGATGAAAAGGTATCTGTTTTATAAAATAAGTATCTTATATCCACTGCTTGTGTAGTGGATATCACACAACCAAAATGCATTCTTTACATAGTGTGTGAAGCGATGAAACCAGGATTAGCATGAGGATCAAAGAAATCCTCTTTTGCCACAGTGTCATTTTAAAGTTCCATCCAGCTCCCATCTATGGTCTCTTCAGTTTTTAATACCATAGAGAGATTTGATGCGTGGCAGTAAAAGCAAAGCTGTGGTAGTGCCCATGGAGAAACAGTTCCTTGTACCAAGCCACACAAAGTGGGAATGCCAATTATTCCCTTCACACACATTGCAAAAATGCCATGTTTATCAATGGCACAAATTATAGACTCGATACAGACCATACAATGAGGTATTCCAAGAGAACGCAAGGAACGAAAAGACGCTGTTTTGATTGCCACATCACTCAAGTTATGACATCTGGAGATTTTGCTATGCCTAAATTGGGAAGGCTTTCCATGATAGAAACTAGGAGACGGTCATCTATCATTGTCTCGCTCAAGTTCAGTTCCACAATATTGACTGCTCAAATTAATGGGTATTCAGCTACTTGTAGGTCACCCTCCATTTTAGCCATGTTCAAAACTTTCAGTTCAGCACAGCTTTGAACGATTTTGCAAAACATTTCCCACGTTGTTTTGGCGCAACATAAATCTATTGACTGGAATAGACTAGGCCTCCATTCCACTACTTGAAAGAAGTTATTCACAGTTTCTTTTGATGTATCCCTGGCATTAATTTCCAAAAATTCCTCATGCCTTGCGTGTAGTATATAAAAAACGAGTGCAAGGGTTTCATCGTGGTATCCAAAGATCGAGAAACAAATGAAAGCACGAGGCCGCTTCAGCTGAGTGCTTTTATTTGTTTCAAGATCTTTGGATACCACGATGAAACCCGAAGCACAAGTTTTTTAGATTGCTTCTCAAACTGTCTATATTAATTATCACCTAAATCGTAACACTATTGTTACGTTCTTTTCATTGGTTGCATAATTTTGGACCTCATTATCAGCTACCATTCATCTGTTGTCTCCTGGTTTCTTTGGGGAATTAAAAGTGTATGCTAAATTTATGGTAGTTTACTGTTTTGCTCATTTAGTTCATAGCTCCGTGGTTAGTCGGAGCTTGATTATGGCAGAAAGTAATGAAGTGAACCGTTTTCGTGTCCCAAAAAGTGGTGAAGAGGAAAGTAAACTGCTAAAGGAAAGTGTTCCCAAATCAACCGTTTACAAGAATAAATGGTCTGCGAAAGTTTTCCGAGAATGGCAAATGAGTCGTGTAGTCAAAGTTCCTGTAATAGATTCTGGTGGCGTGTTTAAAGATTGGACTAACTTGCATAAAGTTGATACCGTTACAACAGATATCACAAGCATGGATGCCGATACCCTGAATTATTGGCTCAGTAAATTTCTGCTGGAAGTAGCAAACAGCGAGGGGAAGAGATCGTTGTTATTCATTTGATTTATTGTGTTTGGTGTTGTTGCAGATTTGGTATTTTTCGGAAGTGCCTGGATGCGGAAATGAAAGATTCCATGAGGCAAAGTCTGAGTTTGATCAACAAGAGACCCGAAAAGGAAGCTGTTACAGATGACGAGGAAGAAATGTTTTGGTCGGCTCGTTTGTTTGGAACTAGGACAGCTAAGTGCCTTCTCGATACGATTTACTTTTATAACGGTAAAATTTTTGGATTGCACGGGGGAGCATAGAAATTTAAATGTGAATAATTTTCTGATAGGGCCAAATGTCATAACATTTGAAGAGAACGTGTGTAAAACCTTTCATGGTGGTATAACAGATTTAAAATACATTCCTCGGAAAGTTGAGCACGAGTGTCACAGGAGAGGCGAAAAGCACGAGCGTTGTTTAGTTGAGCTATATCGGCTTTATATGGGTTTGGTGGAAGTTCATGTGAAAGTTAAAGATTCATTTTATTTCAAACCTAGCGCAAACAAAATGGCGTTTCAGAGAATGCCAGTTGATATAAATACTCTCAATTCAATTTTGCCAGAGCTGTGCAAGGCAGTGGGAATTAAACGTAAAACTGCCCATTCCTTACGTGTTACTTGTGTTAGTACATTGTTTAATAATGGAGTGGAAGAGAAATTGATCCGCGAAAGAAGTGGACACAGGTCCAATGCTCTGTTCAGGTACGAGAAGGCAAGCAAAGAACAACTTAAGAATGTTTCTTTTCTTCTTGGGCCAAATAAGAAAGTTTCTGTTACAGAAAACAAGGATGATAAGCCTGCAGTTAATCTTGAAGGAGATTTAACAAAGTCCACAGTTAATGTGGAAGGGAGGGGTTTAAGTTCTTTCTTCCATTCAGCCTCTTTTGCCAATTGCGAAGTTAACGTTTTTGTTGATGAACGAAAGTAGAGGAGCAAACAATGTATTCATTGTGTCATTTTGCAGTATAATTTGAGCGAAATTTCCTTGTTACTATTAATAAAAGATTCATTGTTATTGAATGTGTAGTTTTTCTTATTTGCATTTTATGGCATGCAAGAATCTAGATATCCAATAAAAACGCATATCCAGATCACTAGTGATTTGGATATGGGTTTTCATTGGGTATCTAGATTCATGCATGTGATGAAATACTTTCCCGTCATTGGCTGATAACCTCATGAATTATTAATGAGTTTGAGAAGCTTAATTAAACTTCTGTCATAAGCAATTTCGCACCAAGCCCTACACACCAGTGACGCTGTTCTATGAACAAATTTGTATGGCAAGTAAGAAAAGACTTGAAGTGTGATATTCGGAGGCAATGTAACCATTTGTATTGTTTGATATTAAAGCAAATTCCCAGAAGCTTGGCGTTTCGTGAGTTTCTGGCAATTGATGTTTTTGTGAATGGTGGTAACTGACATAAGGCTACTTTATATCGGAAATGTTATTAATGCTGTCACGCCGTCACTATCATTTACACGCAAGAAAAAACGCTGTTTGAGTTTTAGATCCGGAATTCAAGGAAACAGCCAATATACAACAAACTGAAATCCCCCTTAACCAAAAAACCAGTCCTTGGATAAGCTGAAAACTCTTAAACATCTGGCAGAACAAGACCATATCTTAAACAAATAATTAGAAAGACAACATTGTGCGGATCTTCGGCACGATAACATTTAAAATTTTAATAATTTTCTTACCCACACAAAGATATGCTCAGATGTGCTCAAAGATATATGCCGGCAGAAAAACTGGACAGCCTGGAGAAAAAACTGGTGAAGTTAAGTGTGAACCTTAAACCGTGGCACATTCTGCTGAAACCCCTCAATTCTGTAGCGAAGCTGCGATCACGTAACTAGTATTTCTCGTGACTAGTATCCCTCATCTGTTGTGCTGTGCTCTCAAGCATTGACCCTCTGTGCGGCCACTTAGCGTAACACAACACTGCTGATGCTCAAGAATCTCTTCAGTCATGTATGTCTCAAATACTAGCTAAATCAACAAAACTCTTGATTGTATTACAAATTTTGGCCGCCGGTGAAGAAGATGGGAAAAAAATCTTGTTCAGAAAAGTCCCCCTCCTCAAAAAAATCAAAGGCACTATGTGCCAACTCGTGAATGGAAAAGTAAATAAATTAATTAACATAGAAATATGCAGTAGTACCGGGTAAATGTAGAACCGGGTAAATGTAAGTTGACAGTCTCGTCCTCGATGTTTTTGAGAATCGATTGAGTTTCGAGTTTTGAGTCTGACTCGAATAGGGATTTCGAGGAAACGATTTATTTCTCGAAACAGAACAATAGATTCCGCGCGGCATTCACGCAAGCCGGTGTATTTCGTATTCACTCCAAATCAGTGTTGGTCGGGAGGGAAACTCAAACGAAAAGTCTTTAATCACTGATATTCGATAATCGCCAACTTTATGGGCCGAATATTTTTAAAAACAAGGTTTACACAGGGTTTAACAAAACCATGGCCTAATACTTTTTAGACGTCGTTTAAATATTCGGCCAATATGTTCGAACTGGTTTGAGTTTTATTTTAAAGCAAGTTGCTGTTCGTGAAATAAAATATTTCAATCATTTCAAAACATTCTGATCTTGTTTGTGTAGTCTGTGCTTCGCACGCACAATATAAAATTAATTTTATATGTAAACATTCATTCGTCTTCAGTTCTGTCATACACGAAACTCTTGGACAGAAAAATACTACAGTTATCTATGAAGTTGCAATTCTTGGACTAAAATTAGCTACAGTCAAATTATCAAAAATGGGTTTGCTCTCCTATTAAAAAAAACATATTGAGATACTATGAAAATAAAAGGTAAACCTGATTTTTTTGCCCTCCGTCACGCAACGCTTCCTCGTTCCGATAATAATATTTTAAAATTATTTCAACCATTGCGTATGATAACATCGTCCATCGCGCTGACTAAGAGTCCATTCGAGTCCATTCGCCGACGTCAAGGAAATATGGAGATTGAGCAAAAAACACTGTCGAGCGTCTAAATAGATCCATGAATAGAAAAGATGAACATAGCCACTGAAACCAGTCATTTGGTGAGTAAATCAAGCCACTTCCAGCTCAAGACAACAGCAACTCGGTGTCTCGGTGAATCTCATTTGAGCCCGCGATAGTCGTCCATTCAATCAGCGGAGCAAAAGCACAGGGCTCCTGTCGCTCCCGTGTGTGTCCCCCGTGAGTCAAAAAAGGAATCTTGCATCATCTTTTAGGTATCGAAGGTCGCGAGATCGAATCCCAGTGGAGGCAGGTTTTTTTTTTTTTTTTTTTCCCGCAAGTATGAGAAACACAGGTACTAATATCAGTTCGCTTTAAATATATACGCTGGAAAAAAAAGCATTGAAGGGTTTTTATAGTTCAGACGCAAACAAAATAAAATATCATAGAATTCAGAATTCCATACCGTAGTGGTACAAAAGAAAATATAGAATGATTCAGATATATTAGATTTTATTCATACACTTGGTATAAAGAAGATACAACATTTAACATACTTAGTGTTTTCCTAAGTCTTGAAGTCCGTAGCTTGGTTTAAGTTTCGACAGCTTGAGCCTTGATCAGCCTTGCAGCCTTGAATCGATCGAAGAACTTCAAACGTGACTCACTTTTAATATTCTAAATGTCTCCTCTTTGGGCGGTCGAGTATTATTTAGGGTTATTTCTTTCAATTTCGAATTCCATGTTTTAGTACTTACGAGTGAAAATACCGTGTTGAAAAATAGAAGAGATCCGCGCCAGACGCCATTTTGTTTACTGATAATGCATAAATTACCGTACTACGCATACATTAAAGTTTACAACCTAGTGGCCATCGACCGAGGGATCGAGTGATCGAGGGATCGAGCGAGTGAAATTTGTCCGCTATACGCTATAACTTCGTTCATGCAAAGCATTCACTCGTTAAAAATGATCCAGTGCAATCTCTCTAATGACATGCTTTACCCGGATTTTTAAACAGCTTCTGAAAGGCAAGACTCCGAAAGTGAGGATGAGGACACGCCTCTAAGCACATTGAAGAAAGTTACCACAAAAACAGAAAGTAATTCTAATGGATATCTACAATTGGGTGAACAACGAGATAAAGTGGCAAAATGACAGAATATCGGAACAGAGAAAATGATTAAAGGCTCTCATAAGCCAGCTCAGGATGTATTGATATTAATGACATTAATTGAATGCAGTTGTTGTCCTTTCCCAGTGAAAACCCTAGAATTAGATGCTTGAGAAATAGGGATTCCACTGTATATATATTGGGCAACAGCCCAAATCTGACAAAAGGGAATTATTTTGAAGTTGAAATGCATCTATAGCCGGATTCCACTATTGCATACCAAAACACAATAACTTTGAAATAATTTTTGATTAGTATTATTTTCAATTTCTGGTTTGACTCTGGAATTTATGTATGAACCTATCAATGAAGGGGAGGTGGGAGGCTGGGCATATATGGGGCATTTGACCTCCATTGCTGTCCCCACTATTCAGCAATATTTACTGAGCCTGAGGGTCGCCTCAAGTATAATTTAATAAAGGGATATGTTGTATGAATAAAGTAAATCAGTCTATAAACACAAAACATTCATGACCTCTGTTACACATAGTTATGAACTGTAGGTAATATTTGTACTAAGAAGCCTGCATGCACCTTCACATCTAAAGCCTGGTTTTTACACAAGTGAAAGTGTCCATATTACATGTAAACTGAGAAGCACAAGGATGAAAACATTTTGATTGTTCTACTTGCATTTGAAATCGGATCAAACTCCCCCACCTTGGGCAAATTATAACTTAATAAAACTATAGTAGAAAAATCCATCAGAGAAATTTAAAATAATATGTGCTATTATAAACACAAGCCTCAGATGAAGCCTGCTTTTCTACACGGAAACTATGAATAAACTTAAGGTCTACACAATAACAAGCAAAAAGGTTTTGCAGCCAAAGTATTTAAGCTTATTAAAATACCTGTTTAAGCTATCGATCGATCATTCCTAAAATATTCCTTGCTGGAACCATCCTGTTACTGGTGCTTCATTGAAGCTGTATAAACCCCTTGATTCATCTCCAAATAATTTGTCAATGTACTTCGATAAAAAAACATGATGTAAATTCGTGAAAGAAGCATTTTGCAAACCGAGGAATGAAAGAATTGCAGAACTGATCCATTTGTTGGCATCGGAACTCCCAAAAGGTCTATCTTTAAATGTGTAAGATGAGAAAAAGAGAAATACCGTCCCGAAAATCGGAAGCAATCCGCCATTTTGTTTTGCTGTGTGATCGGGTACTACCCCCGACACCCAATAACTACCAAATATTGTGCCCGCAATGATGTTTAGTGTTGTGATTTCCCAGGCATTATGCGCTGGTCAGCGGAATTACCAAGAAAAGTTTACACCATCACCTATAAACTAACGCATTTTTCCTAACCATAACAATAAGCTCATCCTGAGCTAAAGAAGAGAAAGAGGAGCTGGAAAATAAACGGAAGATGAAAGAGGGTGAAGGCCGAGTAGATAGAAAAAGGAAAGCAGAAGAAAATAGAGGCAGCGAACATGAGACAATGGAAAAAGAACCTCGAGAAGTGGTAGAATGGAAAGGAGAAGAAAATGAGATTGACAGGGAGGCAAGGAAACATTCGAAGAAGAACAAAAAAAAGAAGAAAGAAAGATTAGAGAAAGCAAAGAGCAAAAGAAACTGGAAGAGGACAAAGTGCGGGCAAAGGAACAAAGAAAGAAAGATGAAGAGGACAGAAAAATGAAAGAAGAGGAAAGACGATGGCAGGCAAGGCAACGATTAGAGGAACAGAAAAAGAAGGAGGAAGATGAAAGAAAGATGAAAGAACAGCAAGAAAAACTGAAAGGGGAAAAATCACGGGCAAAGGAAGAAACATGAAGAGGAAAGAAAAGAAGAGCAAAGAAAATTGGAAGCAGAAAGAGCGGAATGGAGAGAATTTATAGCAGAACAAAAGTTTATTGATGAAAGAAAGAGAGGATAATGGACTAAAGCGGCCTTCACACGACAAAATAAAGTTGGCAAACTCAAGTTGGTGTGTGTGTCTACACAACAACAGTTGGCAAAACTGTTGGCGAGAAATAGAACTTGTCTCTATTCTCGCCAACTTTTTCACCAACTTTTTTTGTGTTGGTAAACTCGTATTTGACGTTTGAACGATTGGCAAACGTTGTTGCTAACTTTCAACCAATCAAAATTCACGCTCTATTCACGTGATTTGCGTGAGACTTCACAGAAAGGGTCAGTGACAAAGTAGCAAGCAGAAGGATGGGGCTAGCTGGACACTGGTGTTTTAGCAAGCGCTATAGCCACAAGCGGAATTGCATTAGTAGCTATATCAAGTATTGCTCTTTTAACACAAGGTTATACCAACTATCGGCACGCTGAGCTACCAGCAAGCAAACTAGTGCTGTGGGAACCGACGCACAGGCAGTGGGAGAGAGGCAGGCCTAAGGATTCTTTCATCGACGTCCTCAAACACGACTCCAGAGCGGCGGAGACAAACAAACTAACCGTGTGCATGGTATTGTATTGACTGGCGGGCCCGATGAAAACACTCATCTGCGGATGACCTAGTTAGTTCACAAAATGGCGGACAAGCGACCGGATGAGCGTGAAGCAACATAAATCTATTGACGAGGTTCAAAAATGTCCGGCTTTGTGGGAAATTTCGTCCCCAGCCTATAAAGACACAAAAAACAAACAAAAGAAGTTGGAGGAGCTGGTCGAGAAACTGGGGTTAAAAGGCGGTAAGTAAAGTTTGTTTTCTTCCATAAAAATATTTGATGCTCTAGAACATGTTTAGAATGAAATAGAGCGATGGAGTTCAGTTTTAATCATAGTCATTATTCAAGAATATCTCTTCGAAGATTCGTATTCTTGACTATATCCACTTTTGTTGAGTGTTTTGAATTAGAATGTGATGTGAATTTATCGAGTGCATGCACTGTATTGTGAACTGAAACAGGAAATAGTCAAAGTATCAAGACTGCTTATCAGAATATATTTCTGCATTATTGTACCGAGAACATGTTTATAATTTTGGTGAACTTGAAGCAACATATAGCAAATAATGCATGCAAGCATATCACAAAATCCGGATTATTATTGGTTTCAAACCAATTACAGAACATAGTAAATTAAAGCAAATCCAAAACAAAATTTTGAATTTCAATTGAAAACCCCTTCACCAAGCTACAGATGAAAGTATTATATTTTTACAAATATCATAAAATCTGCTGAATATTTACTGAGACGAAGAATATTCAGCAATATTTACTGAGCCTGAGGGTCGCCCAAGGCAAATAATAATTATTGTTTAAGTTTAAAAGTATAATTTTCAGAGGAGAATATCAACAACTGTGAAGAACACTGAGCTAAACATGAAAAACAACACACGTCTTTGCTTTGCTAAGCAACCACACCAAGAAATCCTATACTCACCGCATGGCGCAGTGAATATAGCACAAAAATTATACTAAAACCACGTAAATGTTCAATGTTTTACTGTAGTCAAGTGCACAACGGTTATTAAAAGCTGGCATACAGAGAATTTTGGCTCTGATAATGCTATGTTCCGAACCTTTTTTATACCGCTTATAAGCCACCTCCTATTTATAAGCCCACCCAAAAACCCCTAATACGAAGTTGTATAAGCCCAGGGCTTAAATCCGGGATTATATGGTAACATTGAGTAGCTAATTGTGAAACACAATAACAGCACTTCTTATAATTGGTGTAAAAATAACTCTCTTCAGACAATTGTGTAATTTTGCTACAAATCAACATTTCCAAAATTGTGAAAGAGCAATAAACATGTAAATATTTTAAGAAAGACAAGGACACTTATAAATTTTGAAAACATGTTTGTCATGTCAACATTTATGATTTCATAACAATATTGAAACGTAATCAAAGTACAGCTGGATATTATCTGATTTAACAATACTGTATAATGTGAAAACAGCTTTAAACTTTTACAATTTTGATTAGTGTTTAACTTGTTTTAACATCTTGTTCTCCACAGCAGAAGTTAAAAAGAAATTGAAGTCTAAGTGTTAGATTAAAACGTGTGACTTTGTTTTTCTACGTACATGACGCCATGCGTTTTACTATATAACTCGTTTTGTTTACACATACCATGTGATTAGATCAGATTTCCTATTTTCAACGTGTTCAATAATATTATAATAATATTATTGTATTGTTATATTGTATTACAATGGTTGTACGTCTACAAGTTAATTCCATTCACTTGTCTTCTACTAATTCTGCAAAGGAGGAAATATCTGTAAGTTACTGCTTTCAGTCGTTTCAAATTTTTCTTAGGATTTTTGTATCTATTGTCTTTCAGTCGAACCATAATCGTCATAATCATATTACGTGACCAACAACATTATGCATTCAAAATACCTCGATCTACATGTACTAGCTGGTGTACAACTTAGTGAGCATTATTAATGGCTTAAAAGGATTGTCTAAAACAACTGTTTGGAGCTCACATTAGTTTGAAGATATCCAGCGAATTATGGCAACGAACACACCAGAAGAAAACACACAGGAATTAACCTGTGACAGGCAACCTAACGTGACCCTGGACAACGAAGGAATTCGACACGAAAAATCCCTCTGACTTCACTGAAGCAGAAGTGCGGCGAAAGCAACTGTCACCAAGAAGATTAGAGAAGCCACAGAATACATTTCAAACTCTCAGAATGCTGTTGAAGTTAGGATAAAGGCGCAAGAATTTCATGAAAACAGCTAACAATTTCCGAGGCGCCCACAATGCTCATCGCGCCTCCCTCAATGACGAATTGGAAATTCAAGATTCGCTTGAATATTTCGAGAGTGAAACTCAGTGAATCGTCAATTTTCAAAGAACACTCGACGAGTGGTTCAAAAAGGTGGAGAATGAACATTATGGGAAGACGGATAGCGAAATTAATCCACAAGATTCAATCAGTAACGTAGGATAGAGATCCCGTAAATGGTCGAAATCTTCGAATGCAGGCACACACAGGTCAGAAGCTCGGTCATCCTTGGGCCTCAGGACGATCGCCACAGCAAAAAAGGCAGTGTTTAACCGCCAAAGCGGCCGCTCTACGCAAGCAACAAGCTCTATAAGAGGAAGAATTACGGCTAAAACATGAAGAGCTGAAATATCAACAGCAACAAGAAGCTAAGTTGCGCCTCAACCAACGGAAGCAACAACTTCAACTTGAAACCGAAATCGCCAAGATGGCAGCTGAAAAACAAGTGTATGCTAAAGCTGAACTACAGGATCAGTACTTTCAACCGGTACCTTCGTATGCTCGTACCCAGGTCCTCGCAACTTCCCTGCTCCCTGTACAGGTACACCCGCCACTCCTTTCAAACAGGGAAACTCACTCTTCGCTACCAACACGTTGTCGATCCATCTTCAGAAAGTCTACAAGCCTCTCACGGTCATTTAGGGATGCCTAACAACTCCCATAAGCCGAATGTACCAGTAGGAGTTCATCCAACAACGCCAATGGCCACTCAACCTGATAGCAAGCATAACATCCTTTCACCTCAAGCAGATGTGTGGTCACAAAATCTGCCAAAGCTCAGTGAATACCGATCGGATCGTAATGAAATCAAACAAGAGCGATGTCCATCCTCGAGTACTTCAGCAGTTGGAGAAAAATTCATACAGGATATGATAGATATATTATATATATGATATATAAATCATACAGGATATGATAAATATATTATATATGATATATATCTGACCGGATTCGAATGAACGTGGCCGCGGGAACTAAAATGCACTCAAAACTCTACTACTACCCACCCACCCACCCCCAAGCCCTCCAGATTGGCATATGAGCTGCAGACACGGCATGCGCAACTGCAGGACTGACCAATCTCTGCAGGGAAGGCAATCCCTGCTCATAACATAAGCGCAACTAGTCACTGGACCGGGAGCGACACAGTAGTAACTGGGAACAATGGAAACAAAACAACCGCCCAGTGAAGTGTCCAAAACACCCCCTGCCTACCCCCCTGCTTTGGACACCTGGTCGGCGGCAAACCACCAGCTGATAGCCAGACCCCAGGGCTACGTCACAATGCCAACAAAGACATCACCCCCCTCCATTTGGAAAGGCCGGAACAGCTTGACCAAGTGAAAACCTAGCAGCCACGTTTTTTCGAATCCGCTCAGATATCAAGCCCAAAAAGGCTCCCGGTTGCCCAAAGTCGACAGCCGGTGGCCAAAGAGCCTGGCCGCAGCTGCCGGGTGTGTCTGGGTGCAAACCGACCCCCCGTTTGTCCCAGATAATTATCAAGCCCAAAAAGGCTCCCGGTTGCCCAAAGTTGACAGCCGGTGGCCAAAGTGCCCCGCCGCAGCTGCCGGGTGTGTCTTTATACATTCTTAGATTACGGAGTATAGTATTTCAGTAAAATAATATGGATGTGACCAGGATGGTACATATTTACCATATTTTCAATGGTGTAATAAAGTTCATTTAAAAATATCAAGACGTGATTTTATTTTATTTTTCTATCAACATGCAAAAAATGTTCTGAACTAAATCTCAGCCTTATATTCGTATGCCATCCCCATAAAATGTTTTGTTTTCCATCACCCTCTCTCTCGTGAAAGTGGGTCGGTCAGTCGGTTAAAAAAAGCTGAGAAACAAAATATTGACAAAGTAATACAAAATAATTCCAAGCGAGCCCTCATGATATCTACCCTGTTACCACCATTTTGCAACGAGTGATATCACACTGAAAGGTGTTCGAAGACGGCATTACTTGGCTGATTAATGCAGATGTCAGAGTGACTTTAAGCATATTAACTTGGAAACACCTGAGAAAAGGGTGCAAGCAATGAATCAGAAACTTAACTTTTTTAATAAAAAAATGGGTCGGTCGGGTGCTGGGAAACAAAACAATTTCTGGGGATGCAGGCCTATAGCATATTCTTAAAATTTCGCCAATCTCAGCCACGATATTCTTATAAAAAAGATTCTTACAAAAGAAACAGTGACAATCATGACAAACTGTCTGTGAAATATGATTGAGCACATGCAAACAGCTGAGATCACTCTCCAATTTGGTTAGATTTTTCATCTTTATGTCATGCTCATGTCTAAATTAATATTGGGCTCAAATGGTTTCTTATGCCGCTCTTGATTGTCTAAGATGTATAAAAAAATGCATTTCTTTTGTACAGAAAAATGTGTTTGTTTTTAATTTAAAAAATATAAGCTTATAATTAGGAAGTAAGCTATATAATATTAATCATAGGTTTTATTCCTTAAATATATTTTCACCATTCTCTGTTTTGCATAACAGCACTATTCAGTGGCTTTATTAAAAAAACATTCGCTAATTTTTTACAAAAATACTAAAACGATCATCTAAAGGAAAATGTACTGCTTGAAATTGTATTCTTCGTTCAAAGCTAAACCCGCGGTGCAGTGCACTGTGCTGTTCGGACTTTTTCGAACTCAAACATATCATTTATCGTATAAGGTGTTCTTGGTAAAATTATAAGCTATGAAAAGTTATTAGGGAACATCATACTTCAAAATACCAAGGCTATAAAAAGTTTGACTTAAGATAAAATAATTCTTGCTAGGAAGCTTGTACATTCGAGCATGACGAGCAGAAACCCTAGCTGGCGCGCAAAGTGTTAATATTAAACTTCCAATCCAATCACCATTGGAAGTTATCAACAACGTCTACTCTCTAGCTCATATCAGCGTCAAAACTGGCAGGATAATTTTGATTTAAGTGCCGTAATAAAGCATAAGGCTTTTTGTTTTAAAATAGAACTTCAACTCACATGTATTCTGCATGATTTGTTGTCCCGATTCCTGTTCTTTTGTTCCGGGTTTGGTGAAAATGCAAGCAACTTGTCATATTTCGAATAAGGCCTTATTATAAGCTTAAACGTAGCATTTTAATCCCGTCCTTGCTCCCACCTAATGCAGTTCAAGTCCTTTAGAAAACTCGCAGAAATCACTTCATGTCAGCCAAATAAACGGCAAAGTAAAATCATGGTGCTTTCATGAATCATCCTGTTTGCAACGTACTGAAATGCGACGCAAGCTTAGTAGACATTAGTACGCAGATTTTTGGCCATCAAAAGTCTTGTTAAGTCAATTGAGGTAAACACAAATTAATTATAACAACAAGAATCTTACCAAAATCTCACCGAAAATCTCAGTCAATATCGAGCGGGAAAACTTGTGGTTCCCGACCTGTCACTCAGGTCACGCAATGTCTGCAGCATTAAATTATCCATGTGAGGGGGGAGGTGGACAAATCCCGCCAAAATATCGAGTTGAGCAAGCGCTTCTATTTTTGAAAAACATCGAGCAAGATGGTATATCGTGCAAGGACACTGAGATAAAAATATATATATATGTATATCTTTCAGCGCTAGAAAAATAAAAAAAATATTGAGCAGCTAATTTTAAAAAGTCATGCAATGATGATCAGATTATGTTCACTTTCGTGGTTCAATTGTATTGTACTTAATACGTACCTTTCAGAGTTTGTTATCAAATAATTATTGTAATGCAATGGATTACCCTTTCCTTTTAAGGTTTTAATGCCCATTGCTTGAAAATGTATTTTCAATATACACACAAGTACAACTGGAGATTTAGATCGAGAATTCTGCACGTCCATGCACGTTAGACAACTAGACAAGGTCCCGTCTTAATTGATTTTTAAACTATAATTGAGTATTTATAACATGATTGAGATTAATGTAATTCAAGTATATTGTAGTTATATTCCTCAGAAAAATTACCTAGCGCCCCACCACTACTAGCCCCTCTCCCACCCCCCTCGTGAAAAAGAAACATGTGCGGGTTCTAATTTCGCAACAGTTCGACTGGGAGCCATGAATTCTAGAATCGCCGTGAACTGCAGGTTGTTAATTGTCACAACAATGATCATTGAATGTTCGAGAATCGACCCAATTTTTTCAGTTCCAGTTATAAAATGAAGCGACACAAAGTGCTCAGAAATTACAATGGCTTCGGCTGCTAGTTTGGCTGACAATGAAGTCCCTGTTTCAAGCACATCTGAGGTTCAAGATGTAAACAAGCTGGTTTATTAAAATAACGGCCAGAAAAAACAGACCTCATAGAGAAATCGACAATATGTCTTTGGTTTGTTCCTGCAATAAAGGCTGCTTGACGAGATAGGGCGCAAGAGCATCGCATCTATTGATATGGCAGCTGAGACAGAGTTTTTATGAGAAAACTTACAATGAACAAAATTATATCCTTGCAAGACTGATGGAAGTCAGAGTTTGTCCCAGTGGTCTCAGGAGGATTACCTACAAGATACCCTCATTAGGAACAGTTTGCCGTGGCGCGTTTGAGAAATGTTATGCAATTTCCGACGTGAAAATCAAAGTTCTTCTCACGAAAATGGACGCTGAAGGTGTTTCCCTGCAACAAGACATGAGAGGACGGCATCAAAATCACGCAATGAGACTTTTACCAGAAGCACAGGAAGCTGTGATTGACTATATATCTTCGTATCAGGCGAGTGAATCGCATTACAGAAGGGCAAGAACCAAGAAAAAGTACTTTGAATCTAACGTGTCGATGAGGAAGATGTGGCGAGATTTTTGCAAGAACCACCCTCGTCTCAAAACAAACCGTTTAAGGTTAAAGAACAAAGGGCCTGTAATCAGTTTTTCAACTTTCAGAAACATATTTCACCAAGAGTTAGGAGACATATTCAGCTTTCGGAAAGCTAGAGTAGATACTTGTCAGAAATGTGATAAAATGCAAAACTCTATTAACTTTATTACTTCTGAAATTAAAAGCGTCAATGTCAGACATGCTGACGAATTACAGCAGTTAAAAATGGAACTCAAAGCTCATTTGCGAGAAGCTGAAGTCAGATTTGCTTCTCAAAAATATGACATGTTTGTTCTTTCAAAGAAGCAATGAATTTCTCAGTCTCACATACTACATGTCATAATTGTGTTATTACTATATATGAATGGGACTCGGTCGGATTGAAATAAACTGTGTTAAACTTGTACTTGGGAGTCCAGGCCAGACATTAACTTGGAGTACTCGTGACAGGGTTTCCTGGAGTGGTGTCACCGCGGGTACGGGTGAAGACATCACAGATAATTGCCCTGGCAATCACTGTTTTCAGGCTAGTTTTATACCGGCAACGTGGATATTGTTGTTTTTCTTGAAAGTTCCAACAATTGCTAGAGGAAAACTATCGCCGATAAATTATTTTATGCACGTTCTTTATATCTGGCCAAACTTCATGTCATTCAAAATCGGATAAAATCCTCGGTAAATATTTGATATTTTGGCTTTCTTGTTATGGTACGTGAAACGGGGTTGAACTAATTGTCTGTCATATTTTCTTTTACGAGGAACTGAATGAATAAATTTTATGCAGCTGTTGATTCGGAAAGGTATAAGGCTGTATTCAGAAAGTGTCAGTGAAGAACGTCGTCAATGACAAATTCAGACTAAGAATGTTGAATCAAATGTCAAAACTAACCATTCAATAGATGAGCGAAACTTGCTTTTTTTTACCAACTCTTCTTAAATGAAGGGGTGTCCATCGTAAGAATTACTTGCCTTCTTTGCTGCTGCTGTCTTGTATGAGGCATCTAGTATAAAAATGTCAAGGGTCTGTTTACATAGAAGGATGACTGAAGACTGTTGAAACTCGTAAAAATGTGTCCGGTAAATTTCTAAGAACTTGGACATTGAAATATGACTGCCAAGGGGAAAGATGGCTTTTATTATATGGAGTAAAAAGTCGCATTTTGTTTTATCTCTTTTGAGCTACAATCATGGTCAAAAGTCCTTGGGACACTCGGCACAATTACTATCGTAACATGGCAATTGCAGTTGTCCACCACGAAAATAATGTTTTTAATGCTAAGACCCCCCCCCCCCCCCCCCATACAATGTTGTAATGTAAGCAGCACTCTGGCCACGCGGATTCAACATTGTCTGGGGGGGAGGGGTACTGGGTTTAAAATATGGGTAGTTTGTTAAAACAGGCAGGAAATGTGTCCCAAGACTATTGTCCATGATTGTAGTTGCAATTTCCAGGCCGCGATACCCTTAAATGGCGCTGTCATAACTTGGCTATAATAAGAGTGAGAAATTTTTGCACGAAAAGGCGTGCTATGTCCTAGCCATTTTAGGCGGGAAACTGGCTCACCCTCCTTCCATGTTAACATACTTTGAAGGTTTAAGTCTATTCCAATCCTAGTGAAGGTTGAATTCCGTCTACAAGCCAAGTGGCTTATCAGCCTGTTGCCTAACTCCGGTTTCCATAGCATGAAGCGACTAATTGTATCGCTACTCCCCTGGATGGGATGCTAGTCCATCGCAGGTAACCTCCCAGCATTTTTGTCAGGTTTCCCTGACAATTCGTCCGGCGGTACGCATTTATACTCCGGGGTCGCAGAAAGGCACTGTGCGGGTAAAGTGGGTTGCCCAAAAACACAACACAACGACCCAGCCAGCGCTCGAACCCGGACCGTTCGATCCGGAGTCCAATGCGCTAACCATTAGGCCACTGCATGTGTCTCTAGGGATCAGAGCTATTCGTCTCTCAGTGCATCAAAGAAGGAGCATAAAAATGCAGGTACATTCAATCTGTGATCTCAAACAAATCATCATGTGATCACAAAGTGGAATGAAATGGTTTCAATACATTCATCTTTTTGTGACAGGTTTTACATGTGACAGGTTTTACATGTTCGATATTTTCTTCTGTTACCGGATAAGGAATATTTTCGGCTCAACCCATCGCGCCAAATTCCCATGCTCTCCGCCATGTATCAAAACCAAGGAAACCCACAAAAATGCAAATTTATTCAATCTGCTCTCAAACAAAATTATCACGTGATCAGAAAGTATCCACTGGATTGGAAACATATCTTCTTATGAGAGTTTTTTCATCCATAGCTTTACTCTACTTTTTTGAATAATCCGTTTGCTCAGATTTTGTCCCGCAGAGTTAATATTAACATCTTAAAATATTGAAGCGAACACTTGAAACTGTAATGTGTGTTTGATATTTGTTACCGTGGGAAGATTTTCGGCCAAGTCACTCGTGCCAAATTCCCATGCTTTCTGCGATATTTTAAAACCAAGGAAACGCTTTAACCAGCTGTCATTTTGAGTTTGCATCGAATGTGTCACTGCTTAGTAAAATGTAGAGATTTGCCAATGTAAGGCAAGTTATGCTAAGACAGAAGCAGGCTGCAAAATTCCCGTTTCTGAAAAAATTTGTTAGTTTTGCTCTTGCTTGAGAAGGGAAACGAGGATCACTTTGTTGCAACAGAGGTATTTGAAGCGTACTGCGCGGCAGTGGCATTGTGGACTGAAGATGACAGTCTGCGAGGGCAGACAAAATAACTAATGAAGAAAAGAGCATTTTATAAGGCAAGTTTAAAAATATCTTGAGGATACTTTTTTGTAAATATAAAACTGAGCGATTTTTAAAGTGGCCTTTAGGCTGGCAACTTAGGCCCAGTTCAGACGGCGCATGGAATCGAATTTGAATTTAGGTCAACCCAAATTAATTTAGACCAAGTGAATTGATTCAGACGCCGAGCTTAATTCAGCCGAACTTAATTTTATAGGGAAAAATTGCTGTTATATTGAAAAATACATTATAATAATTCATGCATATTTTGTTTCGGTTCATGTGAAGTTCAGCGTCTGAATCAAAGCCGGTCCACAGCCGTTATTCCCGGCTGAGCCAGGCGGGAAGAATCAGCAGGCATTCCGAATTGATTCCGCAGACGCCGTACTTCACATGAACTTAATTCATCGAATTCAATTCGGCCCGTGTGAAGTATGGCGTCTGAACTGGGCCTTAGCGATTTTGTAAAATTTTGGCGTGATTAAAAGCCCAGATTTCGGTGTTAAAAATCGCTAACACAACCCCCCAAATATTGCAATAACTGATTAAACACAATTAAATATTACAGCTGCCGATAACACAAAACAGTAACTTACTGACTGTTCCGTAAGTGCGTCTTTACAATTACATTTTTACTGTGCACCGTGTTATGTAATTTAACCGTTTAATTAAGTTGCGTAAACTTTTACTAAAGATGGTATTTGATAAAAGCTCTTCAAGTGCTTTAATGGTGAAAACCACATCATAATGCCGGCATACAGTTAATAAAAGGAGGGAAATATTCAGAAATGTTTGCCCTGTTGACAATGGAGTACAATTTTTTGATGTCGTGTTGAACGCACATGCATTTGACTTGAATTAAAAAATTGTCTCACCTCTGCATGCTTGAATGACTCAGTTAAGTCATACTTCTCTTTCAACAGCAGAAAGAAAGAAAGCAGTTGCAGAGTATGCAAAGCAGATAGACTGGGTGGTAAAGCCAATGACAACAGCAAAACCCGTGGGTGCACAGTGTTGAAGCTGCACCGACTGCCACCAGTAGAATTCAGTATTATATGTCCCTCAATCCGAAACCATATCCACCAATTGAAGTGAGTAATTTTTATATCTTTTCTCAAGTAAATTTACTCAGAAAACAGTTTAATGTTATTTATTTTTTACATACAGTGTAGCTGCATATTGTGAGAAGTGATCCGGGTGACGCGGGGAATTGTTCATTCGCCGCAAGAGATATCGAAAAGGGCGAGGTGATATGCGAATATGAGGGCGAAATAATTTCTCTTCAAGAGGCTAAAACTCGGGAGAGTTCGTATGAAAAAGAGGGCAGGCCTTGCACATTAACGGTGTTAGACAGTGCAGGACGTCAGATTGCGTGAGTATTTAAGAGAGTCCACCTGAGGACCATGCAGACGAGTCTACAGTGCACCTCACCGATTTCCCTCAAATTTGGCACACTTGTGTACCTTCACTAGTACATCACCCATGTGCAATAGTTTGGTTCAATTGTCTATTGTTTTGGAGAAATGTCAATCAAACTGTCAGACAGCGAAAAGTGTTCAAATTTGAGGTTAAAATATACACCATGTTTGATCACCTGATACAAACTAAAAATAGGAAGAAACGAAATGAAATTTCTACAAACGACAGTTGTAACCCTTAACAATAGAACAATGTTAAGTAAACGTATTTTCATTTATTTGTTTGGCTGTAACCTAAATTTTAATTAACCCTATTTAATTTAGATCTAAAAAGTGGGGTTTCTAAAGTCGTTGTTTAAAGAGATGCGACGTGTTTTCAATCGAATTTAAACCTATATATAGATTGCCAAGGAAATTGTGTTTCTGTGTCAGAAATATAAACTCTGTAAAGTTTACGCGGGATAACAGTATTTGCATTGAATAAATGTTGTTTATCCTGTATCGATATGCAAATGAGCTCAACATGGCAATCATGATATATTGGAGTTTAAATAAGTTAATAGAATGTTGCTTTACAAAAGAAGCGAAACATCATTATGAAACATTTTGCAATAACAATTTGTTTAACTTGTTAGTAGTTAAGCTGTTAGCTAGTAGTTAGTAGCAAATTTGAACGAAAACAAAGTTAATGTATACTGACTTGTTGGTCGTACCCGCAGCGAGGTGACATGTTTTCCTTCAAGCGAGCATCATTCCATTTAAAACTCATTGCCTTGAAGGTTGGTTATCGTAGCTCGTTTGATGTGTAAGCTAACTTTTCTTGTATTTCCCACGCCATAGTACAATTTGCGCTGAACAGGTGTTATCCAAACAAGTTGGCGGCATCACACCAAAGCATCTTCTTATCTTCACGGCCGTTCGTGAAAATTTTTAGAATCCAGTCGCGTGTTTTGTTCAAATTTGAAAACATATTCTTCCACCGCAACAAAATCATGTAGTACTAACTACATCATTGTTTTTCCATCCGATGGAAACTTGCGGCAAATCCTTTTTGGTGTTGTTGTTATACTACGAAGTACGAAGAACACCTGAACCGGGTGATTGCGTGACAGCACGACTTGTGGACAAGTGTATTTTTCAGGTATCAAATTTCAGTCCGAATCAGATTACACTGCGATTGCGATGAGTTCGTTTTTAAGGTTACTGATAACCTTTTCGGGGTCGAATTTTGCAAAATTGCAAAAACCTACCATAAGATAGCCCATTGTGCTAGTTTTCTTCTAAAACAAACATTATTTCAAAATATATTTTTCTTGCAGAGTTATAGCAAATTTTGTGTTTCGTGTGACTAAAACGTTATTCCCCAAAGGTGTTTTGAGATGTCAACGCTTTGTGATCTCCCGTGCAGTGTGACACGGGAATACATCTGCTCAGAATGCTCAAATTATATAAATAGCGTCTTCGCAGAGTTCAAATTATCTCAAGTCCATGCGAGGAAAATGCACTTAGTCTAGAAAGTCGGCTTTTATACCATGAAACGAGGAGGAGAACGTGAAAATTCACCCTGGGTAAAAAGTGAGAGAAAGCGAGCCTAAGAAAGCCAAGACAGAGTCGCTATATGATGGATCATCTCCAACAAGAGTTTCTACTCCACTTGTATTTTCCTCTCCGGTTAAATTGTTTTTCCTTCTTTGCCTCTTACTTGCTGTAGTTTTGCGCGCACCCGACTTCGCTTTTCCATTATAAATAAATGCAGATATAAGTGATTAACTTCGCCGAGCGAGCGCCGAATACCTGTTAACGTGAATTCAAGCCTGTTTTGTCACAAGCCTCTTTAGGGGGCCATATGTTGATTTTCATTGGTCGGCGGCATGACCGCATTCACACCCGCATTGAGTAAGTGTGAAAAATAATAAAATCTTTTCGGCCCGAAAACTCAGGGTTTATTTTTGAGCGGGTAGCCACTCTTCAAATGAATTAATAGGGTATGCAGATTTGTAGGATTTTAACGAAATTTGGCCAAAATGATCGTCAGATATCGGTGCGCAAAAGTGTGTTGGAATTCGAAATATGTTTACTTTTACGCCTCTCTGCGTGACACAAATCGAAACATTTTCTATTGGCCAACTTCAAAGTTGTTTTTCTCAGAAACCAATAGGAAAATCCATAATCCCCGACACACTTTCGTAGCCCATCAAGTGCTGATTTATTTTAGTTTGTTCGCTACATTGAGCGATTTAGTAAAAGCGAAAATAATTAAGCCACGGTTATCACGATCTTCTTGTTAGCCTGTGAGATGTTCTTGCAGGGTATCTTCTGGGAAATTAGCATCTGTTCCCTGCTGCGAATTTCAAACTTGCATGGAGCTTGTCGGCAAGTGCGTTCACTTTTTTCACAACAAAAAACTGCATTCCCTCCCCGAGGGATTACTTGATAGTGCTGAGCAGCTTGCTCCTATAAACCCTTACCCATTTTCAGATCAAACAATTTTCCAACCCAATTGCAGACATAGCCCTAAAATCAAAACCCAATTTAAGACAATACGGGATTCGAACACAAGCCACAAAACGGTGGCGATTAACAAAGAAAGTTAAAGAAGAGAGGTGAAAAAAATGCCAACTCCCGCCGTGAACGTAGATCACGTACAAATTTATCAATAGTGAGAAAAAACAACTCCTACCTTCTAAACAGATTGGCTATAAACTTTTTTGAACATGGAAAAAACTGCCCAATAGAGGAGTGAAAAGACCCATACAGTGAATTCACCGCAAGTACCGTGAGATTCCGAGTACTTTTGAGAGCAATCCAGAAGAAGTGAAAAGACCTAAGTATATGTATTCGCCGTAAGCACCGTGAGATTCCGAGTACTTTTGAGAGCAATCCTCAAGAAGACGTTTATGAAAGAAAAGATTGTGAAAAGGTTGGGCAGCCGGAGACCAAAAACCGTCAGAACAGAAAGAATGAAAAAAGCACTTGTGAGGCCAAAGAAACCGAAAAGCATATGGACAAAAGCAAAATCGCAAAATTAGTTGGACTCATTTGGAACCAAACGTTTCAAAAGAAATATGCGGGACGATGACGATCATATCAGTGTAACCAAAGAAACGCTCCAGGGAAGCAAATACTCTGTTGAATTAACGATGGAGGATGACAGTGAAAAATTTAACCTTAATGACTGGGTGGAAGAGCAGAAGGAAAAGATCCGCAAACTAGAGAACTGAACTCGATAGTAGTGGTTTTTTTTGCGAGTTAAAACATTTTTATTTAAATGACAAAAGACTTGTGAATGCAATTTTTGACTTAAACGTGACCTGTGACGAAGGGTTGAATTAAACATGATTCGTGAATCATTTTGTGTTGCATGAATTAATTTTAGGGTATTGTTTTGTTCTGGCAAATGTACAAGTTATTTTCAATGGCTGTGGTTGGGTTTTGACATGGATTGTAAAATGGACGACCCATGGCATGGCCTGCTTTGAACAGATATTTTGTAAGTGCGATCTGGAAGTCAAATTTATGCAGTAAATTATCCTTTTGTCATGCTCTTTACTTGAAGAGCCAACTTTGGAGCCTAAACAGTCTGAGTAGGTTAGAGGATGTGAAAATATTAATCTTTGAATTATACGTGAAACGTGATTGCCTTGATTTGGTCAGATTTTCGTGTGAACGTGAAAGCATTTTGGATATTATTTGTGATGCGTGAAAAGGCCCAATAAATTTAAGTGACTGAATTCGGCGATTCCAGAAAATATCCATACCCATACCATGGGCGGCATATCGATTTAAAGCTTATAGATTGAAGATGATGTTAGAGCTAAACAAAGGCCAATAAGCTATATTGTGAACAGCAGAAGTCATGCAGGCCTGTCACAACTACTATGTAACTCTTTTTACTGAAATACCATACTCTGCAATCTAAGAAAGTATTACATTACAACTTCAGGACGCTTTGAATGTGTCCTTTAGAAATGGGGAAAACCGCTGGTCATTTGACACCAAAGGCACATAAATTACTCTTTCGAAAGGTTGTTCGGCTCTGTTCGGCTAAACTCCGATGTGAGTATCAACGTTTAGACTACAGAACTTGTGACTTTTGGCTGGAGAGTCTATTCATCTATTTCAAAATACTTGAATGAGGGTTATTTAAATAAGTATCCTTTTGTTTGATCAAGACTTAGCGCGTCATATTGACATCACCTCGTATTTTAGCCAACAAAACGCTTCACGCAAAAGTGGTGAACATATTATTGGTTTGGCAATAAGATGTGTTTTACAAGCATCAAAATGAGCCTTTAAACGAACATTTTGGTTGGATTTTAGCGAAGAAACGATTTAATACACGAATTCGCTTCCAACAGTTCAAAGGCGGTACATATTTTATGCGTGTTAATTATGGCGGCGCGAATCGAAACTTACCATGATAAGTTCTTTGATTTCAGGTCATATTAACTCTCGCTGATGTTTGCCTTACATTGTTTTGTTGATATCCTAAAAAGATACATAGGTTTTTTTTCTGAATCTTCAATTCCCGAGTCAATTTCCTTTGGCTGTTTTGATTTCTCCTCCACAAGCGTAACAAATTAAGTCTGGTTGTCATGCCAACCATGTGAATCTGACCAATGGGGGCTGTGTTTGGTCGGCAGAATCCACTCAAGGGAATTGAAAGTTGTTAATTTCTCCGATGATGGACCTTTAAACGAAAGAAAACGCAGGAAAGGAGCTAAAGAGAAAAGTATTTTGTTAGCGGACTCGCATTCAAACATTTCACAACCAGATTTTTGCATTTCGCTTGCGATCCCAACGTAAAGAATGTTGGCTTTATTACAGTGTAAAAGGGCTCTCGTTTTATAGGGATGCCGCTATTGATAGCGCAGTGCGTGCATTTATTTTGACGGTAACCAAAGAGTATTATAAAAGATCGCTTGCCTTTATTTTCAAAGAGTTCCCTTCATAATACTGAAAGTTAAAGTAAGCTTTGAAAAATTGCAAAATACGAACTGTCTTTACAAGAACGTCTATTCAATGTTGACAAGTTTCCGCTGTTTCATTGACGCTTCCTTAATCAGCTTTATTTACGAGCCGCCTTCCGAAAGAATATAAAATTCGCATTTTCACGGCGTAACTGCGGTTTACATGACTGGACATGTTTGAGCTTTAATCACCTATTTTTAATTAGAAGTTAATATCAGGGTAACAATAGAGTTTTAATAATCACCCAAGTAGCAAATCTGAAACAAAAGAAATATATCGCACCTAAAAAAGTGACAATCAAAATCAAAGAGGCCCAATGGGCATCTCGGGATTATACATATATGATAATGAATGGATGCTGTATACAGATTTATGCTGCATAATTATTGAATATTATTTAGGAGAATGAATGGTCACTCAGATAAAAGTAATATCCCAGTGTATTGTTTCCCTCCAGCATTATGTTGCTGGTAACCATTTGTATTCCTGGGAGGAGAGGCACTGCGTGGGTTAAGGGACTGTGAAATAATTACCAGGAGGGGAAAGGGAGGTGCATAAAGTAAAATCAAAGCAAGGATAGGGGTACTACATATCAGTGACGGATCCAGACCTGTTTATAAAGCCTCTTCCACACGAGCAAGTTTTCCTTGACAAGGGACATTGACAATTTTTATTTGCTTGTGTGGATAAACAACAAATTGAATTTGACAAGTTTTTCCTTGACAATTTTTCTTTGTACAGCGGATTATCAACTTTAAATAGGACCCAGGTCGCGAGCAACAATATAAGGCCGCTGGGCACCAGGGATTCCTTGTCATATTTTCCTTGTTGCACGTCCACACGAACAACGCCAGTTTATGAACAGGACACTTGTCAAGTAAAAAATTGCCAAATTTCCCTTTCCACACGAGCAAGGTAAAATTGTCAAGTGAAAACTTGTCAAGGAAAACTTGCTCGTGTGGAAGGGGCTTAAGTATTCACTTCTTTTAAACAGACGCAGTCACCGTTTAATAGACTTCCCAATTGGCTAATTTTATTGTATTTTACCTCTAGTTTGAGTACAATGTGATATTTTGACACAGTGATAAGTGAAGCATGTCCAGTTTCTTTTAAGAGCTCATCAAACACAACATAATATATGTAATCAGCATAAGAATGCTATTGTTTGGGCTAATAGGCTTTTGTGGGTAAATTTAACTTTAAATTTTAAATTGTAAATTTTAGATCACCTCTATTAAGTGGTCAACATCGAGGGTGACTGCTTAATAGAGATTTGACTGTAATAATAATTATGGACATTTTGACCAATTTAAAAAAATATTATGTACATGTGTTTTTGAGCCACCTTAATTAAAATTATTAATGAAATATAATGTGGTTCTAAAACATATGTACATATTTTTTTTAAACTTGGTAGAAATGTTCCTTACATCAGGTAAGTAAAATGTCTGAAAAGGAAAACCTTTTGCCATGTAGATTTTAAGTTATTGGCCTCAAAATGTCAAACATTTGGCATTGTTTGGCATTTTTAACATTGCCATGACAACTGATGATGACATCGTAGTGGTATCATATTAATTACTGACGATATCAAAGTTCAATTATGACAAAAGTTCTATGTCAGCATCAGCAGGCTAGCTGTTCGACAATGTCAAAGACAAAGTATCTTGCCCAATAACAGAACACAATGCCCCTGACCATGTTGCTCAATCCAGAGTCAAATGCACTAACCATTAGACCACTGCCTCTCCCAATACCATAGTAAAACAAAAGTATTTCCTGATTAAAGTTAATTATACATAAATTGCACACATCCTTGATGGACTAGTGTAGTGCTTAAAGTGGAATTATATATTGAAGGGTTTCTTGTAAAGGTGTTTGATTAAAGCTATAAAAACTGTTTTTAACTCCAGTTGCAGTATTGGGCTCACTTGGTTGATGGTATGAATTCTGAAGAAGGAAAATGTCAGGTTATTAGACATAGCTTATTACAAACAGATGTGTAATGCACGTGATCAATGTCTTTCCATAATGGAGAGTACAGGGCAGACACAGACTATTGACAACAAACCGTTATTACCGTTGCCCATGCCAGGGGCAGCTTGGATTTTTTTGACATACGAGAGCCCCAGAGGGTCGGGTTTGTTTTATATTTTGAGTTTGTTTTATATTTTATATTTTTACTTATTCTCGAAGGCAGGTTATGTTGGGCTTTCCTGTTGTTGTCATTCAAGCCAGGAAATTTTGTATTTTCAAATATAATTTTGTATTTACATTTAATAATATAGCGCATGTACATGTGTACAATCATAATTTGCTGAGTTTGATGACGATAAAATGCAACAAAGTTTACACTAAAACACCCCGAAATGCTTTGACCCAGAGGCTGGTACGTTTTACAAAAAACTAAAATGTTTAGTACAACCCTTGCTGTAATTTCTAAAGCAAAATAAAAGGACCTAAAGACACGACAATGGTCAGAACAGCAAACAAAAACATTAGAAATATAATTACCTTGGCGCCATTCAGTGACGATATCCCGAAGCAATTCCAAGCCAAAGAAAGAAGCACAACAAAAATTGATCAATGCTGGTAAGAGTAGTTGCATGTTTTGTTCGCTATTCTCAGATCGGACTCGAGAAGTTCCACACATTTCAGCTGTCCGCCTTCCTCTACTATCGAAATGCCACCGGCGTACAGGACTAGATAATCCTTCCACGAATTATTTAGTTTGTCATATCCTCTCTCCTGAATACCTCAGAGTGACAAGGTTGAAATTTTCGTTCTTTGAGAAGTCCTTTGCCCCAATTTTACAAGCAAACACTTTTTACCATGGCCTCTGCTGGCCATCCAACTTGCTTCATCAAATCTGTCACACTTTCTACGCCATGTAAGCCACAATGAATTGTACCTCACTAGAAGATCACAAGAGGAAGAATTCTGAAATTCTAACCAGTGTTCAATTCATTGTGGCTTACATGACCATCAGTGTGGACAAATTTTGTTCACAGAAAATTGTCGACGAGTCACGTGACCGCTTTATTAAGCAAGGAGAATACAGTAATACGTTTTAGCACATTCTCCATTATGTTCTTGACATTCAAAATAAAAAAATAAAAAATTAGCCCGTGTCAACTTTTCTCAGTTATTGCGGGAGAGCAAAACCAAGCCCGCAGACTAATCTTGAGAGTGGTCAGCGGCACTTTCTTAAACGAGACATTGAAGCAAGACAGAACATTTTTTGGACTTCCAACTGGTATGATTGGAATGTGAACTCTGTGTTTGTCACACATGCGCAGTAATTAATAGGAAACATGGTATTGTTTAAACTTTATGTCAGTTAATATTCACTGAGAAGACCAAAATATGTTTGTTTGTAGTTTGCGCCCGGAGTTGGCAATGATATGAGTTCGTAAAATTAAATACAAGTCATAGGAGATCGTGGGAGGGAAATTTATGCCATATCGTCACTTGTGAAATGATCGAAGGCCACTTATGTTATCATTATGAATGACGGCTATTATGCTAAGCTTTATTCAACTGAAATAAATTTGTACCCATATTTGTCATATTTTTACGTTGTGTAGAACAAACAACAAAAGCTAAAAGAAAGCCCGTTTAACAAAATGATTGTACTCAAGTTTAACGAGACGTGACTAAAATTTGATTCCATAAAACACGTACACTTAATTGATCTCTCAGATTTTGTTATGACACAATGACTTTACACTTGCCACATGAAATAAATATAAGTTATCTTCTGATATGAAAAGATCCAAATTTATAGCTGGGAGTTTCCACTGAATTTTCATGGCTCCTGGTACATGTTCATTTCTCGCGTCGCGTCAGGATCGGATCGGCCGGAGGTCAACCCCCGAGCGGCAGGTCATAAACTTGAAAAATAAAACTTGAAACCGGAAACCGCGCAAGAAAAGCCTCTGGCACACAGGGTAGGTACATGTATAAAGACATACGATGTTGTGTTACACATGTCACGCCATCTAAATCTGGCAAGATTTCAGCGTAACATGTCAAAAAGATCCGGCTCTATTCAGTGTCTCTTTCAAAAGCAAGAAAGGTAATTTCCTAAATCCCCGACTCTCCAGTATCCGCCTGCACTTACTAGCCCATGGTTACTACTAGTACTGATATGCTTTATCATGCCTGGCTAAAACTACCACATTTTTAAGCTATACCAGCTGTGTAATCAGTTTCCTAATGAGATTTAATGAACAAAGCCGGATTTTTTTAAATTGAACTGTGACTAACTTTTCACCCATCCCATCTCCCTTTGCTTTGTAGAACGCAGCTACAGGAAGAACTTCGTGCTCTGGCTAACCAACGTCACCCTGACTGCTTGAGTGAGGATCCAATAACTCAGCAACTAATTAACATTAGGAGATCGCGAATATGGGTGGACGCTAGCCGTGCCTTTTCATCTACTTCCTTTTCCATGTCAAAGGGCATTCGGGTGAATTTTATTGGTGAACCTGCCGTAGATGGTGGAGGTCCACGCAGGGAATTTTACAGGCTTCTGGTAGAAGCGGCCTGCACTGCTTCTGGTCTACTAGAAGGTAGTGAAGGGAGGAAAATTCCTATGCATCACTGCGCTGCACTCAGAGCAAAGAAATTTAAGTTATTAGGCATCATGGCAGGGTTATCGATGATAGACGGAGGTCCTGGATTTCCAGTGTTTGCAGCACCGGTGTTTAATTATATTGCCACAGACAATCCTCAGGAAGGGGAATTAGAAGATATACCTGATCCTGTGGTGTGCATGAGCCTGTCAAATGTAAGTTATGAGAAGTATTGTAAAATGAATTATGATACGACTGATATCCCGCCTGATATGTACTTGCTATGTCCCTGTGCAACAAGTCCCCTCGTCTAAACACTGCAGGGCACATTACGTACTCTATTCAGTTCTAATTGGATTATAAATTATCATCCGTCGATAAGTTTTATGCGCATGCTGTTTTGCCTCTTTTGAGAAATATACTCTCAGTCCTTATTTGTTGAAGCTATCGTGAAGGAAATAATTATCCTGAAAAACACGCTTACGGGAATAAATCAATCACATTCACCCTGAATTGTCATCTCGTTATTATGTTCCATAAGAGTTAACACAAAATAATGGTTTTTCCGCTCTTTTTTCGGATACAGGTGAACTCCGTGGAGACGACTGAGGAGTTTCGAAACATGGTGTTGAAAGAGGGATTTGAGTTTCTTTTTGACTGTGGCTTCTCCAAGCCCCTGGCAAGCTGCGACTTGACCGACAGAAGCGATATAATGGCGTGTGTAATTTTGCATTTTACACACTATAGGATCCGTGCCGAACTGGACCAACTAAATTTTGGGATCAGTCGGATTTCAACAGCATTAAATGACCACACCGCCAAGCCTCGTTTATGGGAAATTCTTCTCAACATCTGGCACGTTTATACTGTTTACTTGTGAGTACTATATCTTCGCTGCTTTTGGAATTCATTCAAGATATTCGAAAGTGAACAGTTGTTCAAATCCGACTAATCCCAAAATTGCGAGGCTCACACTGGCGGAGGAGGGCGGAGGAGCAGTATGGAAATAATTCATAATTTCTCAATCATCAGAGGAGATAATAGACCTTGTTCATTAATGGTGACCGATTAATGTTTCTTTTATATTCATGATAATCAACCTACTTAGCCTCATTAGCATGTGGTGCAAAATTCAAAAGAAGGGCTCGGTAGGCTAATTAGCATGAATATAAAAGGATAATTAATTGACCGCCCTGATTAATGAATATGGCTTGTTTTCACTAGCGACGCAAGCGCAAGCTTTTTTCCATGTTCGCTCTGTCCAACTGTTCAATACCCCTTCTTTAATGGCAATGTTTCTTGAAGAATAACAGTTCAGTTAGAATTCAGTTAGAGTTCAGTTCGAGAATTCAGTTAGAGTTCAGTTCGAGAATTCAGTTAGAGTTCAGTTCAGTTTTATGTAACTTCACAAACATTCTTTTAGCCAGTTATGGCATGTTAACGTTTTTCAATTGGGAATATAAAGTAAGATTTTCATTATTGAATCACAAGGCCTGCTGAGAGGAACTGACTATCTGCGAAACAATTATGATTTACTTACATTGTTCAGAATGTTGACCAAATAAAACATCTCCAAGCAGCAAAATCTAACAACTTTCGGAGCTGTCAACATCCTTTTAGCAGGTTACGCGTATTTGTTGAATCGGCGGAAGGTCCACTTTTGAAACATTTACGCAATTTTGACTATATTTCTTTATCCGCTTATTTCGTTTTCGTGGGATGCTGAATAACAGGTAGGAGAAACAAGCGATTCCGATATAATGGCAATTTCTTTCATCGATAGTTTGAATCTCGACGAGCATACTCTCATTAAATTATGTTGAGTCATCTTAGCGAGAAGACGTCAATTGCCAAATCACAAAAGAAAAACAAACAAATTTCAAGCTATCATATCGAATCAACCTTATTTATCCTAAACTTGCTCATCATTTAAGGTTTATTTTATAAAACTAGGAATAACTAGTTTTGGTGTAGGTGAAATGGTTAATACATAATAAAGAAAAGACTGGAAGAGTTATAATGCATCCAAAATATAATTCGAATTGCTGTAATATCCTGCCGTATACTCACAGAAAACTAACAAATGGTTAGAATGGAAATTAATTGTAAATGACTTTTGAACTAAGAAAATAGTTTCAGCCACTAATAGCTTGCTACACAAAGAGTTGCGTTCTTGCTGCACAGTTTGCTTTGAGCTGTTGTGCATAATGATGACCTGCTCAAACCTCATTGAAATCTGGGTTCGTTCACGCATCCTGACACCTTTTGAAGTCTTTGTCCTTATTTTTACTACTGTAGTACTTTTGACTATATTTCCAATTCCGAACTGAATAACACAAATTTTGCAAAATGAGGAAACATGTCGTTTTGTTTGTTTCCGATAAGCAAAATATGTTTCTGCGTGTTGCAGAAACATATTTTGATTCTCGGAAACAAACATTGTAGCCGGAAACAATGTTTCGCGTATGGCAAAACTGGGCAACATTGGGGAAATGGAATTTTGAATACCAGAAATCTGGTGTAACGGCCATTGTTTGTTACACGAGACAGCCAATCAAAAAATTCAATATTTATTTCATTCCCCCAGAGTCTAACCTGGCGACGACCCGCTGACCGAGGAGACCGTTGACTCTGGGTATGAGATTGGCGGAGGAGGCTAGAAGTTGCTGGCGTTTTGTGTTTTTGTGAAGGTGTACCGCTGACCAGAAAAATACTGTATCGCGTCCTCTAAAACGTGTTTCCTCGGTGCCTGGTGGAGCGAAACTTTCGTTAACCAAAAATAAAACCCTCAACTGTGCTTTACATGCGGGAAGCGGCGATAGCACGAATGAAGTGTATGGGGTAACAAGTGTTTCTCCCTACTTCTTGAGTGCTTCTCTTCTGAAGAATCGCTGAATTGCTGCCATAGTGACATTCTCTGTACCATTGTCTGCATGCATAATGCATGGTACACCCCCTATTGAACGAATATATTCTAGAAAATATTTGGCTGTAACTGCTGGGTCATTATTAGTTGTGCCAACTTCAACCCAAAGAATACGCCTGCTGTATCCGTCAATACATCCGTGAACACAAAAGCCAAATGGCTTCAGTTTGTCATAACCATCCACATGCCAAATGTAGTTAGGCCCTTTACCTCGGTATTGCCTTTGCCGAAGCCTGTGTCTAGAACGTAGTTCCACTCCCTCCGGGTCCACGATTTCAAGTATATGGCGCACAGTTTCCTTGTCAATAACAAGATTGTGATCATTAACAAGCCTTTGCCACATTCCGCGATAACCAACTATGCTACCACTGCCATTCAGCTCTGTCTCTACGGCTTTTAAGACATCTTCCATGTCACTTGTATTGCTTCTTCTACGTAAAGGCACGAAAAAGAAAGGAAAAGAGGGTTACATGAAAAAATAAGTGCAAACATAACAAAAACAACAAAACTATATTTTAAAGCCATTTTTGAGCCATTCCCTATTAAATTAAAATTTTCAACTTAAGGAAAACGCATGATAAGTAACACGCAAAAATATTTTAAGAAGCACGTTTTCCTTACCACGCAAAAAAAGTTAAGGAACACGCAAAAAATTCCTAAGGGGCGTGCAATTTTTGAAAATTGCGTTTTCTTTAAGTTAAGAAGCACACAAAGTCATTCTAAGGAGCACGCAAGATATTAAGGAGGGCGCCGGTTGGCTGCAGCGAAGGAGGAGAATGAGGAGTTCCTTCGCACGTCGGAGCTTAGGGAGTTACAGCGGGAATTATCGTTGTTGCAGCAACAAAATGCCCACCTCAAAGGAAGACTAGAGGATCCGCCCCTTTCTTCACCACTCACTAAACCTTTAACCGTCCAAGATGTTCGCACTTTACCCACCATTCCGTTGCGTTCCTGTGTTTAGTAACGCCTGTGACTTAAATCTTAATTATCCACAGTCAAAACAAAGAAAATGACGAAGTTGAAGAAGTCCTTCATTTAATCATCTGCTATCTTGAAGGCAAGAAAACAAATTGTTCTTCTTTCACTTTGGAATTTTTCTGTAGTTGTTGCTTCCCTTACAAGCTGATGCCTTATCTCCCTCATAAATGCATTGCGAAGTTACCAGGAGTACCCAACGACAATTTTTTCAGAATTGAACTTTTCTTGGCCCAAATGATTTCTGGGCAACTGCAAAGACATTTCCAGTTAATATTTAACTACCGTGGGAAAAATATATCCGCTATCCACTCGAGGTTGAGCTCTCGTGTTGACACCAAATTACAGCAGCTTGGCCTTTCTGATTCTTCGAGTGGTTCGGAGGTCTCAGCTGACAATGGGGATGGCAGACAGGATGGCCGTAAAGAGCGAGCGAAACAAGGTAAGAAGTTGCAGTCGGAAAAACGGCAAAAATCACCCGTGTGTTTTACACCCTCAAGTTTGGCCTCAGTGTGAACTAAGTCTTGCGTACATTCATTTTGCAATGGTTACGTACTTGGCTACTCAATTTCCATGGTCGGCAGTCCGCAATCTTCATGCAGCGGCGTTGTTTGAGATAGAGTGCGGCCTTCTACATTGGGGAGATTCTTTCGCACATCTTGAAGCTCACTTGTTTCATTGCCCAGTAAATCTGTCACAAAGCAGCAGGCGGTTCAGTTTTGCAAGGCTTTTCAAACCGGAAAGTGTTCTTTTACTAAGGATTACTATGGCCTCATATGGAACGAATGCAAATGGAGCAGCATATTTGCACGAAAGGTTGGATCACAAAGCAAGAGGCGGAACGGCATCAGGAGAATTCCTCTGAGCGACCCTTTGCCAGTACCACAACTACTACTTTGTCCGCTACAACTCGCAGTGTTTCGGATGCATGACTCGTGGAATTGAAACCACACGCAACCCTGTGCATTTCGTTGACAATCATGTTGATTCTATTTTGCATTATTCAAGTGTTGAGTTCCCCGTTTCATGGTGTAGTGTCTTTAATGTTCCAGTTTCCGTCTCGCATAGGGAAGCCCCTGTAGTTGGTCAGGCTGTTTCTGCTTCTGACAGGGTCAAAGTTCAAGTCAAGTCCACAGTTAGTAATGGCGATAGTGTTAGTCTTGCTTCACCCAGTATCGTTTTGTCATCAAATGTCTCATTTAACAACAAACAACAACAACTTTATTCAATTTTTATATATATAATTTACAAGAGTGCTTGCTCCCGCTACTAGTTACAAAACTAATCGAGGCGGGAGCAAGAGTTAAAATAAAAACAAGGTTAATACAATTTATATACAATTTAAATACAATAGTAATACATTCTCACTGCAACAAAGCCACTCACTGCCCAGGTAAGGCTAAGATATGGGAGGGAAGATTTAGCCTGGGCAGAGGTTAGCACAACAGAGATATGCTAAATAGTAAAGCGTCGCCGAAGGGGAGGTGGGTGGGTAAAAAACTGGATATAACTTACGACCGCGTAACTTGGCAAAAGACGCAGAAAACCTGAATTAATGAGCTTAAATATATAAGCGAGGTCCCTGGGGACTTGAGGGTCGTTAGGCTATATTCACTGGGGTGTTGGGAGCATGTTAGCATTGCGTGCGGGCTAGTTTTGTTGCTTTCTTAGCAGTGAGAATAGAAAAAGAAAAAGAAGGTGAAAATATATATATAAATAATAATAATAATAATAATAATAATAAATGAATGCACACACACAAAAGAAAACATTTAGTCCACCATGAGTCAATTTCATCACGTTGACTGAACACGTGCACGCTTATGGTCAGCTGAGCTATGTTTCCTGTCGTTTGCCCATCCCGTCTCGTTTAAACATGAAGATGCACTATAAAAGGCTAAGCTCCTCCTACTTTCCTCATACTTTCCATCTAATTTGCATTTTAGAATTGCACATGGAGGCTAGAGCCTTGTAATGTTCTTGTATTCCTTTACAATTTGTGTATCCACTATGAACATAAACCTTATACTGTCTCAAATTTCCTTGTTTGTTCTCGGTAAGATGTGAATTAGAACAGATAATTCAAAATTATGTACTTCAAATATGAAACTTTCATGACCGAGTTTGAATTCGCGGGTTGTGTCAGCGTAAACACACACGTTAGTTATGATAATATTCTATGTTCTTTTGCTGTTTCTTGCACACCGAAATATTTCAAGAAACTAGTCATTATTCTGTGGGATTTAGAATGATTTATAGAAAGAAAAACGAAACATTATTTATTCTCTACTGATGACTAATTTTCAGCTATTGTCTCGTTCGCTGTTGATTGACAAATGAACTCGATCCTTTTATAGTGCGTCTTCGTGTTTAAAGATTCCTCACTGGCGTCAGTATTTGAGAAATTACCAGGATGCTCAGATATGTGATTTTCTGGAATATGGTTGGCCCTTAGGTTATGATTACTCCTCATATGGTTTCCCTTGTAGTCAATTGCGAAATCATTGAGGTGCATTATTATTGCTAAATGCGATCGACTCGTACTTGTTAACTGAGAGGTGTCGGCATACTGTGCTTGGTCCTTACACTTTAAATTCTTTCTCGTGCCCGGTGGCATTGTCTCTGTTGAACTCTGTGCCTAAACAAGATTCAGCTGAGCATCACATCATCGTTGATTTAAGTTGGCTTGCAGGCACTTCAGTGAATGATGGAATTTCTTCCTCGAGTTATTATTTTATTGGAAGATATTTCCTTAACATATCCAACAGTGGATAACATTGCGTCTCTTATCTGGTCTACAGGCGCTGGCTGTTTAATATACTAGGGGTTCCAGTGAAGTGCTGCCACATTTGTAATCCTTGTTGGTTTGGGCTTCTTGTAGTTATCATGGTTCATATCTTTGAAGGGAAACTGTACCCTGATATACGTGAAACTTATAAAGATCTAAGGTTGTTGGAGATTTCTTTAAAAAGAGAACATGGTTTTGTAGCAGGCTTAATTGTTTATAAAGAGGCTATAGACCCAAAGGTCAGTTCATGTTGTACGCTAGAAACAAGGCGGCTTGGTAATAAAACAATGTCATGCAAGACCCTTTTGTGCGTCTCAAAACAAATAAAAGCCAGCCAGATTTAGCACACTATTTTGCAACTGCTGTGGTATAAATTCTTCTTTGCTTTCCAAATATTTAATTTTCGATGTCATTCAAGTAAACCAATTGTGAACACAATGCAACGTGCGTGCGCGAAATCGTAGAACAAAGGAGCACGCAACTCAACTGATAAAGACATAACTTGGTGTCAGTTACGGAGTACTATCCAAAGGTCAGTTCATGCGTGCAAAAGTCGTCACCAAACAGACTTTTCATGTGGAGGGGACTGGGTACTGCTAACAAACATCTTTCCAGAAATCTTGCCAGCTGGAAATCCAGAAATTGAGTCTCACAACATAATTAGGACGCTGCCCTGTGTGGGCAGCAATTATTAACTATTTTTCTGTTTTAGATCGTGAATTGAAGCAACTGCATCAGGACTTGAAGGCCACTCACAAGGCGGCTTTCGCTGCCAGAACTCACAAGAACCATTGTATGCAGTGGCGGACTTATTTTTTCTTGTTGATATTTTTTGTTACATCCCTTTCCAGCTTGGGTAGACAGAGTTTGCTTATTTTGTCAGTTTTTAAGTAGATCCATGACCCCAGCTTCTGTTCCAAATTACCTTAGTGGGGTTAAGTTTTTGCACATTAACCTGGGGCAAGAATTTCCCTCGCTTAACCCATTGACTACTGGGCTTTTTCCAAAAAACGGCAATCTAACATCCCAGATGCCTATTTCTGGCCATTATCTCAACAGTTTAATGTCAAACTGTCTCAAACTTAGTTTAAAACACGGCAACTAACATCCCCTTCTATGTAGAAGCAACGAATTCAATATTTTCCTCGGGCATGCGCAGAAATCAAAATTTCGACATAGTTTTTGGGTTTGAAAAACCCACCTGACTTTAGGCTTTTCTTTTCCTTTTATTTTTTTTGCCGTTCTCGCTCTCCTTTTTCTCTCATATTATTTTGTGGTTTTGTTGGCCTTTCTATCGTCTTTGTTCACGTTGAAAAAGTTTTAGCCTAAACGTTGGGAAATGGAAATTTTTTTGACAAAGAGTGTCAATGGTAGTGAAGGTCGCGTTTTTTGGTGATTTTGGAGGAAAACATCCAAGTTGTTTTGTGTGTATCTCTGGTCCAATTTAACGTTTCGTGCTCGTTTAGGCATGCTTTGTTAGGCATTTTCCAACTCTATCCGTTGATTATCAAAGACATCCTCTGGCGTGAACATTGATGACATCACAAGTGGTACAAGTCTGTGGTCTCTTCTTGGCCGTTTATGGCCGGTTTAGTAGTCAATGTGTTAACACATTCGCTATAAGGGTCACGCTTCGTGGTATTGACAGGATTGCATTACACTGTCCAGTTTGGGCACCTCCTGTCACACCTTCTATTCTTTTTAAATTAGTTCATTTTTCATGTTCTCCTGATTCCTCTCAGGAGGAGATCACCTTTTCTTGTGCCTTTGTTTGCGTTTTTCCTGTTGGCCCGCATTTCTAATATCGTTTCAGTTTCTGTTTGTTCCTTTGATCAGCACTTTTAAGTGGTCCAAAACCAATCCGACAGGGTCAAATCACTTGCAATTGCATCTTGTTGTAATTCCTAATTAATTCTTACCGTAATGATTCGATGTAGCACCTGGGGCGCTTATTTACTTTTGGTACCTCAAGGGAGGGCGCTTATTCAAGACAGGGCACTTATTCGGGACAGGGCGCTTATTTCTTTTTTGAGAAACAACCGGATCAAGGAGACTAGAAAACAGACTTGTTGTCCCTGGATCCTTCCTGGCTAGAACGACCGCCGAGCAATCGCCACAAAATTTGAAGAGATCATACGTTTGAAGGAATTTTGCACTCACATGGACATAATGGTTGAGAAACTCAGACGAAGACCACTGTTTTTGTAATGCGGCATTACGTATGTGAGCAATTAAAGGAAGATGAACCTCGGTTCATCTCAGTGTACTCTGACGGCGCTGTAATATTATAATAGGGGCGCTTATTAGAATAGGGGCACCTATTAACAAAAACACATTCGAAGGGGGGCTTATTCGAAAGGGGGCACTTATTGGAAGGAGGGCACTAAATCGAATCATTATGGTATGCCCGGTTACAATGTTTCATCATGTGTGCCTTGTCATGACGTAACCCGCCAGAATTTATGCGTTTGTTGGCATCGGAACTCCTAAAATGTCTATCTTTTAAATGTGTAAGACGTGGAAAGTCAGAGAAATCTGGAGAAATCGGAAACAATCCGCCATTTTGTTTTCCTGTGCGATCGGGCTACTACCCCGACCCACCCGACCCCAATAACTACCAAATATTGCGCCCACAATGGTGTTTAGTGTTGTGATTTCCCAGGCATTATGCGCTGGTCAGCGGAATTACCAAGAAAAGTTTACACCATTCATCATTCATCATATAAACTAACAAATTTTTCCATTCTACAACGATACCTCAGCATGAGATTCTCTCATGCTGAGCTAAAAACAAGATTATCATCAATGCTCATTACACTAGTCTCATGGATCTGCCTACTCCATCAAGCCAAACAGCCGCTCAGCGCTCCAGCTATGATGTCATGGAAAAACATCTTCGTTCCTTAGAAGCCCTGGGAGAGGATGTAAATTCAAAAATGCTTGTATTCTTGATACTAACTAAGCTACCTAAGGATGTATTAATTCATCTGACCGACCAGAAACAGGACGGTCAGGAATGGACAGTTAAATTACTTAGAGAGAAATTGCATAGATACATCACAAACCGGGAAAATGCAGAACGACAAAGTGGTATTAATAGTGACAGTGCTTATTCTGATAGCACCAAGCCCCACATGTCCCAAGTGAGGGATACCATGACAACTACCGAGACATTGTTCTCCGATGCAAAGTACCCGCCAAAAATTCCCAAAGCCAGCAAACGAGATACCTGTATCTATTGCAAAGGAAAACACTAGTAGTGATGAATGCCAGAAATTTGCCACGGTAGCAGCCAGGAAGGAAAGGATCAAAGGACACTGTTTCATTTGTTTGAATAAGGGACACACCCTACGGGAATGTAAGGCTGACAAACTGTGTGTTCACTGACAAGAGAAAAAATCGCCACCACAGAAGCTTATGCATCAGGAAATTTCCACCTGGGAAATCCACAGAGTCAGTAGACATAGTGACTGAATCTTTAACGACCTGCATCACAGTTGAGGAGTCCCTGTTAGCTACGGGAGAGCAAGTGTTAATGCAAACAGCCACTGCTGAAGTAGAAGACTTGAACAAGTCAAGAAAGCAGACCATCAGATTGCTCTTGGATACAGGGAGCCAAAGAACGTACATTACAGAAGACAGCCAAGAAACTCCAGCTGGAAATCAAAGGATCCGAGACACTGTCCGTCTTAACATTTAGCAATTCCAAGCCACGACAGTTACAGACCCCTGTCACGGAACTTCGTCTGTTAACAAAGGATGGCTCATCTTTGCATTTGAGAGTTAATGTAGTGCCCAAGATAACCGGTACACTTCAAAGAGCATATTTTGACACCACGAAAATTGAACATCTCCTGAAAGACATTCCTTTAGCTGACTCACTTCCCACTGCCTCAGAGACAGCCAATATAGAACTTCTCCTTGGCAACGACTATTACTGTGACATTTTCTCTGGTGAAATACCGCTTAAGCAAGTTGCCCCAGGATTAAACCTCATGGAATCCAAATTGGGATGGATCCTTACAGGACGAATCAAGTGCCAGGAAGGTCAAGCTGCCCCTTCAGTGTCAATGCTTACCTACTCGTCTAGTCCCATCACTGCTCACATTGGTACTGCATTTAATGACCCAGAATCATTAATGGACTTTGAGCCGCAACTAGAAGACTTCTGGAAACTTGAGACTCTTGGAATTAGCGGCTCAGTGAATGAAAGTGATAATGACAAAGCCCTGCAGAAATTCAGTGAAACTGTGAAATTTGAAGATGAACATTACCAAGTGACCTGGCCATGGAAAGAAGAACGGCCATTGTTACCGAGCAATTATGACTTAGCAATGGGAAGATTGTGATCTCTTGTCAACAGGCTCATGAAAAACCCTGAACATCTTCAAAAATATGATGCTGTCCTCCAGGACCAGTTAGAAAAAGTAATCATTGAAGTTGTACCCGAGGAAGATTCCGAAAACACACTGAAGCATTACAACCCACATCATGAGGTAGTAACGCCAGAGAAGACAACAACCAAGTTACGCATTGTATTTGATGCCTCTGCCAAAACCAAGAAAGGAAATTGTAGCCTAAATGAATGCCTACACAGTGGCCCAGTGATTCTTGAAGATCTGTGTGGTCTTCTAATGAGATTTAGACTGAATAAAGTAGCACTCATTGCTGATGTGGAGAAAGCATTCCTTCAAGTGGGACTCCAACCAGAAGACAGATGTAACAAGGTTTATCTGGTTAAAGGATGCTACAAAGCCCACTCTGGAAAATAACATCCAGATCCTCAGATTCACCAGAGTTCCATTTGGCATGATTTTGAGTCCATTCCTACTTGCCGCGACTATCAAGTATCATTTAAATACAGCTGATACACCAGTAGCCAAGAAGATTGCCAACAACATGTATGTGGACAATGTGATCACAGGCATTTCCACACCAAAGCAAGCTGATCAATTTTACAAAGAAGCAAAACCCTTGTTTCAATCTTCATCAATGAATCTTAGAGAATGGGCATCCAACTGTAACGAATTCCTTCAGAGCATTCCTGAAAGTGACCGAATCACTGGAAAACAAGATGAAAGTCCTTGGCACGACGTGGGATATAAACAGTGACTTATTATTTATCAGTGGAAGCGACATCTCAGCCAGTCCAATCACAACCAAAAGAGAGGCCCTGCAGTTTATCAGCAAAATCTATGATCCATTAGGTTTCCTCTCTCCAGTCACATAATAGACTACCTTATTCTCTTTATCCGCCACTGTAATATGTACTTGAAATACAACTTTTACGCCCCCCTCTTGACTGTCTTATTCTACTTTGAGCCCCCCGCTATCCTTGCTTTGATTTTACGTTATTTCCCCCCTTCTGGCTTTCCACCCCCAGAGCCAGCCATTCCACATGTACAGGTGGATTTGACTTTACAAACACCACTAACTAATGGGCCATCAATGCGCAGGCTGCTGACTTCCATGGCAACAAACAGTGGTTATCAGCACCAAGATGATGACATTCTTGATCGTGGTGAACATGAATTGATAATTTATGATCATGATGTGGATTCCACCGTGTCAGGCCAAGCTCCAGTAGTGTACGTGTATGTCCAAGCTCCAGTAGTGTACCCCCAACCTTTGACATCCATGCTCAAGATGGTCCAGATCGTCCAAGGTCCAGTACTAGTGTGGCACGTCCAACCCTTGACATCCATGCTAAAGTTGTGGAGTTAACTGAGGAACCAGAAGTGGTGGGAAATGTATCAGAAAATATGTCCAGTTTTGGACTGCAGTCAATTCACACAAGAAAGGGAGAATATGATGGACGCACGGCAGAGGTGGCATCAATAGGGATGACATTGTTTGACCTGTGTGACGCAAACATGCGACCCTTTGTCACGCATACATTAGATGAGTTGGTGTGGCAGGCACGGGAAAGCTGGGGGCAATATGTATTCTGATCATGGTGTCATTGGTGTCATTAAAACCAGAATATATTGAAAACATGTTCAAAATTTTAAACAACACAGTTAGGAAAACCCAAGCAAATTGCTTATTTTGGTTGGCTGACAACCAATCAATTTGACTCATTCACTCGTGACTCATTGACTCATTGACTCATTGATACTTTAGTCTCTTTCGAAACATGATACAGTATACATTAAGATATACTGTGTATGAAATCCTTGCTATTCAGGAAATATTTCATGCTTCTTTGTAAAAGGAACGTTAAAGTTTTGGTCGTGGAGTCCAGCGAAAAATTTATTTGGTTTTCGGAAGCGTTTAATTCACGCATTGTCACGAGCATATTCGACTTCAATTTTCTACCAGCAGTTCGGCACTGTATCGGTGTTTGTTGATTGAAATTGATCGACCCCGTCGCATTGTTTTAAAGTAAATCTATAAAATGAAAACTTGCCAGAAAACAAACAATTTTTTGTTCCTTTCAAACCTTTGCCAGTTTGGTTAACAAGAAGTTGAATTCCTTGAACTATAAATTTGCATAATTTTGTTTTCAAAGTTTCTGATGCGTGATTTTGCGTGAACTCAAAAGTCGAAACTCGTTCTAGAAAACTGACAGACAAACTAATTTTCTTCATATAACTAATCTACTTAATGTAATACATCAGAGTTTTCATCAGTATTAGAAGCTAGAAAATTATCAAAGCTATCCAAATTGTATGTATGCCACGACTTGTAATTAGGAGTTTACTTACAATAAAGTTCTCCTGGCTGCTGAGAAAATTTTCTGGCGGGAAATAATTTCTTTGGCGCTAAATTGCATAATCAAGCGCTGTCACCGGCAATTTTCCTCGTTGAACGTTGTAGTGTGTTTAAGTAATGGTCCGTGTAAAAACTAGGCAGGCCAAATGCAAAATCGATTAAAAGGTGCAAAGTCTTAATTATTAATTTCAATTAAATCGGCGAATCTGATTGGTCGATATACAAAAATCGCCAAAAAAACCAAAGAAAACCGCGACTTCAAAAACATTTTTGAAGTTAGTTTCCCCATGCCCCTGTCATCTACCTCACGGCCAAATTTCAGCATTGTTCTATGCGCCAATCAAAAGTTTATAGCGGGAAATGTGCAACAAGCGTGATCTTCATGCGATGCCATCTTGGATTTGTGATTGGAGCTGTGAGCTTATTAGTCCTTTACGAGCGAAAATCTTGTCATATTTTTTATCAAATCTATATATTACATATTTATCGAATACATATATATTATTTATTACAAATTTAAAGTATTTTACGCCGAAAAATCGATGAAATGGTCTTCGAGAGTGGCTGCTGCTGTCCACAACACGAAGAGTGGGGATTTGGACATGTTGGCCTGAAAAAGTTGTTTGCTATCACATATCGAGAAGAAAAGTTTTGTAGCACTGGAAAGTTGAGTTTAGCTGGGAACAAGGACCGAAAGCGAAAGATATGTGGCTTATGCAGGAAAAGGATTCAACTCCAAACGAGATGCGAAGCACTTGAGGTAAGTTGAAGTCAGTGGAAATATTTTTCACACCTCCGCACGTATTACTTCTTACAACTAGCTTGTTCGTTTCTTTCGAAACATGTGTCTATCTTTACTCCTCTCTCATTCGACTTTGTTATTTTTCTAGGCTGCTTCACCAAGCCCAATAGAATTTTCCCCTGCGCCTGAAGGTAATCAACAAGATGAAGTTTGTGATGTCTTTGATCCAGTTGAAAATGACAGTTTCCCTGAACATTCTGAAGGGAAATCTTCAGAAGACAAAGCTTGTCAGGTCCCAGAAACCGCCCAGAACCGCCAGGGCTACGAATGTGTTGGTCCCCGAAGGAAACATGACCTAAGGAATGAAATCATGAGCAAAATAGACATGCTGATAGAGAACTACACATCCCTTGGTGAGCAGGGTACTCAGGCCATCATAAGAGACATTCTTAGCAGCAAAAAATTCAGAGGTCAGTTTCCTGATGTTTTCGATAGCCACCAGAAAAGCAGCAGTGATGACAAACTGTTGAAGTCATTGGCCAACGACTACATTGCAGCCAAAGATAAAGAGAGCAGCCGATTGATACGGGCACAGGGTGCAAAAGTAACCAACAAACTCCTAATTGGTGACAGCATGAAAGGGAGCTACCTGAATGTGAGTGGAGTGGGACAAGGAAGAAATCGGATTGAGACTGCGCGAGCTATAGGACGAGTTAGTAAGTTCGGAGACGAACGGAGAAGGCTGTTGTCAATTGTGGCCCAGGAATTCTCGATGTCTGAACTTCAGGTGTATTTTCCTTGCTCAAAGAGCACCATCACTGCAGCGAGAGTGCATGCCGTATTGTTTGGAAAAGGTGGTGTCCCCCGTGATGGTCTTTCGTTTACCAGACAGGCAGTAAGCCCAGAAGTCATACACGAATTTCACAATTTCATCACCCAAGATGATAGCTCAAGGCCTTCTTCATGTAGAAGTGTGCTTGTTGATGGAAAGGAAACTGGGGTCAGATATTGGCAGTGTGACATCAAAAATGTTATACAGCAATATCAGCTTGAGTTCCCTGACGGTCTGAAGAGGACCTACATTTATTCTCATCTGCCAAATAATTTTAGAATGAACTCGATGCTGGAAGGTCTTTGCTACCTGTGTGACGACTTTGGTCATTCAAACTTTGAATCCATGCAGCTGCTCTTTGACGACCTCAAAAAGGTGGGCGTGTTACATGTCGCTACTCATTCTGAATTTGTCTCCACCTCAAGACAGTACCAAAAGTTTCTGAAGATGGAATTTCCCAAGGAGGTAAGCAGTAATTTGTCAAAACAGAAATACAGTACAATATTGTTATCATTTGCTTGAATGTATCTTAGGCAAGGATTGCTTTAGCAATGGGTTAGGCCAATCCTTTAGGACTGATACTAAACGAGGTCTAAATTAGACCAGGATTTTAGAGAAAACTAACTTGTTAGAACATTATTCCCAGTGGTTTAGACTTATGTTTTTTAAAAACCCAGGCTGTCAATAATCGGCCCGAAGTGTTCAGAAGAGAAAAGTCCAAAGTAATTATTCATTGAATCATTTGATCCTTTTGAAAATAAATGTGACAAGATAGATTTGCTCTTAGCAAAATACACTGGCTTATGGGTTGGGTAGCAGCTCTCGCAATGTCTCACATGAATGGCTTGCTACAATAGAACAATAGAACAAACAACAGGAACAATGCCCCTATCCCCAAAAACAGTAGCAACTGCTATAATTATAATTACAAGCTTACGAGAGCTTCTACACTACTTTTGATTACAGTACATGTAATTTGGGATTTCACTTCCTTCTAGTCATATTTAGACCTTCATCATCTACATGTACTTGTATAATTTTTGAAGCTGCATGTAGACTGTACCTTCACTATTTTTACGGCATTTACAACTGTCATCTTTTCACATTCTAATACATGCAGTACTGTAATGGTAGCCTACAATGTTCCTTGTTTCAGAAATTTTTTTCTAATTTTTTTTGGCATTTTGTTTCCTTTCTTTTTTCGTTTTAGCTGGAGAGGCATTCAGCTTGTACTGAGTTGTGTTTGGATTATGCCCTTGGCCACTGTTCAGAGGAACACAACCAGTATTCTTCCAACGTGGACAAATTTCACAAGATCAGGAAAGAAGTAAAACAAGCTTTGGAAGGTATTGCTGATCTGCAAAAAAAGGCTTCCCTCTCCAAGTCCTGGGAACAAATTGTGTCCAACCATAAGGAGTACCTTGCACACATTGTCCGCACAAAACACCAGGGGAGCTACTATCGCTATGTCCTTGCAAATCTTTGTCCTGGTGAGATCATTGTAATAATCGATTACAAGATGAAAGTTGAAAGTTGAGCTTGGGCTTAGGACTCGCGAAAACCAACGAGAGTGGTATGGAAAGAGGGGCATTTCTCTTCATGGTTTCCTTGTAATTGCACAGGTAAGTTCTTTCCGGGACAGTGTTTTGTGGATTGTAATACTGATTCACCATTTCCTATTTCAGATTTTGCTGTGAAGTGCAACCTAAGTTTATGTACATGTACATTGTGCATCATAGTGCATGTACCCTATTTGGCTTTGTAAACATGTACATCCCATTTGATTTCTTTATTTGATTTGATTTGATTTTTTCAATTTTGAACTTCAGTTGGCCGAGGGACAGAGAAAGACAGAAGCCATCGACTTATGGTCTGAAGATACGAAGCAGGATGGCTGGTTTACTCAGAGTGCCCTTGACATTGGTTTCAGATGGTTGGAAACTGTTTACCCAGGATTTTCAGTCTACTTGTTTTCTGGTATGCTTATTTTATATGTACCTGAATTAGTTATGGGAGATGTGGTGGCCTAATGGTTGGTGCGTTTGACTTCCGATTGAGCGGTCCGGATTCGAGCGCTGGCCAAGCAAGGTCATTGTGTTGTGTTCTTGGGCGAGACAGTGACAGTGACAATGCCTCTCCACCCAGGAGTATAAATGGGTACCGGCGACATAATGCTGGGAGTAGCAATACTCCTAGACGGCTTCATGCTACAGAAATCGGGATAAGCTCCAGCCATGTGGGCCAGTTTGGCCTGAGTGCAACTTTACCTTACATACAGTAATAAGCTCATCAACATGATGTGGGACACATACTTCATTCTTTGTTACCTTTACAAAACTATCAAAGGTTCTTTGTTATTTCTCTACATGATAAATTCTAAAGAAATAGACAACACCTTACATGTTAATAAATTTATTATAAAATTAATGTACAACTGTATGCGAGTTGTCTTGTTATTGTTCAATGAGACAAACTATGGTTTGTCAATTTTGTGTACATGTTTTTCAGTTCTTTGGATTTTCTAAAATTTCACATCTATAACCATAACCTGTAAAAAAAACCAAGACAAGTAGATATTCTCTATTTTTCTAAGCTACTTGTATATATTATTTTTTACTTCCTGTCTTTTAGATAATGGGCCACACTACCATAACAGTGCGGTTCTCTTCTACTTATCTGAAGTGAACAGAGTTTTCAACTTCACCATCAAAGAGTATAACAATTTCGAAGCTGGTGAGGGAAAGTCACAACTTGATTCGCACTTCGCACATATCAGCCATAAGATCGTCCGGTGGGTGCGTTTGGGAAATGACCTAGAAAGTGGAGAACAAGTTGCAGAGCTGATCAAGGTACAGTGTGTACATTGTATGCTGTATTTCATGTAAACCCTTTCACTTCCAAAAATAAAAAAAATAAAAAAAACCACGTTGTGTACTGCTGAAAGGCTTTCAACTGAATAGTCGCTGAAGGATTTCACCCACAGACTTTAAGTAAAGTTATAGCCACCTTGTACAGCTTACTCTGTAATGAACACCTCCACAAAAAGGTACTGCTTATTAGTTTTAACTGGAATCGTCAAACTTTAGGATTTCATTCATGCAGCTCAATAGTTTGCATTCAAATGGTCGCACTTTGAATGTCAGAACCACAGAACATGACTCTAGGTTTCACATTGGTGGTGAAGGTGTTACAATGTTCAGTTGCAGCGGATTGAAAGGCTATCCAGTATGTTTTTGGTATATTGTACATGTAAATGGTCGGAAATAGGAATGAAAGTTATTAGTTTCAGGTATCATTATTAGAGATAACATTAGCGGTACCGTGATACTGGAGTTGATTTTATTCACCTTAAAAGGTGAATATTTGTCTTTTGTTAGGTTTATAATATTGACATAAAGCAGCAGTGTTCATAATTTTCACACAATTTTTATTCTTGCAGACAATGAAGAATGCAACATGCAAGAAGCTGCTCATAGACAGATCTAAAGCAACAAAAGTGGGAACACTGAAGGATATTTTCTTATATGGAAACTTCATCTTTCCAACTGAAGGCCAATTTGTGAACGGTCTGCAGCTAAGGCCATTGGTAGGGATTGGAAATGTTATTAATAAGACCAAGGCACAAATTTCACAGCTGTCTGGGCGTCAAATTCCAATAGCTGGTGCAACTGGTGCATTGACTTCTGAAGAACAGCCAGCAGCAGAACCACTTCAGTGCCCCTACACCTTTTTCAGCTTCAAGGAATGAGGGATATGCTGTGAGATTTATTCAACATGCCCCTGAGCAGTCCAGTTGTTTCCTCATTGCATCCCATTGTGGTTTGCCCAGTATCTGTCACAGAGGCCTGGAAACCGGATATGCCCCAAAAAACATGGTCCAGGAAAGAGAACAGTGTTTAGCCAAGCTCAGAAAGACATTATGGTTGAGTTTTACAACAGACAGGCTGTAAATCGTATCAGAGCTGAACCAAGAGATGTTATTAAAAGCAATGCAAGATGCAGGCTTGGAAGTACTTTCAGCAACCCAAATCAAGAGTTGGTGGTCAACGTACCACCGCAAAAACCGAAATTTACTTGCTAATGGACTGCCGGCTGCTAGTGATGTCCCTTCCAGAGTACCGTCTGCTACTGTATCATCCTCCAGTGTACCATCTGCTACCGTACCATCCTCCACTGCACCTCCAGCTACCGTGCCTTCCAGTGCATCGTCTGCTACAGTGCCATCCTTCAGTGTACCGCCAGCTACTGTGCTATCCAGTGTACCGCCTGCTACCATGCTGTCAAGTGCACCACCTTCCAATGTTCCTTTCAGTGCAACGCCTGTTGTGTTGTCCAGTGCTACTGTCCTGCCACCTGTCATTCCACAAGCCATTGTGACTGGCCGTCTATCACAACTGTCAGGTGCCGTAATAGAATGGCCTTTTCCTGAAGATTTCAGTCAGTCCACTATTGATAGTAGGAATGGAAGCAATGCGTGTGCTTTCATTTCTCTGTACTTTGGACAAGTGGCTTCCAAGGGTCTTCTTCCCCCAAGTCAAGGACTTGCATTGGATGTTCATTGGAAGGATGCCCTCAGGGAGGCAATGATTAGAGGAAATGACTTGCATGATGAAATGTTTGATCATGAAGGAATCAATCTTAATGTGGACGATGCTGTTGAAATGGCTGGAGAGGACTGTGGTGTCCTCTGTCTTGGACGGCAAAAAGATTTATTTGGTGGTACTGGTGTTACAAAAACAGTTACTTGCTGAGTTTCTTGACGAATTATCTGGTAGCAACCAAAGAAGTTGTCTCCTCTTCTTTTCTTCTGGAAGAACAATGTTTTTACTTGTTGACAGTTGTGGACATTTCTATTTTGTGGATTCACATTCCCACAGAGACTGTGGAGCACTTATAGCAACTGCACCACCTGGCAACGGAGTCGCATTTACTGAATGGATTGATAGAATGATGGATTTTAATTGGCAGACCCCTCTTACTTTGGGGTCAGTAACTGAGGTTATATACGCGTAAGGGCTGATTTAGATGGTACAACTTTGTCACATATGATTTTTTTAGCGTGCGCTGCTCGCATCATTCAAAAATCACATACAACTTTCATCATGTAACATTGTCTGACGCTAGGATTGTTGTGGGGTTTTTAAAAAACAGGTTTCAAAATCCTACAACATTTTTCGTGTCGTATGCGACAATCACAAGCAACTTGTAGCCTTGATTTAGACAAAAACATTTGTGTCGCATGCGACAAAGTGTTACCATCTAAATCGGCCCTACTGGTATATTTGATAACATTCTCTATTAGCTTTTTGATTGTTCAGAGTAATGTCTGCAATGGTTCTTGTTTTATGACATCCAATAGCCTACTCTCGATATATTAAAATTCAGCTTGATAGCGAGGCCTAGAGGACACAAACAAAAGAAATGAATAGATTGGTAAAGTGTGATGTCACAAATTTTCAAATTTGCTAAATTATGAAAATTGATCAGCTCTACATGTATTCTATATTATATATGAGGTGCCCACATCTCTGCCGCAAATTGAAATGGAGAGCTAATTTTTGGCAAGTGGATGGGTTTTTTTTTTCTGAATAGCTGATCAAATTTCATAATTTTGCAAATTTAATTTTTGTGACGTCATGACTTTAGTGCTCTACTCAGTTGTGTCTTCTTAGCCTTGCTACCAAGCTGAATTTCAATCTATCAAACGTAGCCGATTGAAAGCTGTTTTACTATCCATTGTACTCTAAAACAAGTGCAGGCGTTCTTCCATTGCATACATTCAAAATATTCATTTAAAGTTTCATAAGTACAAATGTTTTAGACTGTGAGCAATTGTCCTTAATGGTATCCAGATTTTTCTCTTAGGTAAAAAAAAATATACAAGAAGAAGAATTTTTTCTTTTTTTCATTTATTCTGAGTACCAGTATATGTCTGGTCAGAGAACGACTTAAATAAGGAAAATTGGTGTTGTCCTCAAGTGATTTTATAATGGTTTTGGAATAAATAATTTTTTTCAGTGGTCTGATATGGTAAGCATGAGATAAATGCTCATGTCTTTGTCTGTTTCAACAAAGAAAGTAATGTTGTTTGCACTTAGGCATGATTTTTGCTCATTAAGGGTCTATTTACATGGAGAGAAGTTGTCCCTGGTAGGAGGGTTACCCTCCCCCCGGAGGGTTGTCCAATACACACCAACTAAGTCGGGTCGTCTTTTCTACAAGTTTGCTGAACATAAACACAATCCAAAAAAGCTATGGGGCCTTATTAAGAATTTAACTAGACAGGATGTAAATAACCATGCTACTATACGTCAGTTGAAGGAAGGAGACGAAATAGTTACAAACACAGTTGACATTGCAGAGCGGCTAAATTCGTTTTTTGTCACTCAGCCCCTAAAACTGCTCCGTGATCTGCCATCAAATCTACTTTCAAGGTTTTCTCTACAGCACGTAAAGAATCAAAGAAGGAAACTTAGCACGTCCGCACAATTTACTATTCCACATATCACGCCACAGAAGATCGAGAGCTTGCTGCAGTGTATGCCATCACACAAGGCTACTGGAGCTGATGGGCTTGGAGCAAAGATCCTGAAAACAGCTGCCCCTGCAATTTCGTTGCCTCTGAGCCGGCTTATAAATCACTGTATTGACACAAGTAATTTCCCTTCAGCATGGAAATCTGCTAAGGTTACTCCCATTTACAAGGGTCAAGGAAGTAAAGATGATAAAAACAATTATCGCCCAATTTCCGTGCTGCCATTGCTCTCAAAGATATTAGAGAAACATATCCACCAGGCCTTGTATAGTTACATGAAGGACAATGATCTGCTGTACAGCCTACAGTCCGGATTCCGGAGGTCATATTCCACCGAGACGGCCCTTATTCGTCTAACTGATCAGTTACTATCAGACTTGGACAAAGATCATGTCAGTGGGCTCGTGTTCGTCGACTATAAAAAGGCTTTCGACTTAATTGATCATGACATACTTGTATCGAAGCTTGAGGCATATGGTGTAGAATCAAAGGAACTCGTGCTAATTGCAGACTACCTCAAGGGGAGAAAGCAATCTGTTGTCATTGACGGAGTTCAGTCAGAGCCGAAGCTGATCACGCATGGTGTCCCACAGGGGTCGGTCTTGGGGCCTTTATTGTTTATTATCTTTATAAATGATCTTCCAAAATCGGTCTCGCGATCGGTTGTGGACATTTATGCAGATGATACTACGTTGAGCGCTTCTGCTGTGGTATCAAATCCATCTGTAATTCAGCAGCAGCTTCAAGATGACATGAGTAAGGTAGTTGAATGGACATCCCAAAACAGGATGGTGCTAAACGCGTCAAAAACCAAAGCTTTGCTTGTGACTGGAAGGCGCTTGGGAAGCAAACTTCCGGACAAAGACCTCAAAGTTTCAGTCAACGGTAACGAAATTGAGCAAGTCACTTGTCAAAAATTGCTCGGGGTGAAATTAGACAATCAACTAAATTTCATTGAGCATATCGATGACCTTTGCAAAAAAACTGTCACAAAGAATTGGTGTGCTCAAGAAGATCAAGCGAAAACTTGCCCCTGCGGGAGCGTCAACTTTACTATAACGCACTTATCAAGCCCATAATGTTATACGGATCGTGCATCTGGAGTTCGGCATCAATTGGAAACATTGAACGTGTATGTAAACTGCAAAAACGGGCAGCTCGTGTCATTCTAGATGCGGACACGAGAGAAAGGAGTGCGGGGCTTTTTAAACGGCTTAATTGGCTGCCGCTTAAGGACGAAATAAACGTTCAGAAGTGTAGTTTGATATTTAGGCGTATTAAAGATGACTGTAACTGTCCAAGCTACATAACGCAGTTATTAGCTAGAAACTCAGATCTGCATAGCAGGACTAGTCGCCATGGAAACTATAACTTAGTGTGTCCTCGTTACAACAGGGAATCGGAAGGGGGAAGAACTTTCCAAGTCAGTGGAATAAAGCTGTGGAACAGCATCCCTATTAATATACGGAAACGAGACACCACTGGTTCTTTTAAGTCTGCACTAAAAAAATATTTTTTAGCTTAGTTCCTTTTTATATATAAATTCTAATTTGTTCTTTGAAATTCAATGTACATATTTTTATCATAATTTTTAGTGCCCATACTCGTTTATTCTATATTGTAATATATTTTAGTCTATTTTAAATTTTGTAAATCATATTTTAGACCATTTAAATTTAGATACCTAGGATCGAGGGCCACTAGTTTATCAGTGTTTAACTGTTATGTGTTTACCCTCGTAAAATAAAGTTGCTTACTTGCTTACTTACCCGTCTAGCGGAAGTCAGATGGTGAGAGACTTAGAAAAAAACCACGACATGAGGGTCGAAGAGGGGGTGAAATATGTCGACGGATCGTGACGATCCGACTAGTTCGTGACGATCCGTCATAAGCATAGTCGACCCGTCTCACAGAAAAGTCAGATGGTGAGAGACTTAGAAAAAAACCACGACATGAGTGTCGAAGAGGGGGTGAAATATGTCGACGGATCGTGACGATCCGACTAGTTCGTGACGATCCGTCATAAGCATAGTCGACCCGTCTCACAGAAAGGTCAGATGGTGAGAGACTTAGAAAAAAACCACGACATGAGGGTTGAAATATATCGACGGAAACGCGACGATCCAAGTATAGCCTGAGTATCGGGACTTATACTCAGGCTATAAATCCAAGTAGGTCGTGATGATCCGTCATAGACTGAAAGCTGAGACCGTCGATCAGTAGTGCAGGCCTCGCGATCAGCCCGCGCTTAGCCGCCATCTTGAAATCGGAGTAGACCCTGGGATCGAGGTTGTCGTCTTGGCGTACACTGAGAGGAATGGGTGCTAGTCACAAGCGTCCGCCATATTTACTGTGGACTTCTGCAGGACTTGTTGGCGGCCTCCGTCGACGGTAAATTTATTGCAGTTTCCAAGGTTCTTTTTAACCTTGGAACACTAGGAGTAGCGAACATACGCTAGGAGCATCGACGGCTGCAATGAAGGCGATTTGGGGAGATTTGACCATTTTTATGGTATTTATCGAGCTTCGAGTGATGGAAGGTCATCTGAAATTGAACCAATTATATAAACCGGAGGACACACAAACATCAAAACAACACAACACATGTACAAGGTAAGTCAGTTTACCGTAACTCAAATTGAAAGTCAAGTAATTGATTCATCAATGATTTGGTTTAATTGTCACAGGGCAGATTTGGAACAATACATATTATAAACAGTGATGCCAGATCATATAATTTGTTTGTTGAATTCCTGTACAATTACCCTTTAATTATTAAAGATGTACATTTTTACTATCAATTCTAGTTGCCAACATGTATTTAAACTTAAATCTATTTGGCTAATGCCACCTTGACCTTTCAGTGTCAGTCAGTGCATCAGCATGGGTCCTTGCGAAGCTGGGATGGGGATTTTAAAATAATTATTGTTGGGGTGTGAGGGTGATAACCAGGCTTTAGAGATTGACTGAAGTTCGCTTGTCTCCCGACATCTGCTCGTTCCTGTTGGACGGTCTTGTTTTCGACGAACATCATGCAACTTGTCCAGCTGAAAGTCAGTCGTGAACCGCTTAGAATATGTCCTGAATTTCTGACTACAGTCAGATTAGCATCAATTATTTCATGCAAAAAACCTTTCCTCAATATTGATCAGCGAATTATTTTTAGACTCAAGTCTTCACGTCTACAATGAAAACTAAGCCATATGCCGTTATTAATCGTACTTTGAGAAATTCTTGAGTAGTCGTTCCTATTTCTGTTGTATACCAGATTTAATAAAGCCTAGTTTGTTTTTTGCCGCAAATGCCCCGCACTATTAACGACCAACCGTGAGCTATTAGGAGACGTGGGTTTCGACAAAGAAGTAGTCCTTTGTCTTTAATGTGGGCTTGGAGGCTAATTTGGTCAATTTTGGGCAGTGCTTTGAAGTGCTGAATCACAAAATAATATGAAGTAATTTCAACATCACTTCTTCTTTACTTCTTCTTGATCCTGGTGGAAATATTTTTGTTTCAGAAAAATTTATGGAATTGTAAACCGATAAATCCTTAAAATGTAGTTTTGTTTATACTGGGTGCATGTTCGAATCACAAAGCTCTCTAATTTTGCATCTTTCTTGTCCTTTACGGAGGGCCTTTACGATCCTTGCATTATATTTACCCCGTTGCCATGTTTTCAAAGCCAGCAATACTTAATTTCAGCGGCAAATGCCAGAATTTACTCCTTTATAAGGCCATACTTTCCTTATAAAGAGAGTCTATTTTCCCACAAAACCAATCATAAGTGTTGATTACTTCGAAGCACAGCGAAGTAAGAGGCGAAAGATAAACTCAACAAGTCTGTTTAATGACCAACGATCGCCATTACAACTCGAGCACATGGAAGAACTAATACCGCATGGCATCATGGGTAATTGTACATGCATGCACTGCGGTCATTCTTATACATACATTAACATTCATTATCAACATCCTTCCTTCTTATAGAAATATGGAAAACTTGTAAAAACTTGAACAACTGAGAAACAGTCACATGACTGAAAATGACTGTCCTAACGCTATGAAAATTCAATGCTTCAAATCTGTGGAATGTCCACTACACAAATAAACAATGTTATGAATTGACAGTCTATCAAATTATTAGTTGTCTCTACTTGGTCACGTAATCATTGAAACGGATTGGCGGTTTGATTTCGCGCCTTGGTCTGTTCACACTTAATGACTGTCCAGGGCTCTTCATAGGCGTAACTTTCTCCTGCACACTACGCGGTTTGCTGTCCTTCACTGGAGTGTCCGTAGTTGGGTTAAACGCCTGTGGTACTTCCTGTGGCAGTATCAATGGTGTTACATCATGAGTACGAGACATAACAACAGGGGACATGTCACGAGCCTTTGGTGTGATCTTGGTTGGTCTCAAATGCACACGATTTCTCCTGTATGTTCCTCCACCAGGACCATTGACTTGGTAAGTGTTAGGACCTAAAATGTCCGTAACTTTGCCTAATTTCCAGTTCTGTCCTTCAACGTGTTGAAAGAACACGGATTGTCCCACATCTATTTCTGAGAGTTTTCGGGACTTTCGGTCATGGGCTTGCTTAATATTGCGCTTGCGTGCATCACGCTTCTCTTTTACAAGAGTGTCCTTTGGGCCATTGCTTATGCTGGGCAAGAAACTCCGTGTTCTTCTGTAGAACATCATTTCCACCGGACTACGACCAGTATCCTGACGGGGAGTGTTTCTTTGCTCTAGCATCGCTTCATAAGGATCACCACCATCCTTATGAGTCTTCACAAGAAGAGTTTTCATGATTTTGACAGCAGATTCCGCTTTGCCGTTACCTCTTGCATGCATTGGTGATGAGGTAACATGAGTTACACCCCAGTCCTCAGCAAATGACTCAAACTCCTGACTGGCAAACTGTGGGCCTCCATCCGAAATGATCATTCTCGGTATGCCATAACGGGCAAAATGCTTCTTAAGCAATGTCACAACACGTGCACTTGTCATTGTTGTCAGCAAATCAATCTCTATGAAGTTAGAGTAGTAGTCTACTACTGCTAGATAGTGCTTGCCTGCAATTTCGAATAAATCAAGGCCAATTTTTTGCCATGGTTCGTCACCATCACTGTGCTGCTTCAGTGGTTCCTGTGAGTTCCGTGGTTTCATTTCCTGGCAAGTTTCACACATATCAGCTACTTGCTTGATGTCACTGGCCATATTGGGCCAATACACTGTTCCTCTAGCTCGACGCAACATACTATCACGGCCTAGATGGGCGCTGTGAAGTCTTCTCTTGATTGATACTCTCAGAGCTGAGGGAATCACGACCGCTTCTCCTTTCACCAGGATTCCATCCACAACACTTAAACAGTCACGTACATCAAAGTACGGTAATGCACACGAAGGAGTCTCGCGCTTGTCTGCCGGCCATCCTTCCAACACTAACTTCATCACAGTTTGTAGGCTAGCGTCGCTTGAAGTCGTCTCACGTATCTCATCGAGTCGTTTGTCTGGAATGTCACCAAACACATTGACATTCATGATTCGAGCACGGTCACCCTGGTCCTCTCCACTATCATCCAGGTGAGCTCTGCTCAGTGTGTCAGCAAGAAGTAAGTCAGTACCCTTGACAAATACAAAGTCAACATCGTACCTGTGGTAACGCATCATAATGTCCTGAAGACGCTTGGGAGCCTGGCTCAGAGGCTTGGATAATATGGCAGCAAGAGGTTTGTGGTCATTCTCGACTTTCACAGATCTGCCATATGTGTACTGGTCAAATCTCTCAAGGCCATACAAAACTGATAGGGCTTCTTTCTCGATCTGCGCCCAGTTTCTCTCTGACGGTGTCAGCGCTCGCGATGCGTACTCTATGGGACGACCTTCTTGTAGCAGAACAGCACCGATCCCATGTTGGCTACTATCCACTTGAATCACAACTTCTTTCGAAACATCAAAGTAGGCCAAGCATGGTGATTCCGAAAGGTTTTTCTTTAGCGTTTCAAAGGCACTCTCGCATTCTGTGGACCACACAAATGGAGTGTCCTTTCGGGTTAGAGCACGGATAGGTTCAAGTGTTCCAGCAAGGTCAGGCAGGAACCTAGACATGTACTGTGCCATGCCACAGAGACGTTTTACACCTGCTACGTCAGTAGGTGCTGGCATGTCACGAATAGCTTGAACTTTAGCCTCGTCAACTTTCACACCCTCCTTTGTGATTCTGTGCCCATGGAAGATAATCTCAGTTAAACCAGTGTGCTGTTTGTCCTCATTCAGAACAATGTTCTTCTCAGCACACCTTTTCAAAGTCTCAGTCATTTTCCGCTGGTTGTCCATTTGAGCTTCTTCCTCTGTACAACCGCACCCTGCTATGACTATATCGTCCACGACATTGAATACACCTTCAAGGTCTCCTAAGGCTTCATCAAGCTTGCGCTGAAAGATCTCACTTGAGACCTTGAGTCCAAAAGGAAGTCTTTTCCACTGGTATCGACCAAATGGGGTGATCATTGTGGTCAGTTTGCTGGACTCTTCGTCAAGTCTGACGTGCCAATAAGCTTCTCTCACATCAAGCTTACTGAACACTTTCGCTTCCCTGAGCTTGGGAAGTACGTCATCAAGTACTGGCAGTTTGTAATGTTCACGCTTGAGTGCTGCATTTAGAGGCTGAGGATCTATGCATATGCGTAATTTACCATTGGGCTTGTGTACAACAGCCATTTGACTGACCCATTCAGTTGGTTCCGTTACAGGAACAAGCACACCCTTTTCCACGAGTCGATCTAACTCGATTTTCACTGCATCCTCGATTGCGAGGGGAATTTTTCTACACGGAAGCACTTTCGGTTGAACACTTTCATCGATCTTGAGAGTAGCTTCTCCCAGATCACCAAGTTGAGGAACCTTAATCTGAGAAATGAAACATTCATCATTTATGGTTATGAAACCAAGTTCCTGAATGGTTTTGAGACCTAGCAAGTTGGTAAAACCATTTGGCACCACAACAAACTTTACTTCAGTTTCTACACTAGTACGGGGGTTCACGACTTTGAGGAGAGTTTCCCCAAGAGGTTTCAGGTTAGTTTTGTTCCACATGTTCAGACGCACTGTTGTTGCAGACACTTGGTGTTTCCTTACATGTTTCTGAGAGATGGTGTTAACGTCAGCTGCACTGTCAAGTTGAAATCTGACGTCATGTTCGTTTATAGTTAGTGTGGCATTAATACACTCTTCCTTATGGTTTACAGCCATGAGCCACTGGTCATCATAATCATCATCACCATCTTGGCACTGCGACACTGCATGCACTTTCTTGCATTTGGATCGGAAATGATTTCGACCTTTACACTTGTCACATGTCTTCCCCCATGCAGGACATTTCTCTTTGTTTCTTTCATGTTCATAACCACAGTATTGACAGTCTATTTTCACTCTTTCTTTGTCTTTCTTTGTACTTCCGTTGCCACTTGTAGATTTCTGGCTACCAGGCGCTTTTGGAGTGGGTCTCCGAGTCACTTTGTTCACTTTCGTCGCTGAGCTTGAGAGGTTTGAGTTGTCTCTAAACTCCTTGACTTGCTTGTTGGACTGTTCATAAGCCCTACAGATTTTCACTGCTTTCTCGAGGGTCAAACCATCAACCCTAAGGAGTAACTCTTGAAGCTTTCCTGTTACAGTAAACACAATCTTATCCCTCATCATCCTGTCTTTCTCCTGAAAATTGCAGGACGCTGCTCTCGTTTTGAGCTCCGTGAGGAATTTTTCAAACGGCTCTTGGTACGGAATGTTCCAAAACCTGTGCGACTCGAGGACTTCATTGTCTCTCGGATTGCAGTACTTCTCTAAGGCTTCCAGTACCTTATCGGGTTTATGTTTATCATCGGCATCTTCCCACACAACATTATCATACACCTCGAGCACTTGAGGGCCTGCACAATTCAAAATTATTGCAGTTTGTACCTTTTTATCCTTCGCGGATGCGCCAGAAGCGGCCAAATACACCTCCATTTGCCGTTTCCATCGTTTATAATTCTCGGATACGTTTCCCGAATTCACCTCTAGCGGGGGTGGAATTCTGAACTGTCCGGATTCTGAGGTCGCCATTCGGTTAAATCGATCCCACCGCTGCCACCATGTTGATTACTTCGAAGCACAGCGAAGTAAGAGGCGAAAGATAAACTCAACAAGTCTGTTTAATGACCAACGATCGCCATTACAACTCGAGCACATGGAAGAACTAATACCGCATGGCATCATGGGTAATTGTACATGCATGCACTGCGGTCATTCTTATACATACATTAACATTCATTATCAACAATAAGCGGCCCCGTATGGTGTTGTTTTTTAAACCGAAACTCCATTTATATTGCTTGATTACTGTAATTTTCCCGCTAAATTTGTCATAGAGACGGAAGTACACCTGTATCTCGCTGAGAAAGGATTCCCTTGAACTAAAAGTTCCGTTTGTTCCATGTTATACATTTTATTTTCATTTGTCAACGGTTACAATATATGATTTGATTATAATTCACGAAAATCAATTAACCAATAACGTCTGTGACTGGCGAATTTACTTTCGTGCAGCTGATTTTACGTTTACTGCCGGATTGAAATCTATCTTGTGCCGCTGACATAAGCTTACTTTTACGTATTCGCCGACTTATTTTCGGCTTGGTTTGAGTTCTCGTTAAATAAAAAATATTGTTTTCTTTCAATGTTTTGGCATAATTAAAATAAAATAGACTATGCTTTGAACTTCAACCGGCGCTCACTCGCACGTAATTAAATATGCAAGATCAGAAACAACAACAATAATCATTGGAAATCATCGCTCCATCCGAAATCTTTCTTGCTCCAACCGAAATCGGCATACTGTAAAACATGGACTGGACTGGATTTGTAAAACATGGACTGGATTTGTAAAACATGGATTTGTAAAACATGGATTTGAAAAAGGTGGATTTGTAAAACATGGATTTGTAAAAGGTGGGTTTGTAAAAGGTGGATTTGTAAAAGAAGAATTTGTAAAAGGTGGATTTGTAAAACATGGATTTGTAAAGGTGGATTTGTTCTCCGTGATCAACATAATTTTTTGACACATTATTATCCTGTTCGGCTTTCTATCTAAATATCTCGTATCCAGCGATAACATTTATTTCCAAGTCCTCTGAGTCAAAACTCATCTCAGTATCCGATGAAATGGAAGCCATTGTTAATTTGAAAGAATTAAGATGACTCGAGAGCCCAAATTGAACAAATTTTGCCGAAGAAAGCCCTCGATCGACCGGGAAATGTATAGAGTCAACAGAGAATGCTCACACGGTCGTTCTGGATTTGACGTCACAGCTCACTCTCCCCAGATGCCCATTCTTGCGGGTCGTGAACTATTTGGAGCTTGACTTTAACTGGCTACAAAAAATAGACGATTTTACCAAATCGAAAAAATGTTGCACAGGGGCAGGTGCACTTTAATTTGGTAGCCAAGCCTTTATTGAACTCGGAGGTGCGGATGCTAAGCTAATTTGCATCTGTGGTTCGCTAATAAAAAAATCGCTGGGTAGGAATAACTTTTTCGTTGCTAGGAGATTTGGGTATATTTCTTTTTCTTTGTTAAATTGTTAATTTACACACAACCCCACAATCTTCGCACTTGAAATATTTATTGTGTATAAATAAAGGTCATTATTATTAAGGGGGTATGGGGTATGGAAGAGAAAGAAGCTCTCTTTCCTTCTCTTCTACTCTCATCACATGTCAGGAGACTAACAAACTCCAGTCGATCCCTAAGAGCCTGGTTATCACCCTCACCTCCCACCATCCCAGCTTCGTGATGTCACATATTACTAGTCTAACAAATTGAATATAACCCAGTTTCTCAAATACATTGATTAGAAGTACACAGTTCAGAATGGTCACATTCCCCATAAGTCACATAAAAATCAATTTCCTGTTACAGTCAAAGCTCCCATAAGCGGACACACTCGGGAAGCAGAAAGAGTGTCCGCAACTGGTCTGGCTGGCCCCATATGGGAATGATTCTTGTAAGCGGCCACTAGCAATATAAGGGATAGCCCCTTACAAGAGCTTGTACTGCTCACACTAAACAGTATTATTAATGCTGATTAATGAAAAAAAAAACACCATTTGATATGAAGTTAATGTTACAATGCCTGCCGATTGTGGAAAAAACCTGTATACATGTACTCACAAACATTAACAGTCTCGTATTTATAAATATCAGTGGGGTCATAGTAAGGCTAACAGGATTGTTCCTTTGGGGTGTCCGCTTACGAGAGCTTAGAAACAACAGAAACATCCAAATTGTACCCCTCAAAAGTGTCAGCGGCCGCTTGCAGGAATTAATCGCCACTTACATGTACATGGAATGTGTAAATATAGAGTTTGTATCGGAGTTCAAACAGTTTTGTTGAGGCGGCCGTAAGTTGAACTCCTGCTTAGGAGAGTGTCCGTTCAGAGAGCTTCGAATGTATTATTACACTCATTGTAATTTGTAAAATACACTTTGCTAGGGATCTGGTAGAATTTTCAAGATAGAATTAATTGGTCCTCATACTGGGTGCCCCAAGACAAGAATAACAGTACATATCACATTGATTTGCACTGACTGAGTTATTAAATTCAAATACCGGTACTAATGAAATAATTATGATACTATGAAACCTAACCCGTCATATGTAGCTAAGAATAAAATAATGAATGTTATTTTATAAATATGAGTTATTATACAAGTCATAATAATTATCATCGTTGATAATAATGATGATCGGGTTTTTTCCATTGCTTTTCAACAGGACGTAAGCACAGAAATTTGCCAACAACTCATTTCTTGGTTGTCAGGATTCCGGCATACATATACTGTAACAAAGCATATGAATTGGTGGACGTTTCTGTTTGTAATGTTTTGGAAAATCACAATAATGATGTTGAGAAACAATCAAAGTGGTAAAAAATTACAGTCAGAACAGTTAAAGTTTTTCACTAAAAAATGATTATTCCCTTTATTAATAAAAAAATATTATTGAGAGCAGTTCTAATACAGTTGAACCTCAGTATTTCGAACTTGGCTATTTTGAACCCCCCACTACATGTACATGTATTTTGAACTACATGTAAATGTATGTAATACCCATTTCCCTTGGATTTGTTCTTGCTTTTCGCCCCAATTTAAGATACATGTACATTCATTTTGAACGGCATATCCTAAAACCCGAAACAACGAAACAAAATCACCGAAAAGAAACGAGCGAAACGAAACCGCCCAAACTAAATCACCAAAACAAGAAAAACGACCAAAACAAAATAACTGAAACGGCCGAAATATATGACATGGATGGAGGTAAAACATTTTCAGCTTAGCCTAAATTCTGTGCAGGACTGCGAATGTACAGATTGCTGGAATTTGATTGTTTCTCCTTGCATGAATAGTTTTTGGGAGTTGTCGCCTGCCCCAAAGATCTCCAATGGTACGTCGTTTAGAAGGCACCAACTTCGTATATGTTCATGTGACCAGCTCTCTGCTGATTGTACGTAAATGTATTATTTCTTAAAAACCCACAATTACCCGAGCTTATCCCGGTTTCTGTAGCATGAAGCGACTATAGTCCATCGCATCGTACCCAGTTATACTCCTGGGTGGAGAGAGGCAATGTGAGCTTGTAAAGTATCTTGCCCAAGAATGCAACACAGTAACCGTAGGCCAGGGCTCTAACCCGGACTGCTCAGTCCAAAGTCCAGCTCGCTAACCATTAGGCCACCGCGTCTCCCTATTATTTCTTAATAATGATTTATTTTGAGTTGCAGTCTTGGCTTACATAAAAGTTAACATAACAGTTTACACTGATGAACCAGTGGCCCTAGAAAGTTACAAAAATATTTACATGTAAATAAAAAGTTTTGTTACTAATATAAATCACTAAAAATATGTACAAGATCATCCAAAAAGTAAAATATTATTATATTACATTATTACATGTATATTACATGATTCGTTAAAAACATATCAGTCTGAAATAAATGGGTGGAAAGGACAGCTGCAAAGGGAGGCTGGAGGCCGCTACTATATCTGACATTTTGCATTTATTTGGTCCAGGAAATTGTACTTTTATGAGGGAAAAGTCAGGGAATTTTGAAAACTGTCTGTGGCAACCATGTTTGAGCTGTGTCCTCTGTTGGTATTATTGTAGCCTGAGTATCAGGCCTTCCTTAGGGGAGGGGGGAGAGGAGGAGAGGAAGGTTTTGTTTGAACCCCCACCCCACCCCTATGGAAATTCCAGTTTAGCTTCATACATTTGTTTAAAAATTATGGCTTTTGAGACCCTCCTCTCCCTCTTAAAGGTTAATGACCTTTCTTGGGGTACATGTAGGTATATGGATATTTTCTGCAGGAACTACACAATAATACTCCCCTGGGCTAACCAGGTACAAGGTGATGGTCATTCACATTGCTATAGAAGAAACCATCCACCTTTAGTAAACCGTGCTCCAACCTGACTTGATACAAAAAAAATTTCAATTGCTAAAGTTGATATATAACTGCGAAGATCTCATTCTCTTTCGTTCTTTCCACTGCAGTTCACATATGAATTGTTTCATTATATTCCACAATTTTATAGCAGCTTTGTTCATGCATTTTGCTTTCATTTACAACTGTCTGTTGGTGTGGGGTGTATGTAAAACTGACTTTGGATGTCTTCGGGTTAAGTCGACTCGTGAGCAGTCCATCTTCGGGGTTTTCAGTATTGCAAAATTCTGACCATCAGCTATATAATATCTTATTTATTTTTATTTGCTATCTTCATATTTTTAAAAAATATATATATTTATTTTAATTGTGTTCCGGGTGTGTTCCTGGTTTTACATGATCAGGTCCAATCTCGTTCCCAGAGTCCTTGTTACCCTTATTTCCCAACCGCTGGTCTAGGTTGACGCGGGCTCTGGGTACGAGATTGGATCAGGCCTGTATGGATCAACTGTACATGTACCATGACACATAAATAAAATAGTGATAAATAAATAAATATTGACAAATTACTGACTACAACAATATTGTTGTTATGTAAGCTTAACAAATGACAAATACCATGATGGATACATCAAAGTAACAATAATTATTGTAAAACATTTTACACCTTTTATAAATCCATAAATTCGTATTTAATATTAGCAAGCTAGATGTTAATTTATGACCATGTATATATCATTTCACCATGCATGGACATCATTATTTGTATTTCTAATTTACTGAAGTGTATCTTGTAAAGGAGGGTTTCCTGTTTTCCCTGAAATATGATATAAAATCTTATTGGTGATAGTTTGTGGATATAAAAAAGTATTCAGTAAAAAAGGTCAAATCTTTGTTGTGGCTTTTTGAAAGTGATGGTATTTCTGCTACAATTTTTAGTGCCTTTTAAAAGTTTCCATTTTACTATAAATATGTTATTATATTTTCTGTAAGTTAATTTCAATATATAACTTTTTGTTATACATTAAAAGCAACTTCAACAAAACCTGCCTTATTGATCCACTTGAATTCCAATATGGTATAGAGCAAATAATGGAAGAATGACATCAAGTTGAAAATGAACCAAGTGTTTCATGGTCACTTGCCCGTATAAGCGTGTTTGTGTACCTCGCTCGTTTAATTGTGCCCTCATACTTTTATAACGAGGTATGCATGCAGATTTCGTTTGTTTGTGGCCTTGCAATATGTACAATGCAGGTCATGTATAGCGTGTTTGCGACCTCGCGCTTTTAATAGCGTGTTTGTGGCCTCACGCTTTTAGAACGAAGAATATACATTGTGTTTAGTGTGTTTGTGGCCTCATACTTTTAGAACGAGGTATACACATATATATGTCGCGTGCAGGCATATTATATGTGGCGTCGCGTGTTTGTTTTGATCTGCAAGCGCCTGATACTACGTACATGGAAGCGTGTAATAGTGGCCTCGTACTTTTAGAACGAGGTATACACATATATATGTCGCGTGCAGGCATATTATATGTCGCATCGCGTGTTTATTTTGATCTGCTAGCGCCTGGTACTACATGGAAGCGTGTTATAGTGGTGGCCTCGTACTTTTAGAACGAGGTATACACATATATATATATATATATATATGTCGCGTGCAGACATATTATATGTCGCGCGCCCCTGTCTCTCACGACCTGACTACGAAAAAGTCGGATCGACTTTAGCTGTGTCGGGTCGTCACGAACCGTACGGATCGTCACGATCTGTCAAAATATTCATGCACACATCTCTCGGATCACGACCTGACTACGAAAAAGTGGGATCGACTTTAACTGTGTCGGGTCGTCACGAACCGTACGGATCGTCACGATCTGTCAAAATATTCATGCACACATCTCTCGGATCACGACCTGACTACGAAAAAGTGGGATCGACTTTAACTGTGTCGGGTCGTCACGAACCGTACGGATCGTCACGATCTGTCAAAATATTCATGAACACATCTCTCGGATTTGGCGGGCTGACTTCCGGTAAGTCGAGTTCACTTCCGTTTCGAACATCACGACCTGACTTCCGCTAGACGGGTCGTCTCCGAGAAAAGACGACCCGACTCAGTTGGTGTGTATTGGACATGTATGTCCCCCCGAGCCATCTTTTACCGAGCGTGTATATGAAAAAAGTTTTCCCTGTTGACCGAGCCAAAACTTGACCCTCTCGGTTTCGCGCATGCTCTATATGTTCCGACTTAACCTGGTAGGTGAAACAACGATAGTCAAAGTGTTTATATGGAAAAAAGTTGACCCGTCCCCCAGGGTCACCCTACCTTCAAAGCGAGTAACCCTCCACCCAGGGTTACCCTGTCCCCCAAGCCAACTTTGTGATTTCTCATATAAACGATTTGCTGCTATTTATAAAGAAATGTATGAAAAGTTCTCTAGCCCGGGGCTACTCGGTATGGAGGGTGACCCTCCTACCAGGGACAAACTTTTCTCCAAAACAGGCTCCCTAAGTCAGTATTGGAGTTCCCTTCCATCCAAAAATAGAATAGAGCTGGATTGTTCATTCCAAAGGATGGGAAAATCTAGTTGCAGATTGTAAAAATAAAGCTTTGTTTTACCTGCACTGAAAATTACAATGTCTTGTATGTTGATTTTCTTATCCAACACAGTATCTCTCACAAGCTCAGTATGTTTCACTTGGTTTTCATTCTCGTCCCCAGAGGCCACGATCCTTTTGGTCAGCACCAAGAATCGAGACCTCTGGCCGGCCAGAGGTCTCGATTCTTGGTGCTGACCAAAAGGATCGTGGCCTCTTGGAACGAGAATGCTTGTTTTTTAGATCATTTCCAGTTAGCCTTGTAGTCTGTGAACTTCAGAACATAAACATTTGTATTATATTGTCATTTGCAAAAACGTGCCCTGAGTACTTGTTATCTCATTTTGTGACACTAGCCAATAAGTGTACAAGAGAGTAATTCTTGAAATATTTATTGTCAGTAAAATTTTATATATTTTATTTCACAAATTTTTTCTTTATTTTCTAGCAATGAAATAATAAATAAAAAAATACATGGAAAAGCATCTGTCGTAAAAAGAATCCAAACTAAAGAATAACAAATTAGGATAAAAATGACAAATCATTTGAAGTTGGAGACTGCCATGGTTACATAAAGGCATCATTCGCTTGACGTCTTATACCGTAAAATTCCAATTAATTATAAGCCATGGGTTTATATTTTTAGTGCGTTTATTATCAGAGGGGTTTACACAAAAACAGCCTGCACTAAACAGTACATGGGATTATATTCGGGAGAGGGAGCTTTTCGCGGCTGATTTAGGGGGGGGGGGATGGGAGGGGGGGGGAGGGTGTGCTTATTATTGGAATTGTACGGTATATGTAAAGAGATTACAACTGTAGGTCATGATCATGAATCAGGCATGCTAAAACAAAACGTATTTGATTATACGAGTAAGCTTGTCCAAGGTTATCCCACACGGTGCGAAGTTTCTTGTCCTCGTTGGCCATGATTTCAGTCTTGATGATCTCAAAGGACCGCTTGTTGACGTTCAGATATTCTGCCACAGACTCGTGGTTTACGTCCGATCCAGCCGCAAGGCAATCAATGCCATAAAACTCAGCGGTTGCTTGGACAACATTCAATTCGGTCGCTAGTGTGGAGAAATTTTTCCCCAGCTTAAGGCCGTTCATCACCAGTCGTTTCTGAGGCGATAGATTGTTTTTTCCATAAAGTCTATATAGTTCCACCTTCTACATGGAGAAAAGAAAATTCTGATTTTAGTTAAGGAAAATATCTGAAAGTTTAGAAGTGAACGAATATACTCACGCAAGAAGGTAACTTCGTTCGCTTTGACGCCGAGGGTCCATCTCCACGTGGTTGAGTTGTTGAAGCCCTCTTTCTGGAATAAAAACAGCATAGTCAGAACAAATAACAGGGCACTGATTCGAAAACTCAAATTTGTGAAAACGCCAGCAAGTTCCTGGAATGATTTCGCTATCAATCGATATCAAACACAACAGTGAGCTAACTGTGGATCGAAAATTGATACCTAGAAATAAGATTCAAGCGGAAACATGAGTGCAGATTCGGACAATCGCAAGGTGCCAAAATTTTGCAATTTGGCACTTTCTACCGAGTGTTTGTAATTCCACCAAAAGAGTTCGAAGCAATGGATGCTCATTTATTCCTTTGGCCACTTGTGTTTGATTATCTTGGCCCGGAAAATCTTGCAAGTGTGGCTTCAGTTTGTTTTACTTGGTGGAAATTTGTTTTTCGAGGACGACAGTCGACTGCACAAACATTCCTCGAGTGTCAAGATCTCACCCTGGTGGATACAGGAAGGCTTTATCAGAAAGTGCCGCTAAAATTATTCTCCGGGTTATACAGAATCGACTTGTCTGGGACATGCATCTCTTCTGAGAATTTTTACAACTGGTTTCAGCTGCTAAGCGACTCCGGGCATTGAACATACAAGGTTGTGCGGAAATTGCAGAACAAGCGATGTTCAAAGCTAAACCGTCACTTCGATTCTTGAGAAGTATAAACATTTCGCATAACGAACAGTTCAGCGTTCTCGTTGTCGCTTCTCTATGTTCTCTGAATAGTCTGAATGAAATTTGTGCAAGGGGAATCGATCTGGAGTACAGAGAGCTACTATTTTTATCAAAGACCTTCCCACGGCTAAGAAATGGACTCGACCTGGAAACCGACACGGCGGACAGCGATTATTTTTTTGATGTGGTGGACATGGTTTCAGACTTTGATGTTTTGGAAGACTTGTTTTGAAATACACTTACCGAACGTTTTTATACAGCGAGGTATTTTATTTTATGTATTTGTTTTGTTGCAGATATTTCGCGCGACTTTGGCGCGCCTCCGATAACCGCGTGATTTGTTGCTGTTTTGGATCACAAATTGACAGTTCCTTTGTGAAAGCCGAGCGAAATGTTTTTCACAAGGTCGCTGATTGATGTATTGCTGAACTAAGCCCCATGTAATTTTATATCAGTGTAACTTTCTCCCTTTTAGCACATAGAAATTGTCCAAATTTTAGATATGTTACATTTGTTAATGTATTGAACGGGTAGCCGAAATAAAACGTTTTTGGAATGATCTACAAGCTATCTTGATTCAATTCTTAAATTCAAAATTCGCGCTTTTCGCGTATGGGCCAATCAGATCATTCAGATTTAATTTGATTAGAGCAATTAGCGCCTGAAACATAACTGCCGCTATTGCAGCAGCCTATTGTTCTTTTGCCTAGTTTTTACACGGACCATTACTTAATTAACAATTGGGGTTGTTTCGTTGGATTTCAACTATGTAGAAGGCTTTCAAAAATCAGAAAAATTAGAGACTTTGTATGGATTTGGGGAAGCCATCTCTGAATTAGAGACGTTTGTATGGAATTTGGACGACCTTTGACAGCTCACAGCCTTGTTACTATGCAATGTAACATAACCAAACTTGGTAAACTTACTAATTTTCATGCGATCTTTCTGGTGATGGGATTAAATTTTTAATATGACGTAATAAAAACGTGTTAAAACAAATATTTTACTCATTCGCTGAGCTCATTCGTAAAATATTGTTTTTACCACTCGAAAATTTATAATTGGAGGGAAATTTGTGTCGGCAATTTTTAAATGTGCAAATGATAATATTGGTGCGTTCTCACCCAGCATTGCCTAGCCTAAACAACATACTGATGGGGAAATGGCACCTTATACAGAATCAAGCACATCTGAAAGAAATATTTAATGAGCCTCCCCTCATATGATATAGACAAGGGAAATCCCTTAACCCTATTCTGCCTGGGGGGGGGGGGGGGGGGGCAGAAAGTGCCCGCGCTGACTTCAAATGTATCGTATTTAAAGAGCATTCAAGCAATCATAGCCAAACTTTATGACTTTTCCTAAAAATTATCTGGGAACATTTTGGTGTGCCGATTTTTTGATCACGTGACTTGATGTTTCCATGGCAACCAAGTTTTTGACAGGCCGTTTTAGCCAAATTTGGTATTTTCAGTTTAAATGTCCGTTTTCATGAGATTTTCGCTTTTTACGAAGAGTTTCTTCTAAAATCTTTGCAATTTTTGCATCCTTATATTGTTTTTGATGTTTTCAAATCAAATTTGGTGATTTTCTGACATTTCTGAACAATTGAAAAATCCAAGATGGCGGATCCAAGATAGCGGACAGGTTTAAAGTATGACGTTATTTCGGCGTGATATGATATCATAATTGATTCGTAATTGCCACTAAAATAAACATGTTTTGAATGCTTTATTCACCACATAAGTTTCATTTTTATAGCACAAATACTTTTCGAGATACAGATCGTTTTACCCAAATTTGTTGATTTTTTAGCTTAATTTTCAGTTTCCTAAAATGTTTGCTTTTTACGATGAAATATTTCCAAAAACTTTGCCGTTTTAGCATCTTTATATTTTTCTTGATTTTTTCAAAACAAATTTGGAGATTTTCTGACATTTCTGAACAATTTAGAAGTCCAAGATTTAGGATCTACGATGGCGGATTTTTTTAACGTATGACGTCATTATGGCGTGTATGACGTCATAATTGACACGTGACTGCTACTAAAATAAAGATTTTCGGATGCTTTACACACCATGTAAGTTTCATTTTCATAGCGTCAATACTTTTCGAGATACATAGGGGGGGGCACTATCTGCCCCCCCCAGGCTCAGGAACGAAAAAAAAGCCCAGGCAGAATAGGGTTAAGACCAACTAGTACGAGCTAAGCTATGAAGGCTTGAGAATACTGTTTACGAACTGCAGGAGTTGCGTAGGCCCGTCAAAACCTTTCAACCTGTTCCCAAATATAAGCCCCCAGGGGCTTATTATAGGAGGTTTTTTTGCGTTTCGAATTTGGGGGGCTTATATTCGGAGGGGCTTATATACGGGGGGCTCATTTTCTGAATTTTACGGTATTTAGTTATGCAATCTCACATAAGTTTAATAAAAAAATGAAGGTTCGGGTGTATACTGAAAAAAGCAAGACACTTCAGTGTGGGCCGGATATTTCATGGTATAGTTTGCTCATTTCATTTCAGTGTATTGTTTGGTTGCTCGAGTGTGCAAATTGGTTTTCCCGGCTGCTTTATGTTTACACTTCATTCCTGATGTCATCATGCGTCACGCGCAACATTGCATACTCCTACCCCAGAAAGTGGATTTTGTATCGCACGCGCTATTGTGTGAATCTTCCAATTTGAACGCAGCTATGATTTGAAATTTGCATCACTAATCATATACGCTGGGCCGTTCGGTCCACGGATGCCTGCAGAGGTCGACGGCTGAAGTAATGTCGTTTTAACGGGGGAAAGGATGCGAAAAGTCTGCATTTTTTCGGTATTCCCAATGAATGTATAGAATACTCGTGGTTTTCAAATTTGAGAGGTTTGGGATCGAAAATGGCAAACTTTGAGAATCACAACTCATTCAATGAAAAGAGGTCAGCTTCATTTGCCATTCTCCATTGTGTTCTCTTGGCTGTTCTGTTCTGATAATTTCGGATCATTTGCTTTATTTTCAGTCGCTTCTAAAGCTTTGGCTACTAGTGATATTTCATAAGACGTTTTCGACTTACCGTACAGAAGAAGGGGGGGCCAATATTTGGTCTGATGAAGGGGGCCTTGAAAAAAAATATAAAGAATAATAATTCCATTCCATAATATTATTATTAACATTATCAACATATAAGATCATCACAATAATACAAAAAAAGCTGAACACTCAGTTTGAATTTGTGTCTTTACTAGATATGGTAATGGTTTGTTGTCTTGAATTAGTAAAATATGCAGTATGCGGTGTTCATTCTCTGCAAAGTTTGAAACCATGGCCATACAGACTTTGAACGAAGAGTTTGAAAGATAAACATTTTGGAATATTTTTTCTAGATTTATATATTTTACAACAGTTTGGAGCGTGGAAAAAGTTACGGAATTGTCAAGAACTTTCAACCTCTCAGGGTTCTCATCAGGACATGATAATTATAATTATGGTATAGTTAGTTCTTTAACAATGTGAACTTTTAAAAGCACTACAAACTTTCATGTCACGGAAGGAAGGATGACTGGGTAAAGAGACTTTCAAGTTGTTGTTAAGTAGAGTTGTTGACCAAGCAGGCATAAAAACATGCTTTTCAAACGCTGAAAGTTTGTAATATGCACCACGCTTGTTAATTTTTTAAAGCATTTCCAGCCATTTTTGAGGACTTAAATTTAAAAATTTCCCAGAGGAGAATGCCCCCGGACCCCCCCCCCCCCCCTAATTGGCTCACCCTTACGTATTAGTCTCCCATCACCACGACCACCACCACCACTCAAAAACCTGCTGCGGACGGGCCATGGCCGCACATAAGAGTGAAGAAGGGGGGGGGGGGGGGGGGGTATGAAATATATCTCGGATTTTTATCCGATTTATCGGCGATTTTGTTGCTAAAAAGCGATGCATCTCCTACTGTATTAGCATTATACTGTTGTTATACTACATGTACTCGCCATAAAATGGCCGTGAATCGCTGGTAGTTCACACGGGCGCGTTAAATCGCCGCTAAAATTCGACCTTAACCTTACGGGAATTTATATTAATGATACATCGGTGTATCGCTATGGACCTAACTCTCTCAGTTCCCCGGGATTTTGAGTTGATTTGCTGAATGACTGTTTGACGGTCTGCAGTCTATACTCCCTTATATAAGCTATATAGGAATGTGCGGCCCCAAAGGGTATGGTTTTTGAGCCATTTTGGTCTGAAATAGGGTATAGATGTTGACCATTTTGGTCTGAAATAGGGTATGGTTTGTTCACTCTGTCCTGGAATTTGGTTTGGCTTTTAGACAAAACTATTTTGTTCCAGTAACATCGGGGAATTTGAAGCCCTTTTCAAATGTTTGCGCAAATGGAACCCATTCCTGGGTAGCTGAAGTCATGTCGATTTTTGGGTTAGGTCTGAAATAGGGTATGGAAAATCACATATTTTGGTCTGAAATAGGGTAAGGGTTTCAAGAAGCAGGCCGCACACCCCCACCAAAAATTTCAGGGAGTACCCCCCGGGGGTCTGCAGTCTGCAAATGTCAGACACCGGGTTAAACAAGCCTTTTGAAATATTACCTTTATGACCCTTGGCCGAATAATCTACCCTGCTTTGGAGTCGGAATACTAGTAGATGGCCTTTTATGCATTGTTGAACTCTCTTCCTTGGAAGAACCTGCAAAAGGAACATTTTATTCAAACGTTTTGATTTTTGACTTTATTTTGAGTTCTCTAATTTAGTCTCAAGATTGTTTCCCCGAATAAGAAAATTTACTAGGTACATATACATTACATGTATATTTCTGCATTTCCGGATGTTGATTGGCTACAAACAGATAGTTGTATTAATAATAAGTAGGTAGGGCACAATGAACAAGTCCAAGCAATTATTGATGAGAACAATCAACCATATGGGAAAGCAGTGGGAATAGTTGATAGCACACAAACGAAGAAACTTGACAATAGCTTGCTAGCAGCGTGACACATACGTGCAACCCAAGTGTGCGAGGCAGATATATCCTTCTCTTTTCACGCGCGAGAAGGAACCTCTGCACGCAACTGCGCATGCTCAGCTGCGCCAGGGACGAATAAAATAAAATAAATGGTTTTAATAACCGGTTTTAAACTTACGTACGTGTGCTTTATAACGCATATGGGCCACTTATAGGCGTCAGATGTTCAAAATTCGCTTAATCAGCAGAAACAATAATCATCTATTTTACTAAGAATTAAACATTGCCCAGAGAAATTGCCGGGGGAAATTGCCAAGTTAACTCAGTACCGATACTGTATGTAAATAAATTAAAAAGCCTACACATACAGATTAGCGCGTGCTGATCTTGTCCAAACACAGTGCGAGTACCTACAATACTGACGTATACTTAACAAATTGACGTTAGTTTTTTATGCGTCTGTCCTGTTATTGATCATGAATTGCGTCATAATATTGTCAAAGTAGCTGTGGATCCACGAGGTGAAGCCGAGTGGATCCGCAGACTACTTTGACAATGTTATAACGAAATTCATGATCCATAACAGGACGAGACGCATTAAAAACTGACGTCTATTTGTTTTTTACAATAACTGACAGGCCAAAACGATCAAGCGTAGACTTCAGACGAAGGGAAACCAGGTAAAAGTGAACTGAATTTGCTTTAGCCGAAACGATTCTGAGAATTACAGCTTCATGAACTTCAAACTACGAACAATAACTCGATAATAAATTTCTTACACAGATTTTTTTAAACTAACCTAATATTCCATTTGGAAATTCTTGTAAACCCGCTGAAATATTCGCAAGTTCAGTCCATTCTTATCAGTTGTTACGGCAAATTAAACGGATTCCATTCCAGTCAACTTCAACGTCAAACTACAACAAATACTGTTCTCTTTCGCTTTAATACCGTTGAATTAATTCTCAGTCTGCCGATTGAAAAGCAACCTTTGAACGGCTTTTCATGATTTACGCCTCAAAGAACTCCTGTCCAGATGTAATTGTTCCTCTTTACCGAACTAACAACGCTGCCATTTTGGCGAAATTTTGAAGCCTTACCGTGCGTGATTACGTCATTCATATGTCTGTCCTCTTATTGACAATAAAATTTAGCTAATGAGCGCGCGGAATTTTGACAGTTATTGTAAAAATGTAGTTTGCGCATGCACAATAGGTTGCGGTTGCATACAGAGGTTCCTTCTCGTCGTGCGTAGAAAGAGAAAGGAATCTCTGTCTCATAGACAAGAGTTCAATACAAACATTCAGTGATTAGCATTTGCAGTCATGATCACTGCCTACCAAGAACTCAGTCTGTCCAAGTAAAATGGTTTTCAAGTGCATTCCAGATCAAATACATGTAAGGTAAAACGGATAGTGTCAAAAGGCAACTAAAAATAATATTTTACCAAAAGTGAGGTGCAGCATCTTTTCCACAAGAAAGTCACAAGGCTCCTTCCAGCTGTACTTCTCCAAGTAATTTTCGCGTAGAAGCTTTGACTCTGCAAGTCGTACATCCCTGCTATTTTGACGCACAGCCCTGATTTTATTGGCCCAGTCTTTAGGATCTTCAGAATCTACTACACAGTGTGAGCCATATGGCACTGTCTTTAGGGCTTTTCCAATACCCGAGTTACCACTTACAAGGATGGGCAGACCGGCAGATAAGGCTTCAAGAGCAGTCAATCCAAACCCTTCTGTCCTGGATGGCATTATGGCAAGATCCACCTCACACAATACATTGGCTAACCATTCTCTGCTTTCATTGAAACAGCGTACAGTTAGTTGACTACGGGAGGAGATGCACACAAGACTAACTTTTCTGCTACCTCGTCCTCTTTTCCACTTGTGCACCAACAAACATAAGTTGGTAGGATTTTTCATTCAACTCAGCAATTGCTTTAGCAGCAATGTCATATCCCTTCAGCATAAAGTCTTCACTATCACCACGCCCAAAAACTAAAACACTAAAGGTGTTTCTTTCTTCAGCAGCTTGCTCTACATCAGAAAATTCAGTAAAAATGCTTGGGGTGAGATTGAGAACATCTTGGTCTTTATGGGTGTGACGGAGATAACGCTTGAAAGCAATCTGCAAGCTTGGGTCCAACTGCAACAACTTGATCAGCCATCTCACAGAGTTCTACCTCTGCTTGGTGTTTCTTCTCACCTTTGGAAATGGCATCTGTATACCTTTTATACATTCCAAGTTTCTTCAGGGGCAGTGTGAACAACCTGAATCCACTTACAATCATGATTTTCTTTTATGAGTGGTATTTGTTTACCAAGATGGACTCCGTGTCCTATTACACAGTCCATAGCATGGTCTTTGGGTACAGAGGCCAGCCATAACCTGGCTCTAAACCAGGCAGTCTGCGTGCTTCAATGAGCTGAACATTATACTGAGTACTGGCAAAGTTCTTCTCCTCTTCACTACACTGGGGAAGATAAACACTAACGTCAACATTGGGATGTTTGGCCAACTGTATTGCAAGCTCTCTGTTGATGGTGGACAAGCCTCCTTTTGATGACCCCCATTCACTACTCAACAGCGTAACTCTTAACGTTCTGTTGTCGGACAAACTAGAGGCTATGCTGTCAAAGGCCGTCTCCTAAAACAACATAAAAGAAATACCACCGTAAAACTCGTGGAGTCAGAGGGCAGTTAGGCTAGCACATTGCACGGCTAACAAAAATGACCCAAAATAGCCTGGGAGAGTACCTTAAAACAGCCGGCCCAAAAAAAAAACAAGCCTCATCAAACCCCGCATGTAGCAAAATTCTACTGAGTTTGAATCCTAAAGATGCACAATGCAGCTTGATGATCGGCAAAATCTGAGTAAAACAGAGGAAACTTGCATGACGTGTTACAGTTACCTTTGTGGCCTTGACATCACAGGAAGCCTTTAATCTTGTAAATTGATGCTAAATAAAATGCATGAAAAAATTAGAAGTAATACGAGTTAATGATGTACATGTACACTGTAACTTCATTCCAATGTTTTTACATGTATACAGCTGTAACTAGAAAAATATTAATAGCTATTTATAATCTATCCAATATATTTTTCCCAGCTTTATAATATATATATTGTAGCTCTATAGAGCCTATACTTGTCATGTATATAGAGGATATTACACGGCGGCGCGAAGATATTGCGCGAGTGAGTACTATTGTTTTTTACCACGAGAAAATAAAATTCATATCTTCAAGCCACCGTGTAATTTTCTTTTATTATATAGACAAAAAGACAAAAGCACAAACTTTATCGCGAACGTCTTGCAGCTCGGTGGCTGGACTTTCCGAATTTCTCTCCTTTCGTCTTCACTTGCAACTCTTGAATAATTTTAAGTCATATGAGTTTTCTTCTTCGTGTTAACATTTTCCTACTCCTCAGGGACGTTTCATGTCGGCTTCAGTGAATTTCACATCTATCGCTCGCCATTTTTTCAACCGGAGTTGGCAGCTTGAACAAAAAGCCATTCAAAAGCGGGACGATTTGATTACGTCATCGATATCCTCCCTAGTGATGGATATGGAAAATACGCCACTCGGGGCCGGATGTAGTTTCGTAATGAATTTTACGAGTGGTCTATGTCCAGTAAGACACTCGTGTCTATATAATAAATGTGAATATTTCACAATAACAATTTTGAGTGGTCAACAACAAAAACTTACAAAGTCTTGTTACAAACACTCTTTGACATATTGAACCCAGACATGAAAAACTTGAGCTGGACTGAAACGTGAAGACGGCAAACGGAACAAAACAAGAATTGTAACATACATGTATCCAACTTTACCGGTTAAAGACTAGAAACTAGAAAGAGCATGCAACATTTTTATCTTACCAAGTTTGAAGGAAACAACTTGTCAGAAACCTGCTGCTTTATAAAATTCCTTATGTACTAGGAGGGAACAATTAAACCAGGATTAAACCCGGGGATTAAACGCAGGCATTAGTGCGGCAATACATGGAAGAAAACGAAAGCTGAAAATTAAATTGGCTTCCTTTTCAACGGAGTTTAAACCCATTTAAAGACCTTAAAAGCCATCACTCAGAAAATCATTAACTTCTTGTTGCAACTACTTACCAAAAGCAAGGGTTATCTTAAGGAAAAGCATTTCCGGCTCGGCAATCTTTATCTCAACCTGGGCAAAGCAAATCGATCTCAAAATTCGCTGTATCTGTCGCACAGCCGAGTGCTCAGGTAAATTAAGGCAGACGTTTGTATGGCTGGGTGGCAACTTCTTGCCAGCTGTACAAAAGTCAGACTCGTAATTTGCACCAACTGCACCAAAAATCTGCACCAACTGCAAAAATGAGAATCATTTTGGCTCGAAATGCAGCGTTAGAAAAAGCCGCCGCAGCACAAGAAGTTCAAGTGGCAGAAAACAAAGAAGAAAGCCGGTGAATCAGTTGGAGCTTGAAGAAAGCGAAGATGAAATCTTATCAGTCTCGCACCACTCAGAGTATGAAGTCAATATTATCGAACAGGAACATTCCAGTAAGATAATGGCAACAATGAAGCTAAGATCGAAGATAAAGCCGTCAAAATGCTTGTCGACTAAGGTGCATCCTGCAATGTGTTACCCATCAAGTTCCTTCCTAAAGAGTCAAACATCAAGAAATCGAATCACACTCTCAAGATGTACTGTTGGAACATCTGAGATCGGCATGTAAACCCGAAGAACATGGAGAGTTATATCTGGTTGACTTCACAGTGTTTATGGCGATTTTACCCGCTTCTGGCTTGAACACCTGCCCAGCAGATGAAATTACTAAAAAGATAATCGGATATACAGTTCATTGGTCATCGTTTAACCAAGATGGTTTTAAGCCTGACAGCGATCATCAACATGAAGAAAACCTGTCAAACTTTTTTCCTAAAGCGCAAAGGCTTAAACGTCTTTCTTCAACCATGGTATACCAAACGTATTCCAGAGTGACAATGGTCCACCCTTTGTGCAGCAGAGTTTCAAAGATTTCTGCAATTTATGAATTTGAGCTAGTCACCAGTTCTACCATCTCCATACTTACCCCGAAGCAATGCTCGGGTCGAGAACGTCGTGAAGACAGCCAAGCAGCTGATGGAAAAGTTAAAAGAAGTGATCTGACTTATATCAAGCTCCCTTGACTGGAGAAACACTCCTACACAAGGCGTAGGCAGTTCACCTGCACAGGACTTTGTGGTAGAAGAACAAGAACGCTTTTCCTACCATGGCCAGTCTCCTGAACCACTACACCTCCAAACTGGCGTGAGAGACAAACTTCTCCAGAGGAAAGAAATTCAGACACGATACTACAACAGAGGTACCGTGAACTACCACCTTTACACAAGGGAGATGTGGTGCGAATGTTTCAAATGTCCGATCTGGGAAATGGGTGAAAGCTAATGTTGATGTGCGATATGCGTTGAGGTGCGATCGTATGCAGTACGCACTGAAGATGGTAGAGTGTACCACCAACTGTGATCTGTCCTCCACAGGAAGAACCGACTAGCATCACAAGAGTGCCAGCATCCAGCCAACAGCGAGTAGATCCAATGCGCCAGTAGCTGTAGCCCCCCCCCCCCCCTCCTGCAAAAGGAAATACCCGCCTATGTTCATCCTCCTGAGGGTCCACACCATGGAAGTCCTAGCAAGGCGGAGTGGTCGTCAGATTAAAACACCCGCTCATTTCTGCGCTCACTCGTTCGTTTTCTGATACTACTCAACTCGTGAATAAAAATCGTACGCGCGCATTTTCCATGGAGTAATCTCTATATATGTGTACACTGTACACTTCCCATCAGTGCCCCCATTAGGGGTCAGAAAATGCTAAATTCATTAAAAGCTTCGTTTGGATTAGGGGAAATGTTTCAAACAGGACTCAAGGGCAAGGGGCTTCAAAGTATGCCTTATAGAAAAGTGCTTCTCACCAATTCTAACACATTAAAACCCTCTCCGAAATATGCTTTGCAAAAAGACTAACCCTCATCTGACAAAAGTCAACAGAAGAGAACAATGTCCGGCCTTTTAATTGTCACACAACATTTTATGCAATATATCTTATGCAAAACTGGCATCTGAGAATCAACCTCGCTGGAGGAAAAAATTAATGAGCTATAAGAAAGGCTAAAACGAGTGTGTGGAAAACGTGTGACTTGCCATCTCCATTAAAACACGCACACACAAACTAATTTTCTTTGCCCTTAATTAATCCTGTTAAAAATATAAGGATTATAGGGCATTTTGAAACTATATGAGGGGAATTTAGGGAGTCAGGCTAAAAATCGATAGGAAATACTGATAGGGGACACTTGAAGGCTGCAATACAGTATGTTGTTGAGAAGGCTACATCATGACAAGCTTGGTGAAGAGATGAATCACCCCATGACTGCAGGACTATTACCAAAAGCTAAATAACTCCTTCAAAGCGTCTTCAAAAAGAGAAGACTAAATCAAATCAAAGCCACGATGGAAAACTTCCTGTTTGCGATGGGTGGGCTTTTCCAAAATTCCCAGGAACCATTTCGGTTCCAAATATGGATAAGACTCGTATTCTTGGTCAACACTTTGTGGTATTATTTTGTTGAAATGTGCACTGGAGCTGGACATTGGACTAAACAACTAAAGGACTGTGGAGTAACTAAGTAAACTTTCAAGATGCTAGGGTAACCACTGAATGAACAAGACTACAGTAGTCACAATGAAAATGAAAAAGAGAAAGAGCAAGTGTTTGTAATAATAGCCGGCACTGACTGCGTGTGCGGATATTCTCATCGGCTTTGAGGAACAAGGACTGCGAATCGATGCTTCCACGTAGTGAAAACAACTACAACTGGACAGAAAGAACTGCGAACAGTAAATTCAAGAAGAAACTTTATTCCCAAAAGTGTTATGAACTTATCCCAAGGGGATCGTATGATAATGATAGTGAATATCATCCCGGGATACACCATTCACCTGCATCTTGATATCCCTGGAGCCGGTATGAAAGGAAAAAGCTAGCTTCTAGGTACGGTTGAATAAAGTCACCAAGTCACTTATTTTGCTGTAGCATTCAACGTCCGCTTATCCCGCTATTACCCCCTTGCCCCCACCCATGTTTAGGCCGCGTTCTCATGGTTACGTGTGTTGGAAATTGATCCGGGACATGCTTTCAAAATGGTGGCAATTAGAAGCAAGCTAGTCGTAAGATCTTTGGCAAAAATAAAAGTAAGTGATTTCTTGCACAATTAGATGCTAACATGCCAGAAGAAAGAAAAGAAGATGCAGACGCCAGCAATGTGGTGAAGAAGAAGGCGAAGAGGAGATTCAGTCGTATACAGCTGTTTCGAGAAAGGTTGTCGTAAAAGCGCACGCGACAATCCCGAAAGGTATTGTTTTTAGTTTTAAGTTCACGGTTCCTTGACTTCAGCATTTCAGGGGAATCTCTGAAAATGGCACGAGACTTCATGGAGTATGTTTGCGAGTCTAAAAACAAAGCAACAAAAGTAGGAGCGCTCGGACAGCCACAGGGCGAAACAACTGAATTAATTGGTTTTAAAGCTAACGTAAAGGTTAACATTTGATGTGTTTAATTTGCGTTTAAGTTTCGCACAAAAGAACTGAAATGAACCTTTAATTGAACTTTCATGGACACATTAAAGTCTTCTTATGAAGCATTTTGTAACGGATTTCATTGCAATTAAAGTTAACCAAAAGGTTCATTTCATAGACTTTACAGATAATCACTAAATCCATCAAAAGTCACGTTTAAGTTATCTTTAATTCCACTTAAATGTTTGATATTTGCATTAAAGTTGTCTTTAATTTACCATAAATTCGCCTTAAAACGCATTGTAAATGGTCATTTTGTAAAAAATTAAACTTTTGCTAAAGACCATCATGGGAGTTTTTTCTATCCAGGGACGGGGAATATTCTTCATTTTTTTCTTCTTTGAACACGCAGGGAAAATCATTTTTCGTAGATTTATTTTTCATTCTGCTGACAAAATAGTATTTATCCCCCTTGTATGCATGTACACAATGAAATCATGTATGATATATGTATAAATCTATTTTTATTGTTCCTGTCTCAGCTTTGTTTTTACATCACTTGCATCAATAATATATCAATATAAAAAAATATATAAAAAAAATTATAATATGAATCTTTTATCACTTACATTAATTTAATAATATTAATTATAGACCTAACCAGGCCCTCCGTTGATACTCGTTCTCTTCGTTGTTTTGAAATAGACAAAAACAATAATAAAAAAGTTAAGGGCGATGCTACATATAGCAAGTCTATTGTATTGTTATTTTAGCTGTATGCAGCTAAAATGAATATATTATATTCTTCTTGTATTCAAAAATAAGCAAAATAAAATGTATTTTAATGGTCATGATGAAACACAAGAAAACAATGGAGTGTCTAACACTAAACAGTGCCTAATTTCTATTTCATGGGTTGGTTAAATCACTCTATCATACACAGTAGCAAAGCCTGTACAAGTTCTGACAAAGCATGCCAGTATATCATAAATGACTACAAGTACTAGTATGCTACTGCCTTGACAGGAACTTGTTCTGAAGAACAAGTGTAATCCCAGATCTTTACTGCTGGAATAATCATACAAAGTTGAATTGAACTGTCAAAAGTATCAGGTATGCTGGCAGTTCTCCAAAAGGTTACCAAAAATTATAATGATAACATATGCTGCACTTGACAGCACATCTAATTTATGTGCACATTTGTCACTTGTCGCTGATCAAAGATGTATTCCACATCCGACATTTAACTTTGTTCATGCATACAATGCAATTTGAGGCCTACTTGGCGAATAATTTGGAGATGTTATTACATCATACTAGCAGCATACCGGTAGATATTTTGTTATGAGTAACTTTATCACCCATACCTGTAAACAAATGGATATTATACATTTGTTCACATGCTAGTGAGTTGAGAGGTTGAAGTAGTACCACTCATGCTTTAAGCCAGGGGGTACTGCACGTTTTAAAGAAATTAATGGGAAATTCAGCAAATATTTTGAAACCGTGTTCTCATGCTATAGAGAGATAACTGTGACACCCACTTTCCAATTTCTGGCTAAAAGACTGGTGTCAGTTTAACAAGATTGTACTTAGAATATAGCAGTTTTCAATCAAATGTCCTAAAACTGAAACCAAACTAATTTAACATGGCTAATCTCATAATCAACAGATGCCAGCAACACAATTGGCCAATCTGAGAGCTCGAAGCAAATGTATATCATGTGCTTGGCACAGGTTATGCATGCAAGCAAGTTACAAATTTATTGGTTTTGACTCACACATTACTGCTTACAATTAAACACTCAATTGAAAACTGCTTTATCAGTTTGGTCATAGCTAATAGAGGGAAATGGTTATGAATCCCGGCAAACTTCAAAGGAGCAAACAAAGGTGGCAAGATTTAGGTTGGAAGGCCAGTCCACGACCATGAACAATCTTTTGTTTTGCGCACATACACTATATGCATGAATTACGTAACAAAACATTTATTTTGGTTAGTTGCTTGAACACATGTAAACACCTATTGTATTTTGTCAGGGTTTGTGCACGGTCAAGGCTTAAAAAGTGAACAAAAAGGTATAACAAAGAACTTTGCAGGGCTTCATAACCATTTCGTTCTATTAACTATGGTTTGGTTCAGCCTGCATTTTCTGATTGAAAAATGCATAGTTAATTAACTTGGCTGTTCTACAGCCCACTCTGGAAATCCTTTACCAGGGGGTTGGCGTTGCGAAGGTTCCGCAGCAGCAACCCTGGGAAGAATTCTGTCCTGTGCCCTCTTTGTTAATGATTTTTTGTATGCTTTGTCAAGCTTTTTTTTAGTTTTTTTTTAGTGATTTGGTTGCCCAAGGTAGACTTTTGACTTTTATAATTTACAACTTTTTTACTCCTATCATCATCTTCATAACAGCTCTCCTCGCTGCTCATTGCATCCATGATGAGTATTTCTGCTGCTCTCCCCTTCTGATGTGCATCCTCCCACTCAGCCAACTCCAGTGCCGTGGTTCGTCTTGTTAACTTCTAAAAGATATTAAGAGTACAAAGTATTAATATAATAACATTATTACTGTAGCTTACTCAAAAGACACTATATTATTCTTTATAAGTATGCCAGGACTCTAGCTATGGGATACATTTTATCTTTCCTGCAGTCAGGGGCCATATGTGACCTGTCAAAGACCTGCAGTCATGGCACAGAAAATTAGCATAGGATTTGGTATGCAGCCTTAATTATGAGCAAGTCATAAAATGTCACAATTTTCATTCATTAGAGATAATATGCACAATCAGGGCTGTCATTAAGTTTCCAACCACCCGTCGGCTTAAATTTTTCAACTGTAACGTACAATTGTTATACCGTGGAATCCCGGTTATAAGCCCCCCTGATTAAGCCCACCCACCTGTCTGAGCACATTTGCATTTCGAAGCTTTTACTGCAGTTATTGATGCATGAACACTGTTGTTCAATTGAAATGGACATGATTAAACATTTCTTTTTAATAGAACGGATTTATAAGCCCACCCAAAAACCCTTAAGAAGTTGTATAAGCCCAGGGCTTATTAACCGGACTGGATTCTACGGTAGTCATGTCGTAACAGCTACCATCAGCCATAACATCAAGTCAAAAATTCAAACAAACTGAACCATAACGACAGCCTTTTAATGACAACCCTTAATGCAGAATGGCAACTGTGCTGTTGATTTATAGTTAGATATTAAGATTGACGCTTTATTTACTCTTGGTGTTGATGGGGCAGGCTAAGCCCCTAACATTAGGACAATGCTGATATGCAGAGAAATCATTCTTACATTATGATAACAGGAAAATCAATTAATTCAAAACAAATAGTTACCTCTCTTTGGCGGCCACTCTTTCTTGTCTTCCGTTTGTGTTCCTCATACTTTGACGAGGTTTTAAGCCGCCTTGTTTCTAGGCAGGACACAAAATATCTTTGCAAAGCAGCTGTCCAGAGAAAAACAAAGTTTATTGTCAGAAAAAAAAATGACATTCATTTTGTATGTGAGTGACACCCTGACATTATTTTGCATCTCACAGAGGGGGTGAAAACATTCAGTGCTGGAGAGGTTAATATTATTGTTAAACTAAGGCTAGCATTTAATTAATGGGAAATGTTTAATATCCTGGTTAGTCTAGTCTTTCAAGAATTATAGGGTTGTCCTCCATCCATGTGATCAAAACCACAGATCTGTTTTGAAATGACATAGCTTTAATCCCCATCTTAACAAACTTTGCCCGCAGTCTTTGAGTACATAAAGGATGAAAGCTGACCAAGTAAATATTTATGTTGCACAATGCATCCAAGATTCAGACAAACAAAGTGCAAAATTTATGTATTTATAAACAAAGTCAGTCGAATATTTTGGCACTACTCTGTACCAATCATCAGAATAATAAAATAAGAGTACTAGGCATCTGTTAAATAAAAAGGTATAATTAGCACAATATTTAGCACTTGAAAGAAGAACAAAAGCAATCAAAATCCTTTACTGACTTTGACTCCTCATTCTTCTTTCATGTGTTATAATATTCTCCTAATTACCTGCATCCACCTCCTCTGACTTTATTAGTCTGATGATGGTACAAATAGTACCAAGCCATAACTTAATTTGTTTCTGCATTTTTTAATTTTATTTTGTTGCCTAAAGCATGAATGAATTATACAATGACTCGACCTCGCTTTCATCCTTTTCCCTCATGACAGGGCACATAGCAGACCCAAATATACTGCCCCCCCCCTCGATAGAATGCCAGTTTATCAAAGGATTATCCTAGCCAGCATTTTGTTACCCTGCTAAGTGGAGATAGACAGTCAGATTAATTTACACCTAACATGAAGTTTCAGGTAATATTATTATTTTGCTTAACTGCTCTTTAAAATATATAGCAGAGACCATACCTTCCATGACAGGCCTTGTCCAGGGACACCTCTCTTGTCCACCATATTCATGGAGCACTTGGGTTACGACCCTTTCAAAAATTGTGCTATTGTTTGCGGAATTTGCTCTGGAAAAATGCAAAGAAACAAAATTAATCAATCATGGTACATGTTAATATAAGGCATCGAGCCCTAATTTTTGTATGTCAATTTTATGAAATACCATAAATACCCCAAATATAGATATGTACAGGTTTTTTTAAATTCTTTATTGGTTACTCACTCTTCATCAAGATAGAAACCATTGAAGTCCTCCTTCTTCTCCAACACTTTGTAGATTTTCCTCACTGATCTCTGTAAAAAGTTCACATATCAGTTGTTAACTCGCACGTCTGTTTGCGAAGTATTGTTTTTTAATAACGACTATTATTATTATTATTATTATTACTCAACAACATTTTATACAGGGAAGCTCCAACCGAAGTTCAAACCCCTTACGTACCCTTACCCTGCCATTTTTTCCAGGGTTTCAATACATGTGTATTATTTCAACACGGTTCTGATAGCTCAACTAATACTTTGAGGGCCGGCCAGTGTAAATGCGACAAAACAAACATAAGGAGATATTTCTATCTTTGATGAATCAACTGATTTTCGATGTGCCACTGCTGTTAGGGATCCTGATGCCTGTTTGTCTCAATGTTATATAATAAGCTTAATTAAATAACAATTTTTAACCAAAGTGGAGCTCAAGGGTGTATGTAAAACCCAGAACACAACAGGGTGTGGGGAGGTGTTCCTTTGGTGTTCTGGGGATGTTCCGGTGTGTTCCTGGTTTTACATACATCCCAAAGTGAATGTTAATCATCATCCGATGTTTTCATTTCATGAGATCAGATAAAATTTGCAAAAATTGCATATTTTACTCTACTATTTTGGTTGGCTGGGTAGAAAATTAACACATCTAAAATAACAGTTAATGTAGGGGATTTTGACTGAATTGGAACTGTGATAACATTTGCCAGTTTTTTACCGTGATATTTAAAATTCCCTCTTGACAGTGCGAAGGCGCACATTTTATAGCGTATCGGGATAATATCAGCTTAATGTATACCCTAGAATAATTTATGCATAATTTTATAAGCCAGTAAATTGTTTATAGTATCGCTTTCCAGATAAATACGATACCCCTAAAAGGAAAACTGGATTTCTCCGCCAAATCATCTGTAAATTTCACTTTACTTTTACTGAGCGAGACGAAAGAATATTCGAACCGCGCGCCTTTGAACCTGTCATAATTATGATACGAAAGTGAATACCGTAATATATGCATGGTATTTGCGCGCCAAAACACGGTACCTCATTTTATATTATTCGCACCACTGCATCAATTCTCGGGCAAAGAATAAATTTAAGCCTACATCTATACACGGTATGTAAGCATTAAACTTACATGTAGAATTTTTAATGCAGAATTTTGTTACTTACTCTACATGCAGGCGGAACTGCAATTTTCCTTTCGTCCCTTCGTCGAGGACGCCCTACAGGAACTGTACGCTCGCGATCTTGCAGTCGCTGCTCTATCCGCTGCAGGACTTCAGCTTGGCTGTTAGCGCTGCGTTCATGCTCTTGTCTGAGCCTTTGATTCTCTGCAGCAAGATCGCGATTGCTCTTGAGTACTTGTTCTAATAGCACCACACAGTCGTCTGACAAATTGACTCGCCCCTCTGCCATATTTTTTACGCTGAAATAAACCGAAAACGCTTGACGTGGGGTAATCCTCTAGTTGCGAGAAGCAATCGGTGAGAATTGTACAATCAGTACAGTACAAAAATGTACGCGCCCAGGAGACAAACGTACAAGAGAGTGTCCAAGAGAGTGGTTACAAAAAGCGCGCAATTTTTTTGTACAGTTACAATATGGCTCCCTGTTGTTTTGCCTCACTCTCGTTCCTGTCGCTGGTCAGTAATACTAAGGCTCAAGTCTATCTCAGCATGCAGAGTCGGGGAAATCCCGGGAAATCCACAGACATCCAGGCAAGGAGATCGGTCTTTGGACAATCTATTGCTTTTACCAAGGCCTTTGATGTTTGAAAGGTACGTTCGATCTATTTCTGAATATTTGTTTTGTCGTTAGGTCCTTTTAATTAAATAACGTAGTGCCTAGAAACTTTGTATATTTCTTAAGCTTTTAATAATACTGCCGATATGCTTCGATAATTTCGCCGGCCTCATTGTACAATGCGTACAATGCGTTTTTGAAGGGAAGCTTTAACTGAGCTTGAGAGAAGTGTCACCAAATTATACTAGGACTATTATTTTTTGTGTTCATATTATATTATTAGTCTAAAATCCCCCGAGAAAATCCCAAACAAGTGTGGCCGATTCTTCCCCGAATAATGCACGAATAAACGCGCGAAAAAATCGAGGAGTTGCCGGGGGGGGGGGGGGGGAGGGGGGGAGGGGGGGGGGGGGAGGGGGGTTAAGATGTGTAAATCCAAAATAGCCAAATAATCCAAGTATGCTACGTTTATTTTAGATATTTAAAACTGGAAAATACAACATCAAATGTTAGGTACCACAAAAATAATTTCTGGTACCTTTATTTTAAATTAGGGGCTCTTTCAAGGGCTATATATAAGATTTTTCTGTGGTAGTCTCACAGGGCCACAATATCTATTTTTAAAGTTATTCAAGACAGTTGTATGGTACAAGTGGTAGACTGCAAGCAGTGCATATTTAGCTTTTATGAAGAGAATGAGACCTGATGGATAAAAATACCCAGCGATTTTCTTCCTTGAAGATTTAGTAGAGCTCTACTAATTTCTCGCTTGATCGTCTTGCATGTTTTTTTATATTTAATTAGAAATGGGAAAGCATAATAAAGCTGCACGAAACCAATATCTGAAACGAAGAAGAAGTAGACTGAAATCAAATGCAACAAGTACAAGTGAGGAGGACAAAAGTGAAACCGACACAACTGAAGCACCCAGCTCTATAAATAGCCAAGATGAACACCAGGAGCTTGATCAACGCAGTCAAACTGGATGCTTGGATCTCAATGACCCAGCATTGGACAGACTTTTTAGGCCAATGAAGGCTAAACATGATCCCCTGTGGCTGTCATTCGAACGCTTTCACCATAACAAAAGAAAGCTGATAAACTTATTGAGAAACCCCCTTGGAGACTGATGAATAAGTTAACATGAAAGGTAACTGGAACACTTCAGTTTTACATTCATAGCTAGTGATGACTTCCTTCAGTATTATTTGGTTTCAAAGCAGGAGATTTTTATGTTTTATATAATTTGGGATTGCACAACATTTGTTTGGGTCATTTCTGCTACAGAAATAGCTTCTGTAACCATTAATGAGTTACCCTATTTAGTTTTACTGATTGAGTATTAAATTGTGGCTTCTGATTTTTACTGATCAGGGTTTGAATGTGCCTGAGATCTTCATGGTAATTGTTGTACAGTTTTTGCAAGTTTCAAGTTTTTGTCAGATCTTTTAAGCTTTTGTTGCAGACAAATAAGCTAGTGCGACTGTTATGATCGGGGGATTTGACTATTTATTTTGGTTTTAAATTAAATTTTTCAGGATGGAAATGAGTTCAGATTTCTAGGCTTTTCAGAATGTGAGATCTTTATGCTTGGGACTGAGTTTGTGAGTTTCAATTTTTTGTCAGATCTTTTAAGCTTTTGTTGCAGACAATTAATTATAAGCAAGTGCGACTGTTATTAAATTAAATTTTTCAGGATGAAAATGAGTTCAGATTGCTAGGCCTTTCAGAATGTGAGATCTTTATGCTTGGGACGATTTGCGAGTGACGGCTTTTATGTCAGATCTTTTAAGCATCTGTGCCATTGCGAGTGACCACATCACACTTATTGAATTTTGATGTTTTTGCTTTTAAAAATTGCTTTGATTGAAAATGGCTTTAGGAGTTCTAGGCTTTTCAGAATGTGAGATCTTTATGCTTGGGACAGTTTGCGAGTGACGGCTTTTATGTCAGATCTTTTAAGCATCTGTGCCATTGCGAGTGACCACATCACACTTATTGAATTTTGATGTTTTTGCTTTTAAAAATTGCTTTGATTGAAAATGGCTTTAGGAGTTCTAGGCTTTTCAGAATGTGAGATCTTTATGCTTGGGACAGTTTGCGAGTGACGGCTTTTATGTCAGATCTTTTAAGCATCTGTGCCATTGCGAGTGACCACATCACACTTATTGAATTTTGATGTTTTTGCTTTTAAAAATTGCTTTGATTGAAAATGGCTTTAGGAGTTCTAGGCTTTTCAGAATGTGAGATCTTTATGCTTGGGACAGTTTGCGAGGTGACGGCTTTTATGTCAGATCTTTTAAGCATCTGTGCCATTGCGAGTGACCACATCACACTTATTGAATTTTGATGTTTTTGCTTTTAAAAATTGCTTTGATTGAAAATGGCTTTAGGAGTTCTAGGCTTTTCAGAATGTGAGATCTTTATGCTTGGGACAGTTTGCGAGTGACGGCTTTTATGTCAGATCTTTTAAGCATCTGTGCCATTGCGAGTGACCACATCACACTTATTGAATTTTGATGTTTTTGCTTTTAAAAATTGCTTTGATTGAAAATGGCTTTAGGAGTTCTAGGCTTTTCAGAATGTGAGATCTTTATGCCTGGGACAGTTTGCGAGTGACGGCTTTTATGTCCGATCTTTTAAGCATCTGTGCCATTGCGAGTGACCACATCACACTTATTGAATTTTGATGTTTTTGCTTTTAAAAATTGCTTTGATTGAAAATGGCTTTGGGAGTTCTTAAGGCTTTTCAGAATGTGAGATCTTTATGCCTGGGACAGGTTGCGAGTGACGGCTTTTATGTCCGATCTTTTAAGCATCTGTGCCATTGCGAGTGACCACATCACATACTTATTGAATTTTGATGTTTTTGCTTTTAAAAATTGCTTTGATTGAAAATGGACTCCAGCAGCTTTCCAGTGTATGAAAGGGTTACCTTTTCTGTCAAAAATGGTATATAAAAGGGTAAGGGTTTGGACCTCGGGGTGGAGCCTCCCCATATAAAACTTTGTTGAGTACCCCTCCCCCCCCCCCCCCCGGAAATTAGGTCTGTGATTTAACCAAGTGTTGCAAACTCTTAATTATGTGTCTCTTTTTATTTTCAGGACAGTAATTTTGGGACTCAAAGAGAACTTCTGAATGCAGTGTCCATAGCTGTGTTTCATAGAGGGAATTGTGCGTTATAGTTATGTACAGAATGTTTTTTATGCAACTGAGCTGTCAGACTTTCAGTCAAATGTAACCAGTGCTACTAGTAAGACTTCTAAGTAATAAATAATTATTGTCGTTTGGAACACTTTGGCCTGATGCTGATTGCAAGCTCATTGAAACCGATTTTATAAGTAGACATTCCTTATGATAGGTGACACAGCAATATTGTTTTGCCCCGCTAGTTCAAGTTCAGCAGAGGCAAATCTGGAAAAGATCCTTTGCACTGGCATAAACGAGGACGGTCCTCCCGGGTGGATCTGATTTTTATAGATTTTAATGGGATTGCCGTAGCTTGTAGACTCTTCGTGAGGTATATACCATCTCACGCAGGCAAAGTAGTGTATGAGATGCTCATCTGCCAGCTTAATGGAATGACTGAAATAATACTGCACAGTTCCTGCAGATAAACAAAATGTTTCTTCAAGGACATGGCCATTACCTGCCGGCCAGGACGCCAATATTTTACCAGAACGTATTCCTCTGGGTTGCATTTTAGAACCATAGGTGGTAGACCAAATTTTTATCGAGCCAAATTTGTGCATGCTTTCGCCGAGGTCTTTCATTTCAATCTCCCTGTCTGGATACATAAGTTCATAGACTGCTCTTAACAATTGTAAATCATCACTGTCAAAATGAACTAGTTTATAACATGATGGTTCACTGATACCAGAAGCATTTCTCCAGTTTATACCGTGCAATGGCGCAGTTGTTGCAAGTTTATAAAACTCGTGATCTACGGTCCAGTTTGAAGGGGAGCTATCTTCTCTAGTAGAATCATTGCTTCCCATACCTGTTGGTGAACATAACTTGAGGAAGTCTCCTTGATACTGCTCTGGCAACGTCATGTCTGCTAAATATCGTGATGTTAGGAACTTTCTCATCAGTTGCAGTTCAACAGACCTCTTGTTTGTTGGGGTGCTTCCCAAAATACCGTTATAACGTTCAAAGCTAAAGCACCAAAAGCTCGTTACCGGTCCATGGTCAAGTATGACTTCTTTCAAATGGTTATGCAGGTGCATATTTGGGGTGATTACGTCTTTCCCGTACAAAGATTCCACTGATCTGCAGAATTTGAGAATTAATCCGTCAGCTATGTTCAGGTCAGTTTTCGAAATCGCCGATTGGCAATAATACTTGCATGCTAAAACAAACGTTTGCCAACACCGAAAATGCTCCTCCGGTAATATGTCTTTCAGGCAATATATTGAATAAATCAGCGTCCAATTTTTCCACTGCTCCGCTGTATAGGAACCAGAATTGCTGGTTATTCTCATAGGCAGTCGTCCAATATCGCTCGGAACTTCTACGGACTTAATCCTGTGCTCGATTTCTTTAAGCTGGCTCGGTGAAAATAACTTTAAATCGGTCCAAATTTTGAACATTTTTTTCGCTGTACCAAGAAAAAGATTGTGCATAGGATCAACGGTACAAAATCTAATTACATCAAAGTAGTCAAGCTTAAGTAACACACTGTAGTGAGTGATACCGCTTTTTTGGCCTAGCGAATTGCGTCCGACATTAGTTTTGCACTGACGTATTTTAAGAGCCTCCCGACGATGATCTTGATTAGTACGGGGCTTCCACAAGTTTCTGTCGAATCCAGAATAATCCCTCTTCTCTCCAAAACTACCGGGAAACTTCTTCAAGCAACGGGAACATCCGAGTACTGCCGAATGACTCTTAAACCCGCAGATCTTTCTGGTGGCAGGAATGTCTGAGGATACACTCATAACTGCAGCGCGGAATGTTAAAGGGATCCTACTTAGACTAGACTTCAGCCGAACCCCTTTCCACAAGGCCTTCAGCTCATCCACAGCCGGTTCTAAGAATTCGTTCAGGTCTTTAGGTTCCCGGTCAAGTGAAGGAACAATACCTATGACAATAATGTTTTCCCATTTGAATCGTTCACTTCTAGGCAAATTTAAAGTCGCCAAGTAAAATACTCCCACCGAATAATCCTTCCGATGTTTCATCGGTTGAAAGAAATCAAAGTTCAACATAAACCCATAATTTCGCGGTTTCTCCAGGAATGCTGCTCCATCAACACTTTGAAATTCTTTCCACAAATTTCCATCGTAGATGTCAGCCATCATATCTTCCCCTATGCTACGGTTTCTCCATAACTCACAACTGGAGGCGAAGTTTTTCCGCAAAAGAAATTTCTCTAGTTCGTCAATAATGCTATTGCTACAATAGTACTTGATTGGATAGAAACACGATTTACCATTTTGGAGAATAACTTTTGTCACTATTGTGGCATTGCAAGTCATTCTCTTTCCTCTTAAGTAGTAAGTGTTGCTACATTTCTTTGCCACTTGTCGATTGTTGATCATGGTAAGACAAGAGTCATATTTGTACAGCTTTGTGCACTTCGGGCAGACCACAAACTTATTAAATTCGTCTCGATCCAAATTCAGAAATTTTCTCACAAGATATAACGATCCAGGAAAGCTTAAAATTAGCTTCTCAAAGACTTCATTGGATACTTCAATACCAAGAACTTTAAGCCACGAGACAAGGAACCTTAGCAACCAAGCCAAACCATTATCGCTTAAGTGGCAAGTCGCTTGCCAGATGAGCAGAAAATAAACAAACCAGAAGATAAGGGAATTCACTTTTTGAAGTGATGTTGGACGGGCTCGAGCCTCGGGTAGTGGCGGGGGGTTTTCTATATCTCTTGTCAACATCTCAGCCAATACACCGTTCCAAATTTCCTCTTCTGAGTCTCCATCGGAGCTTGACTCATCATTAGCGCTTTGATGCTCATCACTGCTGGAGTTGTGACTTTGACTTTCACTATCACTTTGAGAGTTAGCTGTGTCACTCCTGGGGTCATGATCATCTATTGACTATTGGTATGGAAAAAGAAAAAAAGCAGTTCTACTCAGTGAATAATGTTACCATGTCAACAATTATCATGTTATTGTGTTTGCAACATTCCCGAAACTTCCTAAGCCAACCAAAGCCAGCCAACGGGGGGACTCCCGTATGAAAGTGACAGGGATGCTCGTCGTCTCGCTTAGGGGTGTAAATTACAGATTTTGGTATCTTTTATGGTGTTCAGGACGGAGGCTGATATTTTCAGCCATTAAGGTATCGTTTAGGGTTGCACGTGAATAAATTAAAAAACAAAAACACCGCCATACTGTGTCGGTAGTCTCTGATGACCGGAAATCTATTGCATCTTTTAAAGTCACTATAACTCTTGTTTGTCTGTCTCTTTTAAAATGGTATCTTTTAGGGGTCAAATAAAGCTTGAGCCACGCCCAGATTGGTCTCTGGTTAAATTCAACATTTCCGACGAGCATCCCCGTCACTTTCATATGGGAGTCCCCCCCCCCCCCCCCGGGCAGGGGCAGTGTATCACCCCGAATGCCATGTGTGATGTTGTATAACAAGTTTTAAGCTTATATATAACTCGATTTCTCACCTCTTCAGCTCCGTGATCCTCTGTAACCAAGTGGACAACAGAGGGCTCCTCAAGTACACGTCCTGAAAATGTCAAGGAATCGGTATTTTAAGAGCCGGCACTCACCGATATCGGTATAGAACATTTTATCAAATTCAGGTTGCATTGTTCGAATCACTCTAGCCGGTATAATTTATATGTTCAGTTTAAACGTGCTCAGTTTACTAACCTTCATCGTCTGATGAACTTGATGTTTCAGATTTTCGGCTTGATTGTCCAGACTCTTTCACTAAGCCTACGGAGTATCGTTTCCTTTCGTGCCTTTTAAATGTGGAACGCGACACAACATGATCACAGTGAGGGCAAAAGACATAGTCTCTATCTTCATCGCACTCCATCTCTCGGCGAAAATTCAGACAGAAAGTGTTCAAAAGTCAGTCGAAGATATTTATCGTGGTCTCTTGTGAAGTGAATTAATACTGATTTCACAACTTTTGAAGTCGTGTCGCAATTTCGGACATATCACGTCACTCCGCACTACTCCTTTCGTCTAGTTACACAACATATATTTATAGATAAATAAATGTACGCAAATTGATCAAATCAAATTACCCTTTAAGAACTTTAATGTTCCAGTTAAAGCTCGTCATAAAGATTAAGCACTCCTTTAAGCTTGCTTTAATGTAAAATAATTAAAATTAAAGGAATGAACATTTACGTGATTATTTAGGGCGAAACAAAAGATCACCGAAAGAAGAATTAAAGACTTGCGTTCTTAAAGTCTAACTTAAGGTCAATTAAAGAACCATTAAAGGTCAATGTAACCTTTTGGAAATTTAATAGTACAATTAAATACTACAAAAGATCAAGTAAACCTTTTAGTTAGCTTTAATTTTGTCTTAAAGACACCAAAATGTAAGCATTCGCCCTGTGGAAGTTAAAAAAAAGTTTGGGATAATAATAATTTTTTAGGAAGGAACATATTTTTCTCAGATATTAAGTTTGCATACATTTCTCTGGCTCTCCACGCGTTTCATTCAGCTGTGCTCTTGTTTTGAGTCGCGACTCGCAATGCCAAAAAACAGCCGAAGCGCCGGTACTGAAGTCGAAATTGGCTGGCATTTTTATCGCTGACTTAAGAATATGGGTTCTTAATAATTATGGTTGTCTTCTCGATTCAGAATTATTTTTATCCGTTAATTCCATCGGTTATTTCGATGTTTACGTTCACCGCTCAATTCAAAGATTTATTTGTTTGTGTTTGGTTCTTTTGTTAAGTCAACAAACGTAATTATATTAAAGCTGAGCCAATGAAATTCAGCTGTTCCCACGACTCATATTTCACCAAAACGCTAGCCAAGAAACATAAGATGAGCGGAACGCCACAATGCACGGAAAGTGAGTGATATTGCTTACGAATAAAATTGCTAAATTCTACACAATTAATAGTTCGTTAACCCTATCCTGCCTGGGGGGAGGGGGGGGGGGGGGGGGGGGGCAGAAAGTGCCCGCGCTGACTTCAAATTTATCGTACTTAAAGAGCATTCAAGCAATCATAGCCAAACTTTATGAATTTTTCTAAAATTTATCTGGGAACATTTTCCTGTGTCAAGACTTGATGTTTCCACGGCAACCAAGTTTTGACAGACCGTTTTAGCCAAATTTGGTATTTTCAGCTTAATTTTCAGTTTTCATGAGATTTCCGCTTTCTACGAATAGTTTCTTCCGAAATCTTTGCAATTATTGCATCCTTATATTGTTTTCGATGTTTTCAAATCAAATGTGGTGATTTTCTGACATTTCTGAACAATTTAAAAATCCAAGATGGCAGATCCAAGATGGCGGACATTTTTAAAGTATGACGTTATTTTGGCGTGATATGATATCACAATTGATTCGTGATCGTCACTAAAATAAAAATGTTTAAATGCTTTATACACCACATAAGTTTCATTTTTATAGCACAAATAACTTTCGAGATACAGATCGTTTTACCCAAATTTGTTGTTTTTTTAGCTTAATTTTCAGTTTTCATAAAATATTTGCCGTTTCAGCATCTTTTTATTTTTCTTGATTTTTTCAAAACAAATTTGGAGATTTTCTGACATTTCTGAATAATTTAGAAATCCAAGATTTAGGATCCAAGATGGCGGATTTTTTAATGTATGACGTCATTATGGCGTATATGACGTCATAATAGGCACGTGACTGCCTCTAAAATAAATATTTTCGGATGCTTTACACACCATGTAAGTTTCATTTTAATAGCGTCAATACTTTTAGAGATACATAGGGGTGCACTATCTGCCCCCCCCCCCCCCCCCCCCTTCAGACTGAGGAACGAAAAAAAGCCCAGGCAGAATAGGGTTAAAATAATATTTATAACGCTCTGTCTTGTAAAACCTGTTTCATTTGCGGAATCTACTAAGCTGGTTGCGAGTGAAACTTTGAGTTTGGTTAATTAAATTAAAACCAGTGATGTGTTTTTAACAGCAGATGGCCGGTTTTAATGTGGGCAGTGAAGTCAAGAAATTGTTTTTCTTCAAGATAATTGAAGTATTTGAATTGTTTTAGTGTATTGTTATATTAAATGTTGTTAGATTCAAGCACTTTATGAATAATACATGTTTTGTATATCTGGGTCAAGAGGTCATCAATAAAATTTACATGAATATTTGAAGCAGACTTACAGAACACTTATGCCAGGTACGCCCTATTTACACACCAGAAGCTTACGAAAACAACCCACAACCGTCAGCGAAGCCACCCCCCAAGTCACCCGTACCTCAGGCCGGCGCCAAACACTCCTCAAATGTGCGCCTTCACCCTGCCAACCTACTTCCCCGTGATATCAGGTTGAAGTTCACTTCACTCTTGGACGAATATGACCACGTCTTTGACTCGAACATCAAGGGGTACAATGGCTCAGAAGATCCATTCGAAGCCAGGGTCAACATGGGACCTGTGGACCCCCCCCCCCCCCCCCCAGCTGAAAGGCCGCCTACTGCAGTACGCCCGTAACCAGCTACTGGAACTCCAACATAAATGTGACGAACTTGAAGCGTTGGGTGTCTTTAGACGCCCAGAAGACATCGACATCGCTGTTGAGTACCTGAATCCATCATTTCTCGTAAAGAAACCAAGCGGAGGCTCCTGCTTAGTTACTGCCTTTGCTGACGTCGGTCGCTACAGTAAGCCACCGCCTTCCCTGATGTCAGACGTTGACTCCACCTTACGTCATATTGCCCAGTGGAAGCACATCGTCGCGACCGATTTGACCAGCGCATTCTACCAAATTCCACTCTCACGCGCCTCCATGAAATATTGCGAGGTCGCTACACCATTCCGTTGAGTGCGAGTGTACGCTCGGTCTGCCATGGGCATGTCAGGCTCTGAAACGGCAGTGGAAGAACTTATGTGCCGTGTGCTCGGTCACCTGTTAGAAGAGGGCGTCGTCGCCAAAATTGCGGACGACCTATACTGTGGAGGAAACACCCCACACGAAATCCTCCAGAACTGGAAGAAAGTCTTACAAGCTCTCCGCCTTTTCGCGTCAAAGACCGTCATCAATCCTCAATCCACAACAATACTAGGCTGGATTTGGAACTCTGGCACATTAACAGCGAGTCCACACCGCATTGCCACCCTCACCTCGTGCCTCGAGCCCGACACTGTGGGTCGCATGAGGTCATTCATTGGAGCATTTAAGATGCTCTCCCGCGTCATCCCAGGATGTTCAACACTCCTTCGGCAACTCGACGACACCGTAGCTGGTCGTTAATCTAAAGAGTCGATGCAGTGGACAGACGACCTCCATACTTCGTTCCACAATGCGCAGGCAGCTCTCTCTACTGCTCGTACCATCTCGCTACGCAAACCAGATGACCACTTGTGGATTGTGACCGACGGAGCCGTCCGTAATCCTGGAATAGGCGCCACACTATACGTCACCCGTGATGGCAAGTCACAGGTGGCGGGGTTATTTTGCGCAAAACTACGAGGCTCGCAGACAACGTGGCTGCCATGCGAGGTGGAGGCTCTAGCCATCGCCGTTACCACCAAACACTTCAGCCCGTACTTGATCCAATCACATTACAAAGCCTGCATCTTGACTGATAGCAAGCCCTGTGTGCAAGCGTATGCAAAACTCTGCCGCGGAGAGTTTTCAGCTAGTCCACCAGTGTCTAGCTTTCTGTCAAGCGTGAACCGATATCAGGCCTCCGTCAGACACGTGTCGGGTTCCGCAATTCTGTCTTCGGATTTTGCCAGCCGCAATGCAGCTCCGTTTGAGGACGAAGCCTGCCAAGTATGCGCCTTCACGAAGCTCACCAAGGAATCCGTAATCAGACGAGCATCGATACAAGACATACTAAACGGTGATGAGCGCCTTCCCTTCACCAGCCAACTTAATATTTCATTATCAAAAAATGTAATGACAAAAAAAGTTAAAAAAATAGCAAAAAGCCCGATTTATCAATTAAAGAATCTGAATTTGAAGAACAGCCAACTAAATTTGATGAAAATAAATTTCCTAAAGAAATATCAACTAAATCTAACTTAGAAACTATTAAAGAAAGGAAATTTCTTAATAAAATATCAACTGAACCTGATTTAGAAACTATTGAAGAAATACCTCCACTTATTATATAGACACGAGTGTTTTACTGGAAAATTGACCACTCGTAAAATTCATACGAAACTACATCCGGGACCCGAGTGGCGTATTTTCCATATCCTCACTAGTGAGGATATCGATGACGTCATTTCCCGCTTTTGCATGGCTTTTTGTGAAAAATGGCGAGCGATAGATTCGTGAAATTCACTGAAGCCGACATGAAATCGTTCACTGAGGAGTAGGAAAATGTTAACACGAAGAAGAAAACTTCATATGACTTAAAAATTATTCAAGGAGTTCCTTGCAAGTGAAGTCGAAAGGAGAGAAATTCGGAAAGTCCAGCCACCGAGCTGCAAGAGTTCGCGATAAAGTTTGTGCTTTTGTCTTTTGTTTATATAATAAAAAGAAAATTACACGGTGGTATTGTTTTTTCCACTCGAAAATAAAATTCATATCTTCGCGCCGCCGTGTAATATCCTCTATATAATATTAGAAATATGATTGAAGCTGATGAACAAAATATCATTACAAATAATCAACCTTTTGTTTTAGATAAAGCTCTTAAAGGTTATGCAAAATCTCATAAAGTTAGTTTGTTGAGTAATGATAACGTTCTCTTTTAATTGAAAGATTCCCAAAATATTATATCTGATTTATTACAAAAATAATTTGATGAATTAAAAGGAATAAAATATTTTCAAACATTAAAAGTTAAATTTGAAAAAAGGATTGGACACGATCAATATACTTATAAAAGTGGTTATTTTAATTCAAAACCTAAAATTTTAATTCATGAAAAAAATCATATTGCAAAAACACAAAAAGAATATCATGAAGAAATATTTTATAATATTCAAGAATGGTTAACTGAAAAATATGGATGTACTATTTATAGCACAGATAACCATTATATAAATATAAATATTTACAAACCATTAAAAGGTGGATCTTATATTGATTTACCTATGGAATTAAATAATCCCAAAAAAGATTTCATAAATGTTAAAAATTAAGATGATAAATGTTTTCGTTATTGCCACTTATATCATTTACATAAAATGGAAATTAAAAAAAATCCACAACGTGTCAGTAATTATGAAAAATATTCTGATGAACTTGATTATAAAAATATTGAATTTCCTGTTAAATATAATCAATATAAAAAAAATTGAAAAATTAAACAATACTAATATTAATGTGTTTGGTTATGAAAATAAACAAGCATTACCAATTTATATTTCAAAAGAAAAATTTGATGATAAAATGAATTTATTACTAATAAGTAATAATGATGGAAACAAATCATTATGTTTATATTAAAGATTTCAATAGACAGATGTATAACCAATCTAAACATAAAACTAAAAAAACATTTGTATATGTATTGTTTACAATATTTCTCTTCTAATGAAATATTAATTAATCACCAACTGGATTGTATTACCTTTAATGGCAAACAATGTATTAAAATGCCTATAGAAAATTCTAAAGTTGATTTTAAATATCACTATAAACAACTACTGGTGCCTTTCGTTATTTACGCTGATTTTGAAAGTATTTTAGAAACAATTGATACTGCTACTCCTTCTAATGATAAATCTTATACTGAAGCCTACCAAAAACACTCTATTTAACAATTAGATTATGAGCTCGAAATTTCTATGATGTAATAGTTGATGAGGCCGTAGGCCGAATCAACTATCACTCATAGAAATTGAGAGCGAATAATCTAATTGTTTTAGTAAAAATTATAATAAAAGACTCATGCGTCAGAAAAAAATACCAATTTATTTGTTAACACAACTTCCACGTGATCTGTACGCCTGCCGCTAAAAATAGACTATCACGCGTACCGTGCGCTTGACAGCTTTGTAAACTCATTCAGTGAAACGAAGCCCTGATCGATCGCGAACTGAAGCAAAGCAAAATTTCGAAAAGGACCATGGAAAATATTTTGATCACCACTCAAAGTACACAAGAACGGCCGAAATGTTCCATCAACGACAGGCAAACTTCTTAACGATAATTGTTGACGATGGATACCGAGCAATCGTGAAAACTGTACGGCTGTGGCTGAGCGAAATTTTGGATTTGAACATTTTGAATGTGCTGATGACTTGATTGAAGCTGCTGGTTTGTCAACTGCACCTGGTTTTCCCCAGAATAACTGGTTGAAGGAACAGCCAAAGCACTGGAATGTGAACTGGATTGACCATCAGAAGTATGGCCCTCGCCACTGACAAAACGGCTCAAAATGTTGGACATGTTCTCTTTTTGCTGAAAGGATGCCCGCGCGTTGTATGACTCAATGGATTGATCGGATTTATGGCCGGTCACAGCTTTAATGTGTCTTGCTTCCACGTTGTTGTCGGACAAGACAGTCACAGACGTAGCTCTTACACAGTGATTTGTCAGATGGGGCTGAATTCCTGCCGTTTGGCTCATCTGCTTCATCATACTGCCGAGCATGGATTGGCCGAGCGGGGCATTACAAAACTACACGTTGTCTTGCAGAGGATCAAATGAAGCTGAAATGACTCTGGGCCGCTGGAAGAGACAGTCCAGTTCTGGATTCAAATGCCTCAGATAATTTTCCAAGGTTTGGACAGGGCAGCGAGATGAATCTTTCACTTCAAACATTTTACCATCGGACTCATCGGCGTTGTCATTAAGCCCGCCTTGGTGATTTTTCGTGGACAGCACTGCACGGAGCTCATAGTATCGCCTTCCCTCCGGAGTTTGTCGAAGCACCAGCATTTGTTTGTCAAGTTTCCGTTGATTTTCTCTGCCACGTTTGCCAAAGTACAGTGTAATGTAAAACCATGCCGTTCGGAGAAGCTGCGCGGGATTTGTTGTTGTCACCTCGCCGAGCTGCTGTGCTTTGTACAGTTCCTGCATTTGTTCGCTTGTAATTGGAACTTTGTGGACAACTGGAGTAATTTGAGCCCGTTTCATCATGTCTTTGCACAATGCATTAAGAGTTTCATTGGCCTTATTGAACTCTGGGTCGCCGACAATGGACCACGGCTTGTTGTTAGGATGTTGACGCAGAAAGCGGTCAATGGCCGCTCTAATGGCTTTCAGCGAGGAAACCTTAAAATGACTGCCATTTTTTTGGCGAGCGGACGCGTAAAACATTTGGAGACATTTGTTCAGCTCCGTTTTTGACTGCTCTTCGATTCTACAGGTAAATTTATGTTGACTTGCAAACCATTCTGAAAGGAAAAGGGCATTAAAGTTTAGAAAAATGTTTGTTTCTGTTTTTATTAAATGCAATGAAACTGTCACGTGAATATCATTCGCGAGCAATAAATTTATATCAGTAAAGCTTCTCACCGTTGAATATCCTCATTCCGTACTTTGTTGCCTGCTTAGTCTTCTCAGGAATTGAATTATCCAGTAATATTTCTAAATCTTCCTCCGAAACTTCGGAGAAACGGAAAGACGTCGCCATTTTGTAGACGGCCTCCAGTCACTGCACACTAATGGCTGATAGTGTGCAGTAGCTCAGCCAATCAGATTGTCTCATTTGCATTAGTGTACAGTAGATTTTTACTAATTGTAGTTATGGTTATAAAGTCATATGCTGCTATGATGATAAATATAATAAACAATTAAAGATTTATAGAGGAGAAAATGCTGCTTATAAATTCCTTGAAGATAGTATTGATGAGTTCACTGCCATGTTACCGGAAACTACCGAGGTGCTGCCCACCAATCCTGCAATCTTAATCTACAATTATCCAATAATATTCATTTTCTTCTAGATTTATATATTACAACAGTTCGGAGCATGAAAAAGTTCGCTGGCTTGTCTAGAACTTTCAACCTCTCAGGGTTCTCTTCAGGACATGATAATGAATATTATATTAGTTATTACGTTACAAATGCTGGACAAGTAAAAAATAAAACATGAATATTGATTCCCTAATGTGCTGTCTAAATTGTCTTATTGTTTGAGTTTCTTAGGATAATAGTATATAATTAGGATATGTACACAGTTCTATTCTTACGCTCTGGTGATTCGTCTTTGTGTATTTGTGCACATATACAATATTTAAAATAAGAATAAGCTTGGCAAACCGTGCCAGTCCAGTCATTCTGGTCGCAAAAATATCTTTATTGCTCCGCAACTCATTGTGCTGCTCCTCGTTGGGTCCTGGTCTGGGGGACGGCTCCCTGCAGATATTCCAGTTTACTGTTCATTTGGAGTTGTTCCTTTCCCAAGTCTTTTGGTAGGCCTGTCACGATGTTGACTCCCTCCTGCACCTGCCGGGTCAGCGGGTCCTTGTGGGTGCTGGTGATCCACATGTCGAAGGTCACCTGCCGGCCGCTGTGGTAGTCAACCACGTGTTTTCCCAGGGCGTTGTTTGTCTGCCGCTTCCTGGTCGCGTCTTGGTGATCTAGTGCTCGGGTGAATCCATTTCGCGCCGACTCGCCGATGTAGTAAGAGACCATCGGCTTACCCGCTCCGCCCACCACCTTTCCACCGCCGTCGGCTCTGTCGGGGATGGTGTCCGGCCCCTTGGTCCTACAGTCGCGGCATTCGATCAGGTAGCAGCAGCTATTCCGCGAGCATGGTTCTCCTCTCTTCCTGTCGGGCCTTGTCTCCGCGCTGCGGCACACTAGACAGTCTGCTCTGTTGCACGGCCCTGCCAGGGATCTTTCGTCAACCTTGAGCTCATCTTTTTACCTCCTCTTCTACGATTTTTGCTCGCCACCCGCGGTCTGTCCCATTCCTCTCTTCAACCTCCCGCAGCATGTTTGCAAGTCTGTCGCCGGGGGTGGCAGGGACGAACATGACGGTTGAGTAGCCACCAGTCTTGAACCACTGGGTCTTAGCCGACAGTTTTTTCTTCCGTCTCTCCTCGGCCTAGTAGGAGCGCGGCCTGTTGATTGGCCGGCCGTCATCCTCCTGCTCTTTCTTCATCCTGTCGAACGCCATCATGGCGCTGATGATGATCTCCTGACGGTATCTGGCGCCGTATCCGCTTGCTCGCATCCTGGCTGAGAATTCCGACAGCAGCTCGGCTTTCTTGTTGTCTGACAAGTCGAGCGAGGTGTTTCTCAGGATCCTCAGTGCTTGTTGTGTCAGTGCTGTCCTCTTCACCTTCTCTGGCATCGCCGATCTTGCCATGATTAGGAGCGGGTTGGCCATAGGCTTACGGTAGAACTGGTACATAACTTTCTCCTTCTTAGCTCCGTTTACTTCTTTCTTTTCAATCCACACTTTGAGGTCGAGGGTGGGAAGTTTTCCGTCCTCGTGCTGCGATGGCGAGTCTTCCTCGAGCTGGATCATCGGGCTGATCGAGTTGCCCATGTTCCTCAGCTCTCTCATGGTGCGGGTATCAGCCGTCGTCGTCTTGTCTGTTTCTACCTCTTCCGGCAATACGACGAGCTTCTCTCCGTTCCACCTAGTGCCCAGCGGCAGCGCCTCTATGATGTTATTCTGGTCGTCAATGTATCTTAGGAACAGGTGGGGGTTAAGGCTGTTTTCTCTGGCTAGGGCGAGGAACTGTCTGTCCCAGCGGAGCATGTACACACGGGCGATAGCGCCGGACAGCTCCGGTCCAATCGGTCCTCCGTCTTCCTGCTTCATAGTATTGCCGCCGAACAGGTATAGGTGGTGTTTCATCACGGCCACGATGACCAACTCTAATACTTTGCCGAACAGCTTCTTCTCCTCGTCTCTGGTCGGTAGTCGCTGGGGTGGGTAGAACAGACTACTTATGTCTTCGCTACCTCTCTCTCCTTCTTCTTGGAACAATTTTCGCATTACTTCGGCAGTTGTTATTCCAATTTTTCTTCCTCGTCTTCCTTCTTTCTTCCTTCTGCTGACAAGTTCTTCCAGACCGAGCTTTCTGATGTCTTCCTTCTCGAGACAGATTGTTAGCAGTTTCCCCGCCTCAGCCCAGTTCACTCCCTCGATCTTAATGTCCGCCTTTTCGAACTCTTCCCTGATGGCGGTGGCAGTCTCATTCGCCAGCAGACTGGGGTAGAGCGCCTTGACGTCCATGCTGCCAATGACCAGGTCAGAGAGGCCGTCGCGCGAGTTGATGTTCTCGAAGGCGGCGATCATCTCCTCTGTGGATCTGCACTCGGTGCTGTTGTCCATCCTGTCGGCGAGGTGGTTGAGGATGACAGAGATAAGGTGTGATAACTGGCCGTTTGGAGACTCGGTGGCAGCACAGATTGGGCGGCACGGGATGACCACCTGGCCAGGCTGGATTTTCTTGTGGTCCTTAACGCTAAATCTGAGTCTGGGCGGCTCGAGGTTAGTGTTCGTGAGCGCCGTTTTGGTGCGGGTGCCTCTGTCCCAGTCTAGGCACAGTCCAAGCACCCTGGCGAACTGGAAGGTGAAGCCGTTGAGTATTCTCTCGTTGTTGCAAGTTTCGTCCTCGCTGGCCAGGGTGTCGCCCTCAATGTGTGACGCTCCCATGGCTTTGTAGCTCTCGATAGTGTTGAGGCAGAGTCTGTCCGATTTGTCTGTGACAGTGACAAGCTTGTCTCCAGTCTTGGTCAGCTCGGCCAGCTCTCTCAATCCCTGCTTTTCCTGCTCCGTAAGGTTGTCTTCTTTCGGGTAGCCCTTGGTGTCACACTCCTCCTTCAGGTACTGTTTGGTCTTGTTGATGAGCTCGCACTCCAGCGCCGCCATCTGGATTTCGATTTGGTTGGACGCTAAGGGAGGAATTGTGATTCTTCTGTTGGTCGGGAGATCAGTTGGCCTCGCTTTGTTAAAGTTGAGAGTGTTGTTATCTTCATCAACAATTGCGTGCTCTTTTCTCGCTCGTTCCTCGGTCTCTTCCTCAGTCTCTTCCTGCTCTTTCCTTTCTTCCTCAGCTTTCAAGCTCCACCTCTGCTTCACCATGGCCTTCTGGAACTCGACTTTTATCTCGTTCACTGTCACTGCTTTGGCGGTAGCGAATTTTGGTGGTAGTTGGAGGACTGTCTTGACACTATCGGTGACGTCTTGCTCGTCGATGTTGTAGACTGACGGCGCCAGCAGGGGTTCTTTCGGACCCAGGGCCTCGTCTGAGATCTTGACGCCTCTGTAGGTGTCGACTAGGGCCACCTTATCGGCGAATTTTTTGGTGAGGTGTTCGATCTTTTGCCGGTTTTTCTGCTTCGCCTTCGCCCAGTCCGCCTCTGCCTCACGCTTGTAGATCCTTCTGAACTCCTCTGCGACTAGACAGTCAAAAGGAATGATCTTCCAAAGTTGTTTCTTGGATTTGTGCCAGCGGTAGTCGACGATGTTCAAGTCTTCCCTGGCGTCAGCAATCTTCATGTCATGATGTTTCTTAGGATGGCTCTGTTCCTCTTGAATCCCGTTCTGAAGCCTTCCTTAGTTAGTTTCGCTGCGATTCGCTCTGCATTGTTTGTTCCCACTCTTCTTTTCAGCAGTGTTTCTAACTTATTAAGTCTCTGAATCCTTCTGTTCCTTCTCAACAGGTTTTCTAATGTGCTCATCATCTGTATTTCCGTCGTTTCTGGATCGGTGCACTCCGTGGCGAGTAGTCGAAGGTCGTATCTTGTTGTTGGTCTCATTTTCTTCTAGATTTATATATTACAACAGTTCGGAGCATGAAAAAGTTCGCTGGCTTGTCTAGAACTTTCAACCTCTCAGTGTTCTCTTCAGGACATGATAATGAATCTTATATTAGTTATTACGTTAAAAATGCTGGACAAGTAAAAAATAAAACATGAATATTGATTCCCTAAGGTGCTGTCTAAATTGTCTTATTGTTTGAGTTTCTTAGGATAATAGTATATAATTAGGATATGTACACAGTTCTATTCTTACGCTCTGGTGATTCGTCTTTGTGTATTTGTGCACATATACAATATTTAAAATAAGAATAAGCTTGGCAAACCGTGCCAGTCCAGTCATTCTGGTCGCAAAAATATCATTCCTGTTGTATTTCATAATCTCCGCGGCTATGATAGCCACTTTATTATACAATAAATAGGTAAATTTTAATATGAATATTAATGTTATTCCTACTAATACTGAAAAATGCTTGAGTATTCAATTAGGAAACAAATTAATTTTCCTTTACTCATTTCAATTTATGTCTCAATCCTTAAATAAACTGGTTGATAACCTTCCTGAAAATAGATTTACTTATCAATCTCAATTATACCAAAATGATGAACTTAAATTATTAAAAAGAAAAGGTGTTTACCCTTATGATTATATGGACTCACTTATTAAATTCAATGATACAAAATTACCAAATAAAAATGACTTTTATAGTTTAATTAATGATGAATGTATTACTGATGACGATTATACCCATGCTGAAAATATATGGAATATATTTAAATTAAAAACTATTGGTGATTACCATGACCTATACTTAAATTCAGATGTTTTACTACTAACTGATGTTTTTGAAAATTTTAGAAACATTTGCTTATTATATTATAAATTAGACCCGCTAAATTATTTCTCTAGCCCTGGCTTAAGCTGGGATGCTATGCTAAAAATGACTAATATTGAATTCGATTTAATTACTGATATTGATATGTACCAAATGATTGAAAAAGGTATGAGAGGTGGTATTAGTTATATTGCTAATAGATATGCTAAAGTTAATATTCCTTCTATGAACATTCATGATAAAACAATTGATACTAATTATATAATGTACCTAGATGCTAATAACCTTTATGGCTGGGCTATGTGCAAACCATTACCAACTGGAAAATTTAAATGGCTGACTAAAAAAGAAATACTTAATTTAAATTTAGCATAACGTGAAGGCTTAATATTAGAAGTTGACCTAGAATACCCAAAATAATTACATATCAATCATAGTGATTACCCTTTAGCCCCTGAAAAAATAAAAATAAAATATAATATGCTATCACCTTATTCTAAAGATATTAAAAATAAATTTAATATCAATACTGGCAATGTTAATAAATTAATACCCACTTTATATGATAAGGAAAAATATGTCCTTCATTATGAAAATTTAAAAATTATATCACCTAGTATTACAATTTGAGCAATCTAATTGGCTGAAACCCTATATAGACTTTAATACAACTAAAATAACTAATGCCAAAAATACTTTTGAAAAATATTTTTTTAAATTAATGAATATTTCTGAAATTCTAAAATATGTTCTGTTAAATTAATTAACAACCAAAATGATCTTATAAAATATGTAGCCAAACCAACCTTTATATCAAGTAAAATATTTAATGAAAATTTAGTTGCCATAAATAAAATCAAAGAATGCTTACTACTAAACAGACCATCCTAGTAGGAATGTGTATTCTAGATTTATCAAAAACCCTGATGTATGATTTTCATTATAATTATATTAAAAAAGAAATACGATGATGCTACTTTGTTGTTTACTGATACTGATTCACTTATGTTACAAATAAGAACTCATCGAAATATTTATGAAGAATTTTACAAAGGTACATATTTATTTGATAATTCTGATTATGATAAAAATAATGCTTTCTATTTCAATGAAAATAAAAAAGTTACTGGCAAAATGAAAGATGAAGCTGCTGGTATCCCTATTACTGAATTTGCTGGACTAAGAAGTCAAATGTATAGTTACTTAAAATATATTAATAAAAGCGACCAAAAAGCTAAATGCGTTAATAAAATGTTATTAAAAAAGAAATTAAACATGAACATTACAAAAATACTTTGTTTAATCACCAACAAATTAAACATATTAAATATATACGCTCTATTAATCATGAAATATCAACCTTTAATTTAAGTAAAATATCGCTGAGTTGCTTTGATGATAAACGCTTTATCAAAAATGATGGTATAACTGCATTTGCTTATGGATTTAACCCACCTACATCTTAACTGCAACTAGCAACAAAATTTAACCTTTCAAAGTTATTTACATGTGAAACTGCTTTGCTAGTGGCGCTTACTCTTCTTCTAAATTGTTTTGCCTAAAAGTGTAAACAAATATTGATGAAGAAATGTAGCAATAGAAGACTGAGCAGATAATTGTAGAGGTAAATCAGTAGTATAGTAAATGGGGCTTCTGGCACACCGACAAATGTTGATCCTTTTTGCCCATTTCTAATTTACTGGGCTAGTACCATATTCTTCATTTGAGAGACTGTTTTGAACATATAAACCCTAAAAAAATGATTGCTGTACTAGCACCACATTTTGGGTCGAGTCTAATTACCCTGCTGTGCCAGAAGCCCCATTTACTATACTACTATCCTAAGGCCCACTCCAAACGCCGCTCCACTCATGTGCCGAACCTAACTGATGAGTTAACCATTCTAAATACAGATAATCTCTGAATTTGCCCTAAATATTGCTTTCATAGCAAAAATTTAAGCTTGTAGTAATAGCTTGTCGATTTGGACAGAATTATTGTATTCTCGACGCAGAAATTCAACATCGACAATTGTTTACCACTGGTTTCTCCCCGAATTAAGTTCGACGCAAGTACTCCGTCTGAATCAGCCGTCGCTCCAAAGTCGCTCCAAAGTCGAACTTAACTGGGTTAGATTCGGCACATGAGTGGAGCGGCGTTTGGACCGGGCCTAAGGCATTTAAATTTCATTGTAGCCGTTCACAGCTTATTTGGCGACTTGCGTCTGAAAATAATTGGTCGATATTCTGAGTGATCAGCTGCGAATTTTCCACGCCGCTGAATGCAAAAATGATAAGACAAGATTTTAGCTACAAAAACTAGGTGGTTTCATTCGACGGAAAAGCGGGGAAAATAGTCGATGAACTCTTTCTTGTCCCCAGAGCTCCGCCGGGGCCACCTGGAAAATAAGGACTGGACTCTGGACTGGACTGTCGACTAACTTGCAAAAAACTCTTTGCACTAGCCATTGAGTCTTTTCCAGCAAGTTACAAAAGCGGTATACAAACGAGCAGACAAGATACAAATTACACACATGCACATGCACATGCACAGACACCTCCACACTCACACAGGCTACTACAGCAATACATATGACCTATGTAATACCTACTATAGGGGGCGGGAAGAAGAGAGACCCTGGGCACGAGGTTGTATCGATATCAGGTTAATGCAGTCCTGCAGTATTTGTTTGGTTCTTTCATGATAATGTGGACGATGACGTTTCATCTCCTCACCGCTGAGCTTTTCCATCTCATCAATGCGCATGACTTCTTCATTTGTAATCCTGTCTGGCCAGCGTATATTAAAGCCTTGGTAAAACGGCGCATGATAGTCAATGATAGTTTAAGAACTCAATTGCTCCCCTAACTATCACCAACTATCATTCACATGGACAAACGGCTCAAAGGAGGTCGTGATATAGTCGACGATAGTTTACCGGCAGTCCGCGCAAGCAACCTCGCGCGACCCTAGTTTATCAACTGCGACGCTTCTTTTTCGGCGGTGTCTTCTCGTTTTAGTGGTCTTCGAAGTCCACACTTTCATCGGAAGATATATTATCCTTGTTTCTTCGGTTTTTATTGTTTTCTTCATCATTTTTGACAACTAGTTCCTAAACAAAAGCATTATCCCGTCGTTTTTAGGGGAAGCAGATGACCGAAAAACTATGTGCGCGTGGACAAACGGGCAAAAATATAATCGACTATCATGGAGAATTTGAACAGGCTCAAAGTAAATGATAGTTAACAATTATTCAGCGAAGTGGAGGTGAATAGTGGAGGATATTTACCGAGCCGCGAAGCGGCGTGGTAAATATCCTCCTTCACTTTTCACCGACACTGAGGACAATATTTTGGACAATTTTGAATATTACTCGCGGTATTCTTTCCAATTACTTAACAAATAAAGAAGCCAAAACCATGTATTATACTGTCATAAAACACGACGGGAATTTGAGAACAGGAGAGAAATTTAGAAAACACGAGCCGCAGGCGAGTGTTTTCTAAATTTCTCGAGTGTTTTCCGGAGTGTTTTATGACAGTATAATGCACGGTTTTGGCTTCTTTATGTGCTTTAAATTACAGATTTAAGCGCGCGAAACGATAAAACACGCTTTTCTATGTTTTATTTACCTAATAGAAGATGGTTTTCTATGTTCTATAAGAAAATGATGCACGCTTGAGGTCTAGAAAAGCAGCTAGTGAATGCACGAGCCGCTTCGGCGAGTGCATTCAGCTGCTTTTCTAGACCTCAAAAGTGCATCATTTTCTTATAGGACATATGAAAACCATCTTCTATTTAGTTTAGAAAATAGCAGGAACTTGAAAGAAAAAACTTCGCCGTACGCTTGAGTGGCGCGGTAGAACACAAAACTTACAAAGTCGCGAAGTAGCGTGAATTAAGAACTAATCTATAATCCTAGTTGTAGTTGTACGATATTTTAACATTTCTTGAATGAGTAAACACTTGTTTCAACGAACATTTCCATATTATGGCCTCTCCTGAATCATTTTAGAAAGTTTCTTAGAGTTTGACAAATCTATTTTCAACTTTGCTGGTCCTAATTTTGTCGGCTTCTTTCCAAGATTTCTGCAGATTAACCATTGACTTGACGTTCAAAAACAAAACAAATGTGCTGCTATTTCGCTTATATGTAAAACGATAGTGTTGTGGCGTCTTTTATGAATAAGAGAATAATTTTCTCTTACCTCTAAACGTTTTCTCAGGTCCAAGTTGTTTTGCGAAATCACTTTGATCGCTGTTGTTGATAAAATGCCGCCGGCCGGTTCAAGACCGTGCCACTCTCCGAGAGCGAAATTGTTTTCTTTCTGCATGATCCGTCGCCTTCGATGATACTGTTTCACTTCGTTTTCAATACAGGTAAAGCATTACTGGTCAAACTCGTAATATATTCAACTTAATTAGTCGGATAAAAGAGTCAAGAAAAGCGACAGGTTCAACTTTATAAACTGAGCGACGTGAGCGCGGTGAACATCCGGGACATGCGTGCTTTATAGTTTTTAGCCGTGCTTTATAATAAAATAATGCACGGCTAGACTCTATGCCGTTTATATGACAGCTATTTTCTAAACTCTGATAAAACATGTTTTTTAACCAATCAGAGCGCGCGGAATTTTCAGTTTATATTTTAATACTATATATAACTCATGCTATTACCTATACAAATACCACATATAACTCATGCTATAACCTTTACCAATATTACTGTATTTTATCAACAAAATCTAAAAGCAGACGGAAACTGTCCAAAGTGACTAGTTGTTGTGGAACATTTAACACTGACTCATCACTCTCCAGGTGAAATCGATATCAACAATAACAATCACAGTCTTCTCTGAAACAGGTGTGGTGCCATTAGCAGAAAAAGTGCAACGCATCAGATAGAGTTCTGAACGGTTTGATTAAGTTCCACTGGTTTTTGAGAACACCGTCATCTGAGAGAATTGTGAACACACAAGAGTAGTTGCAGATATAATACTGATGTAGGACTGCTGGAGCAACATTATGAAGAGAAAACTGAAATTGATATAGGAGGCCACAAGGTTGTTGTATATCTGGATTTGGAGTAGCCAATTCACTTAACTCTCACTAGGGCATGGATGATACTTCAGATGAGAGTACTTTCTCATTCTGTCTAGTTTTCTCTTACCAATCTTGACGGATGTCTATTAAAGGGAATAAAAATTAAGTACATATTAACGCTGATATTAACTTTAATTTCTCATTTATTTATTTTGGCGACACTTTTATAATATAGAGAACTTGGGTGACCTATAGACGTAAGACGCGCCTCTATCCATGATGCCACGACTCAAATTAAGTCAAGAAAAAGGTGACCATTTGGGCCTGTAATTTGCAACTACTGCTCATTTAACTATGCTTTTGCATCAATTTCATTAAAAAACTATCAAGTAAACATTAATTTCAACAGCGATTAACTGAAATACTAATATATGAATGAGTCACAAAATACAAAACATATCGTGACTCGGTTTTCTCCAAAATAGAGGAAAATGAAGTAAACAACAACATCAAGTGACCTTAAAGTTTGAATTGTCGCTTGGCCGGGTTGGAATCGTCGTTAAAACAAAAACGAAGAAAATATTAAGTGTATATGACAGATATTTTTTTATTTGCTTGATCGAATCTACATAGGATCCTGATACGAACATCGAAAACAAAAATTCCATATCGCTTTTCTTCACCGCGTTTTAGCCGTCTAAAGACGTGAAATTTCATTTCCGGTTAGGTAAAAAGCCGAGCGAGGTGGAGTCCTGGACCGAGTCGGTCGTGACGTCAAAACCAGAACGCCTTCGACAACAACTCAAAGACAGCGAGGAGTTTCGTGGCTTGTAGCCGTGTATAACCAGATATATTTTAGTTCAAATTTTGTCTAGAACCGTCAAAACTTACACAAAGTTATGTCTACGGATGATTTTGAGTTTGGGAGCGATTCTGAGCGATCAGACGCATAATTCAGTGTTTCTTCGACTGTTGATGAAGTTGAGTGCGATAGTTTTAATATACAGGTTTATAGAAGCAGCAACAGACAACTCAGACCCAGAAGGTCGTTACGATGAGTGGCTTCAAGAGTACATGTATACCGCTAGCAGATAACGACAGCGATATAATTTCTCATTCTGAAAGAACGTGAATTTCGGAGCCCGGACATGCTGGAAATGCGTGTGTATAACTACGCCGTAAAAATAACATTTTTTGTTTACACAATTGCGCTGTTTGAATCGAAATGAGTTGAACCGATTTGTAATAAGCTTTTTAAAATTCGCTTGTAGTTCTCGTTAGTTTATCTTGAGTTTTTCCCTTTTCGAGGACTGTTCGTGAGGGGCGAAGCGAGGAGCAACTCGCGAAGCGGCGAGCGACTTTGAAATCGAATGGATACATGTTTTAGCACGAAGATCGCGGCACGCTCCAAATGTAAATAGTGTCACAGAAGCGGTCACGACTATACGACAAGCAATGACTGCAGTAAAAGGTCAAGGAAGTGAAACGTTTGTGTGAGCGCAGTGAACAGAGAACTTTAAGGTATACAAGGGTCAAACACCGGAAGAAATACATTTGTCAAACATGTCACGCTGTATTAGTAATAAAATAAAAAAAACTAAGGAAGCAAATTGACCCTCTGGGAGAGTCCATTTCGATTTACGGACATTAAGTGTTTCAAAAACATATTTTTCGGTGGTTTCAGAAATGTCTTTGTCATGAAAAAAAGCTCTAATTTGAACCCGGCGTATAAATTTTTTCTGCATCTTGTTTAACTGAGAAATCGTCGACTTGTTTAGAACAAAGTGATTAGTTTCTAATGTTATCACATAGCGGGCAAAATTACTCAATTCTGATTGGCTAAGACAGAGGGCATTTTTTCTTAATCAAGGGCACTTTTTGGTAATCAAGGGCATGATTACTTGATCCTGATTGGCCGAGCGGCAAAATTACTCGCTCCTAATTGGCTGAGCGCGCTGCAAATGGTTGGATTCTTGACGGCGGGATTTTGAGCAGAATTTTCAAACACAGCGCTCGCTTGTACTTCGCTTCGGATTTTGACTTCAGTTTCCCGAGTTATTTGATGAAAAAGGAATGGAAACCGCAGGCGATAGCTTGAAACGAAATTCCGAAAGCTGAATCTCAGTGTTTCACTCGAAACAACAGAAGATTATTTCAACTGAAAAGTAGAAAACTTGCATCAGCTAGACACTTGACTAGTTTGCGACGAAATTCATTCATGGCGGCCAACTGACCTCTTCGCTTCACTTCTGTTAAATACGGGCTTCATCACGTGCAAGACAGAGTAAATAGTACAGAGTTTGTTCAAAGAAAGAAGAAGGTCAAATTAAACAGGAGAAGTTACTTCTACAAGTTTGTTTGGACTCGTCGTTTGCTGTTTTATCGATGTAGGATGGCAAATGTCAAGCAGCTCGCATGAACCGGCTTACTTGGCTTGGATTGAGTGTAAGCTTGTTGTTTCTTTTTTCATGATTTAGATTTTTCTCTTAAGAATTACATAGCAGTCAGCGTTATCCTGTTCTGAACGTAAGGTTTTGCTTGATCTTGCTGCGATTCTGCGTGATTTTGGAAAGGAATATTTTCGTTCCGCAGGCTGAATTATTAGCCGCACGATGAAGGTTTTTCGAAAATTTTGTCCTTTATGTGATAAACAAGTAATCGCATTGTTCCCTCGTGCAATTAGGGATTAATTTCACTTGTATTTTCAACGTTTTTACAAAATTGCCCTCGTCGCTGCGCGACTCGGGCAATTTTGTAAAAACTTTGAAATACTCGTGAAATTAATCCCTAATTGCACTCGGGCCCATGCGATTACCTATACAAACTGTGGTGCTGCGTCGGCGGGAAGTAAAACACTATGTTGATTATTAACTCGGAGTTGATAAAGGTAAATTAAACATCTAAACCAGCACCTAACTTAGTCAATACCGAAAACTGACAACCGAGCATCAAACGTAAAGGACAGATGAAGCCTCGACGTGACTCGAAACTAAATTCCTAGAGTCGGATAGCTCCTCTTACTCCTGAAGCGTGGCTCAATTCGGACAGCATTTCCTTTCCTGTTTGGGATGGGGTAGGAGAAATACTTTAGGTCTGAGAAGGGGAAACAAGTTTCTTAGCCGGGTACCAGCGCACAATGCTCAAAACCAAAACATTTAAGAGTACAACTTTTTTGAAAAACGTTTTTTCTTAAAAAAATGTAGTAGGGATGTTCGCTAATTCAAAATTTCTAGACAGAACATTTTCAGTTCTTTGTAAAAACGTAAACATGGAAGGCAAACTAAAACCGCTTTAAAATCCATTTTTAATTTGACCCTATTTGGAGCAATTGAGCCGAAAACGTTATTTTGGCCGAAAGTGTTTCAGCTCGCTAACTGTGCATATGGGGCTGCTAAGAGGTTGTACGTGCTAAAAACGACATTTTAGGCCGATTTAACAGTCACCTAAATTAAAAATATAGCTTTAAATTTGCCATTTTTCTATCTTACTTTGCTTCCTCGTGGTATAATTATATAACCTCACATAAATAAGCAGCTAATTTCCTGTCACCTTTCTATTTAGGTCCACAATTTGAAAGACAAAGTAAAGATAAAGAAAAGGATAAAGAAGAAACAGTCAAGAAACTTACCTCTGAGCTAGAGAATGAACAGCAACAAAAGAAAGATCTCCAAGATAAAGTAAAGGATCAAGAAGAAACATTCAAGAAGCTTACCTCTGAGCTAGAGGATGGACGGCAACAAAAGAAAGATCTCCAAGATAAAGTAAAGGATAAAGAAGAAACATTCAAGAAGCTTACCTCTGAGCTAGAGGATGAACAGCAACAAAAGAAAGATCTCCAAGATAAAGTAAAGGATAAAGAAGAAACATTCAAGAAGCTTACATCTGAGCTAGAGGATGAACAGCAACAAAAGAAAGATCTCCAAGATAAAGTAAAGGATAAAGAAGAAACATTCAAGAAGCTTAACTCTGAGCTAGAGGATGGACGGCAACAAAAGAAAGATCTCCTAGATAAAGTAAAGGATAAAGAAGAAAAAATCAAGAAACTTACCGCTGAGCTAGAGGATGAACGGCAACAAAAGAAAGATCTCCAAGATAAAATGAAGGATAAGCTAGAGGATGAACGGCAACAAAAGAAAGATTTCCAAGATAAAATAAAGGATAAAGAAGAAACAATCAAGAAACTTACCTCTGAGCTAGAGGGTGAACAGCAACAAAAGAAAGATCTCCAAGATAAAGTAAAGGATAAAGAAGAAACAATCAAGAAACTTACCTCTGAGCTAGAGGATGAACAGCAACAAAAGAAAGATCTCCAAGATAAAGTAAAGGATAAAGAAGAAACAATCAAGAAACATTCCTCTGAGCTAGAGGATGAACGCCAACAAAAGAAAAATCTCCAAGATAAAGTAAAGGATAAAGAAGAAACAATCAAGAAACGTAACTCTGAGCTAGAGGATAAACGGCAACAAAAGAAAAATCTCCAAGAGAAAGTAAAGGATAAAGATGAAAACATAAAGAAACTTACCTCTGAGCTAGAGGATAAACGGAAACAAAATAAAGATCTCCAAGATAAAGAAAAGGATCAAGAAGAAACAATCATGAAACGTAACTCTGAGCTAGAGGATAAACGGCAACAAAAGAAAGATCTCCAAGAGAAAGTAAAGGATAAAGAAGAAACAATCAAGAAACTTACCTCTGAGCTAGAGGATGAAAGGCAACAAAAGAAAGATCTCCAAGATAAAGTAAAGGATAAAGAAGAAACAATCAAGAAACGTAACTCTGAGCTAGAGGATGGACAGCAACAAAATAAAGATCTCCAAGATAAAGTAAAGGATAAAGAAGAACAAATCAAGAAACGTAACTCTGAGCTAGAGGATGAAAGGCAACAAAAGAAAAATCTCCAAGATAAAGTAAAGGATAAAGAAGAAAAAATCAAGAAACGTAACTCTGAGTTAGCGGATGAACGGCAAACAATCAAGAAACTTACCTCTGAGCTAGAGGATGAAGGGCAACAAAAGAAATATCTCCAAGATAAAGTAAAGGATAAAGAAGAAAAAATCAAGAAACGTATCTCTGAGCTAGAGGATAAACGGCAACAAAATAAAGATCTCCAAGATAAAGTAAAGGATCAAGAAGAAACAATCAAGAAACTTACCTATGAACTAGAGGATGAACGGCAACAAAAGAAAGATGTCCTAGATAAAGTAAAGGGTAAAGATGAAAAAATCAAGAAACGTAACTCTGAGCTAGAGGGTGAACAGCAACAAAAGAAAGATCTCCGAGATAAAGTAAAGGATAACGAAGAAACAATCAAGAAACTCACCTCTGAGCTAGAGGATGAACGGAAACAAAATAATTATCTCCAAGATAAAGTAAAGGATAAACAAGAAAAAATCAAGAAACGTAACTCTGAGCTAGAGGATAAACGGCAACAAAAGGAAGATCTCCAAGATAATGTAAAGGATAAAGAAGAAGCAATCATGAAACTTACCTCTGATCTAAACGTACTCCAACTCAAGTATAAAATACTCCAAGATGAAATCAGGAAAACGAATAAAAAATCATGAAACTTACCTCCGAGCTAAAATTGCCCTAAAACAAAAAAGAGAAGTGTTAAGAATAGTTCCAATTTTTTATGGTTGCTTTAATATTTTTCGTAAATTGCATTGCTGGTCAAAGATAATTTCGGTTGTGACGTACAGATTCGTTGATTGAAAACATGTTTACCACTGAGATGTTTTTCAAACTTTTACACTCCTGCCAATTAATCAAGAAATGTTTTCTCCCAAAGCCAAAAAATGCAAGAAACAAACAAGGATTTTATCTGCTTAAACAAATATATGTGAGTTACTGTACACTTGTGAAAGCTATGCAACTTCCTATATTAGTGTTCGCCATTGAGTGTTTTAATTAGTGATTTTAAGGTGGCTCGCAATAGCATTTTAGCCTTGGAGTGAGAGTTTTGAAAACAAAATTGCCAGTCGAGCAGAAAGCAGCCCTCGATTGTTTTCATACTAAACCATAATAATGATAGATGACCATAGTTTAGTTGTTCACTGCTTTCCAAGAAACATGGGTTACCATAGCAACGATAGCGGTATCCTTTTACCTTTAAAAGTCTTTATTATCATCTAAGATCTTTCGACAAAAAGGAGGTAGTTAAAGCTTTACTTTGTTGAAAAATATTAGTAAGAGTAAATTGTAGGAAATGCACAAAATCACCAGCATAAACTCCATTGTTGTTTTATTCAAGCACAGCCTTGCAGATTTATGAAACAACTTTGCCTAAAGGTGGTAAAACTATGATACTTCAAAATATTAAAAAAATGGATGCAAAGTTTCTGACTAGATTTCGAGAAAATCAGCCTTCCTCAAAACATAAGGATACCGCTTTTCGTTGCTATGGTAACCTCTGTTGTCCAAACAAATATCAAAGTAGAACAGGTTGCAAAATTATTACTAGCAGTAGTATGTCGTGTGCGTGTGTATATAACGATGTTTACTCGTTAGTCTAAGAATTTATCACTGATGGACGATTTGTAAACTTTTAAGATGTTACATTTCAAACGCTATAAAACGTAATGTAAGCATGCAATGCAATGTAAATATAATGATGAAAGTAACGTATTATTATGTAATTTTTGGTAAGGTGTTAAGCCATAAAAAAGTTAAGTAATATAAGTTAGGTAATATAAGGAATGCTATGCAATGTAAATAATGTAAGCAACGTGTATGTTTTTGTATTGGGTTATTTCGGGGCATTTTTATTATTAATAAAATAGAGCGAGGGCTACCAGGAAAGCACTGAGTTGTTCTACTAAACTGAACTTAGAAACTATTCAAGCAGCTTTGCTATTGACGAACAAATATTTCACCCTTTTAAGGTTAAGCTCCGGAAAAAACACTGATGTACGAACAGCAAAAATATAAAAAAAATATCGAATCCCCACATCTTCTTGGTAGCACATCACAATCAAGTTATACTGATTTACTGAATTTAATTACATCTTTATTAGTAATATTTAGGTTCTGGGAATTAAAATAATAAATTAAGGGCTTTAGATATTGCGAAATGTAATAAATATAGGCGTCAAACTTCTCGAGGCCTTTCTACTTTTTATTATATTTAAAAATTGTATTGGCAAGCTCCGTCTGTATGCTGGGTACTGAAGACGACAGACTTGTAACAATCCTTGATTTGGAGATATTTGGCCACGCTGGGGTTGTTTATGAAAAGGCAGCGAGTATATCGATTCTCATGGTATACTGAACCCGGGTAGCACTGTAGAATATGCTACAGGACAGATTTTAGTTTCCAGTGAAGCCATAAGAGTTCAGGCGACCGACATGTTTTGGAAATGGCATAACAGGTGAGTGACATTTCGTTATTTGTATGTTTCGTTGCTATAGGATGGATGCGAAAGTCAGTCCTACACCAAAGCTGAACACAGTGCATGAAGTGTCTAAGAACTGCATTTGGCTACAAAATTCCCAAGATAGAGTGTCTGGCTGAGATTTAAATATGCTGTCAGTGCTGTGCGACGTTTTTGTAGACGACTATCATGTGGATGAAGACCTCAAGACTGAATAATACGGAAGAGCGAAACGTTTGCATGCTTTGCTCTTTTCTATGATAGTTATAAGTTATATATTAGTGTTATATGAAGATCAAATGGTATCATTACGAAGGAATTAGATAATCATGCCCGTTCAGCTGCTCACTCGCTTGACAGACAAAATAATCTAAAATAAGAAAAACATGTAATCTTAAAGTATCTTACTGTAGGATTCCTGCGGAGTAATACAGTCGGCTAACAAATGCCTACCAATCAAAACCTACTCTGACTACCAATCATATGCAAGATCAAACAGCAAGAAGAATAGTGACAAAACCACACTTGGCTTTTATTTAACTTTTTTTTTTTTCCTGAAATGATTTCATTGAATCAAAATGTTCACACTTTTCTGATTCGCACAGTAAGTTTTGGTTTTAAGAAACATGCATACAAAATTAAATCGCTAAGGCCCGATTAAACGGTCTCAACATTACGATTTCAACATTCTCTCAACTTTTTGAGAGCCGTTGCTGAGGCCGTTTGACACTGCCAGCTTTGTCTCAACATCTCAACATTTATTTTGTTCTCGAAATGTTGAAGCCGTTTGACACGACTCAACAAATGACTCAACAAATGTTGAGCAGTTGTTCAGGTAACGTACCAATCTCGAAACTAGAGATTGATGAAAATAACATGTTACCAAGGATACCCAAAAGAAGTCGTATACGGCTTGTGGAGGATCAAATAAATTTGCATTTAAATAGATAAATAATTTTTTTTTTTCCCTTTGATTATATCTGTTGTGTTGTTCTCGGCGGTTTAATTTGTGACCTCCTTTTAATGGAAACGTAATACTTTAAACCCTGACTTTAAGCAGTCACAGGCTCCTGACAGTCAGTAGTTTGCCAGCATGTACGTTTTCTCTAGCTTTTGGCCATCCTTTTGTCTTGATAGACAGTGATAGAGCCGTAGTTAGTCCTGTTGGGAACAGAGTCTGGAGTCGCTCGCTAGACCAACTCTGGCGTGGCAGAATACACACTTATGTTGCAGGTGTAGTCCGGCATATATGGACTATAATCCCCCCTTAGTGGATATTGTATCCAAACATTCCGGGAAGCCAGTGACTCGGATATGCGATAGATTTATATCTAATTAACCCCATTTCGGACCAAAACCAATATCCTTTGACCGCACATTAGATCCTGCAGCTGAGGCACGTTCTTTCCTAGAAAACAGTCAACTTCCTGCGTTCGATCTTTCCTAGAAAAGTCATCTTCCTTTCGCGCTGAGACGAGCTAATTAACGAAGTCTCTAAGCCGTGAATTATGATGCTGTCATGTTGAAAGGATTACATGCGAAGCAGCTGTACATGATTGGTTATTTTGCTGCTGATAAAAGGTTAAAAATGTATTGTAAAGAATAGCACATAACAAATCGCTATATGAGCTTTCTAGACGATCGCGACAAAGTTATATAGAGGACAGTTCCGCCGACGCTTAATCAAAGAAAAACCGCAAAAACCGGCCAAGATAGTGCTTCTCTGTAAGCAACAACTTCAAATTAAAGGTATGGCATTTACGTTTAATTTATATCAAGAAGTGTATACTCGTATTTGGTCGGTAAACAGTTGTTATAGGTAGATGGTTCAACGAAGTGATATTTACCTGGAATAATCTTTCGAAGGGCTTTCTTTATGTCATTTACAGAGCTGTGCAAACCTACAATCAGTGACACATTGTTGGTACACTTTTGATTAATCTCATCTCCCTCCCATCCCCTCCTTTCAATGTTGTTTTAAAACCGAAAACTGACACACTGGACAACGAGTGCGCGCTCATTGCCTTATCCAACATTGGACAGCTGGAGACTGAGGGGAAGGGACTGTTCCAACGACGTATGGCACTGATTGTAGTTTGTGCGGCTCACCACAAGTAATTTACAGTCAGTTGTATATGTGCAGACATATTTTATTGCTTGCGCTATACTACTACACGCTTAGTCTGATACAAATACTATCTTTTGAAAACATTAACATTTTGAAGTGAGTTAGAGTTGATATGTTAGAAGGAAACGCATACAATTTGTAATAAGTTTAGTTCTATTTGCGTGATGTTCTCTGATAATTGTTCCTTTGTCTATCTAAAATTTATTCGTTCATACACACGTGAATGATTCAATTTGAAAGAAAAACATTTCTAAAGTAACATCGCGAGGTCTGAAATGGGACAACAAACAAAGCTAAAGAGGTCTATTGCCTTCAAACGACAAAGGCTGACATAATTTTTAATCGCTAATTAAACAAAACTGGCTGTTATTTTATGTTTTCGTTCAACAGGCGCCATCATCCCAGTCGAAATATTAATTCTCCAAACTGACTGTTGCACATGTCTTTTCATGCTTTTTCTCAGAATTTGGTGGCATGTCAAGACAATATCCTCTTGCTAGCTGAAGAATCGTTTCTTAAATTTATTCTCATTACCTGTTTGCTTGGCAATGTACTGACTGATTGTAAGAAGAAATTAATAATCTGGATCACAACTCAGGAATTAAAGGGTCAATGAAACTGATCATTTAGGTGACCCACTGACAAATCAGGAAATAGAAGAAAACAATACTTTGTTCAAATGTCATGTTCATTTTCCTTGTCCTCATACTTCCTCATTCTTGCTTGCCCAAAATAGTAAAATTGTAGCCAGACAGGACGAAGGTTTATGCAAGATCATTGCAAAGTTTGAATTAGAGGTGAGCGCATTTTAAAAAATAGGCCCGCGACGCGTGCTCATGGCTACTGCAACTTTTACTCAGAGAATGCGCATACGTGTAGCCCATGAGCCGAGTAAACGGAATGGGTTAGGGACTCTCGTGATTTCAATCAGTAAGGTGGATTCTCGGAAATGCCGTGAAAAATTAACAAGTCGATACTAAAACATAAGATGCAGTCTCGCAATGGAATGATTACGATGGGAAATAGGAATACGGATGAACGGAAGATGGAGTTTTTACAACTGTATTTGGGCTAGACGCTTTGCTGGTTTAAAAGGATTAGTCTTCAAGGAAATCAATACTGAAAACTTTGGAAATTGAGGTTAGTTTACTTAATATTTAGTTATTAGTTTCTTGTGATGAGAGAAATGACAGTCCAGTCCACTGTATATACATATGTGTGACGGTTATTTTAATGTAAACATTTTTATTTGGCAAATATTTGCCAAGATTCGTGTTTCTGAAGTTACATATTTAATATTTAATTAATAATTACGTGTGTGAAATAAATCTCGTGTGAAAGTTAATTATTTTTCTCAGGCGTTAAACATTGCGAATGCATACACAAATTCGTTAATAGGAACCGAAAGATTGAAAGAGTCACATTTCTTTTTCATGAAACGCAATTTGATTTAAATTAAAACTTAAACCTGGTAATTCCTTCAGCTTAGTTCCTAGACATTCTCTTTCTCTCTCTGGAGAGGGGTACGTACGTTCACCTGGGAGCTTGGGAACGGGTTTGTGTGCCGGCTCTTCCTATCTCAGGAAGTCATTTCGTGCCAAATCGAGTAAGCGGGAGGAGAACACCTGGGTACTTGGTTACTAGTTTTTAGTCTTTTAATTGCAAGTATTTCCTGGCTGTTTATTTACATAACAAGTTGTCACGCGAAAAATATAAGATGCGAATAGTGAAGTGACGACATTATTGTCTGATTTCCGTGAATTATAAACAAACTACAGGTTGTTGCTATAATAGTTTTAGATACACGTAAATGTAATAATGCATGAATAATCACATAAAACAAGCACAAACTTTGAATTTGAATTCGTCACGCAAACCCGCTACATGTTTGCCACGTGCATGACTCAACTCTCACAAGACCTCTCAATTGATAATATAGGTCAAGACTTCGTTCTCTGAGTTGTCGCCGTTGAGGATAGTGCAGCAACTTTGTTGGTTTTGTTATTTTTTTATTTGGCGTATTGCATTTGATAACCCTACCCCTAAGGCAACATCTCTTGCTTTGGCTAACCACACTAAAATAATCGGGCCCGTAGGGCGAGGGGTGCGACAGGTGCGTCCGTGGACCGCGGATGGCTGAAAAGAAAGTGAATTAAAAGCTATAATTCGCTAACTGGAAATGAAGCCTGAATCAACGAAGATAACATCGAAGGTCCGCCATTTGTAGATTTGCTGGGTGACACATTTAATATTGGACCAGATCTTGAGATTCTATAAGCTGAATTTAACGTTAACGATAAATTCGACCTAAAACCCTCATCCGAAATTTTAATCTCCAGGCTCTATCAAAATGAGAGAAGACTGCAGCATGTGTGTCAAATGTGTGGTTGGATAAAATGGACCGAACAGAGCCAGAAGTCACTATGAATAGGCTCCGCGATGGGGTGAAAGGAAAAGCGAGCCGCGCGAAGACTGGGAGAGAGAGAAAGGGGCCCTCTCTCTCTCTCTCCCAGGCTTCGTGCGGCTCGCTTTCACGGAGCCTATTCATAGGCTAGAAGTCACAGAAGAGCGAAATAGAAAGGCCGCAGCAAAATCCTGTCAATCGATAGATACCTTTGTCCGTAAATTGTAAATTACATGTCACATAAAGTTTCTTGTTTGTCAAAAATCCATTGTGAATTTAAAAAGTGCAAGAAATGTTTATGTTTATACCACAGGCAGACCATCCTATGTTTGAGTGGTCAGTGTTTACATTATTCAGGTCACGAACTACAGACTTACTGTGACGGGTGAGATTTGGTTCACAAGTTTAGATTTAAGAGTCAACTTGATCTGTATTATTCAATAGAGTTTAAAATATATGTCAATTGAGTCATGTGTGCTGTTATTTTGTCATTCCGGGCTGTTTAAGACTTTTTTGGGCGAGATTAAAAATTCGGCCTCCTCCCGGCGGGACCCCCCTACAAACTCGGGAGGCACTCGAAAGTTAGTACACGCAATCCCCTCAATACGGACACCCGCTTATTACGGACAGTTTTGTTTGTCCCGACGAAAAGCTCATATATTTTATCTTACATTAGCCCTTAATACGGACAACGGACACTTTTCCGCTCTCAGTGATACAAAGTTAACCTCGCTTATCTGTGCACTGTATATTTTCATTTGTCATGACATGTTTGACAACTGTCTTCCGGTGTTTGACCCTTGTAGACCTAAACGTTCTCTGCTCACTGTGCTCACACAAAAGTAGCCTGCGTGACAGGCGTAGCACAAAAGTTTCACTTCCTCGGCCTTCTATTGCAGTCATTAGACGTTGCTTAATACGGAGGCGTTTCAATCACAGTCAAAACAAAGGGATTTGACTTCACGAAAGTAAGAAACCTGAGAAACCGAAAAAAAACCCTGCCAAACTGTCAAAGTTATTTGCCTTTATCTCTGTAATTGTGTAATAACCCGACCAATTACACGCCGCAAAATTATTGACATATTATAAATAGACAACGAATTATTACACAATAATCCATCAAAGAACAGTTCTCATCTTGCTTCCTGCTATAATGTCACGCAAAAAGATGCATTGTGGTAAAAGAAAATCTCGATTTTCCCCCACTATACACAAAAAACCCCAGAGAGCTTGCTCGCAGGCTAGACTGGTACAACTTATCAATAAAGACGCAACTTAATCATCCTTTACAAAGAAACCGCAATTCTGTTATCTTATGTCAACACATGGTCTAACGTCACTGTTGTTTTCAACCCAAGATCAACATTCCGTTCTTATCTTTCCTCGACACATGCACACAGCAAAACGCTTGACACTACGTACAAGTGACTCCACCATGTAGTGATTCTGTTTGAATCACTCATAAGTACAGTTGCATCACAGGTTGCATCAACAGTCTTTCAACTGAACTGAAGCTGTTAACGATCAACCTCAATTCAAAGCGGGCTGGAAAAGGTAATTACATTTCACAGAAATGCTAACTAAAACTACTACGTAGATCGAACTTTATGTGTAGAATTGGTACACCACTACAACAGGGTGTCTGAGGATATTTTTTCCTTGACGAAGATAAAGGACAGCAAAAAAAAGCGATTTCCGTATAATTGAAGCGATTTTGTTTTACTCCGGTTTTTCCGTCGTGACTCACCGCTCAGTTTGAGCAGAGGAAAAAAACCGTTTCACCTAGGGTACTATAACAACTGTAAATGCTTCAAGTCTATCGTCTCCAAGTCCTCCAAACAGACATTTCAGCCTGCATAGCTGGCAGTTTCGGCGGCCACGCGCGTAGTTTGCCCTCGTTTATGTTCATGGCTTCGGCACGCGCGTATTTTGCCATCGCGCGCCAACAAAATCGCCAGCTACGCAGCCATGCTGGTCGCTTCTTCTCGCGGCTTCGCTCCGGAGGGGGTGGGGGGGGGGGGGGCACTCCCTTATATACGCTATATAGGAACGTACCGCTGGACAGGGTATGGTTTTTAAGCAGTTTGGTCTGGAACAGGGTATAACAAACAACAATTTTTGGTCTGGAACAGGGTATCAGTTTCCTAGAAGTTGGCACAAGTATCGTTAATTGTTACTCTCGATTATGTTAGGCAGACGAATCGAAACGCGTAGGAAAGAAGCTTTACAACTGCTGCTTACTAGTTTAGCCTTTTGGGTTAGAAAAATCGTCTGGAACTGGGTATCTTTTTTTAACATTTAGTGTGGAACAGGGTCGCAAAATTAGCGTTTTGTAGTCTGGTGCAGGGTAAGGGGTTTTATAGCCCAGAGGCAAACCCCTACTCAAATGTTTTGGGAGTACCGCCCCCCCCCCCCCCCCCCCCCCCGCACACCGGGCTTCGCGTGACGTGACTCTGCTCATATCATAGCTAACTGCAGAGGGTAATTACAGTACACTACACGATTCACGTTTAACGTAACAAATTTCTCAGGTCACTTTTAGCAACACTCTGCTCTCGTAAACTAGCTCGCCGACTTCTCAGTTGCGGACAACAAACTCTGTTCAGTTTATCTACCTTCATGTCATTTTGATCAGTACATCTAACAAGACTTGAAACACATGCTAATTTGAATACAATCACCCACTGTTTTCCTAAAACAACGGAAACTGTGCTCAAATGAGATGATCTTATCTTTCGTCTACATACCAAGATTTAATTGGTCTCGATATTTCTCACAAACCAAGCAGATAAGTTCGTCTATAATTTTAGAAGATATTTTCATTGTAAAATCATTCCTCGTTTTGAAAATATCATTTTGTCACGATGTCCAACGCCAGACTCCCGAAAGCGCGGTGAATTATTTTTTTTCTGCAATCCAGTACGCGACTTTGATCTTTGTCACAACAGCATTCGCAGCATTCATGCTGACATAACAAAATTCCCAAATCACCCATCACTCATACTCTTCTGATTGTCGTCATACATTTTAACGATATGTAATATCTTTGTTTACACAGCAGCATTCGCGCTGACATAACAGAATCTAAAAATAAATTGCAGATCAGCCTTTCAACAACTGAAGCTCTGAAAGATTTTCAAAGAGTTGTAAATTCACGCTAGCATAACAAAATTATTTGGTCCCTCAGCAATACTTTCTTCTCTGACTTCACCCCTCGCGTGTGTGACTAAATGAGTCTATCGCAACCCAAGGCTTAACGAATATCACGTTTTACCTGTATAAATTTCATTTATCTCTTGAGTTATCAATTGATCGTTTTATACTGTTTTATCTCCCTTTAAACAACTGAAGCTGTGCCGGAATGATTTTCAAAAACACAAAATTTGTTTGGCGCTACCAAAATATACTACAAATTTTGTCTCCGCCAAATTTTCATTTTGATAAACGCGTACGCACTTGAAAACCAAAAATCATGACAAATTTTTCGCGAACCACAGCATATCAATCACGTAGAAACCGAAAACCTCTGTTGTTGCTGTGAAATTATGCATTCAACTCCTCGACAATCTTTTAAAACCAGTACTTTCTAAAGTTTTTACTCTCCTGCCTTCGTGGTATGATACACAAACTGATTAACTAGATATTTCTTCTTCTCGGACTGAAATTTTAAACGACTTGCATGTTTCTTGCCGCTTTTCCCGACTGTCACTGTCACTTTTTAGCGCAAACTTGTACCCGATCGGACGTGCACTGTTCACTGCTTATAAAGCAAATTGTGCTACTCAAACATCAGTATAGGTGCTGCTAGCAGGTAAAATGTTGGACCGGTACAAGTTGTACGGACCGAGGCAAGCGAATAATCATCGCTGTAACCTTGAGATTAATGTGTGTGAATTGACGAATCTGTCAGTTTTGACGCTTGACAAAATTTTGTCCTGCTCTGGGGCAGGACGACGGCGCCTTTGAAGTTTGGTAAGGCTTGACAAAATTTTGGTTGGAAAAAAATCGCCGTTCGCACTTGTGAAACGGAACTGATGACAGATATTTTTGCAAAACAAACAAAAATTCGCCTAGTGCGGCCGGGCCCTAAACTATCTCGCCGTCTTCTTTTCGCGGCTTCGCCCTTCGCGCGTGAGTGACTCCTTGAAGCCTAGCCAAACAAATACAGCTCCCACATAAACATTACAAACTAGAAAAAAAAATGATCCGTCCTTCTTAGTAAATATCTTAATTTTACCTATTCCCTTTTTAGCAACCTTTATCTTTATTTCAGGAAAGTACAACTCAAACAAATGAATTGTACGAAGGACTCTAAAAGACCGGCTGTTACTCAACAAAAGCTTCAACAATGTGACTCAATCAAACGCGACCCTGTTCGTGCAGTTGTCAAAGAAATACACCTACGTAAATAAAAACATTTAAAAACAAACGTGTCTTTCATATTTATTTTGCAACGCAATTTCTCTCCATATAGCTCACTAAAGATGCCAATCTTCTTTTTAAGCATTGCACTTGACACCACTGTCAATGAAGCGAAACAATCGAACAATGCCATATCATGTTCAGTTATTCAAAGAATTGTTACAAAAAAGTCTTACGAAGGAATGTTACAAAGAATGCTTCGACGACGACAATAATGGCCACTTGCGCAAGCGCAGTAGCCATAAAAAGTGCCGGGCTATCTTGCATGTGTACGATTTATTTTAATTACAGAAGCTTACTTCAGTCCGCAATCTGAACAATTAGCTAGGCCTATATAAGAAAGCTATTCTCTAAAATACTCGAAGCGGTCGAGGCAGTGCTTCGCACGGCCGTTTTGTCCTCTCGCGTCTCGACTATGCCAGGAGGAAAATAGGGACTAAATCAACCTCCGAAGCTGATATATAGAATACTTCATGGAAAGTGAGCGCGTACGGTATTTACGGCACGAGTTGGTGATGTGTCAGAAGAAATCGAACGAGTGAGCGCAGCGAACGAGTGAGATTTCTGATACAAACCAACGAGTGCGTAAATACCGTACAAAGCACTTTCTATGTTGTACTATGTTTATTATATACATGCATAGATTTAAAGCGCAGTTTAACAGGTTTAATGACAACTTTTATTCACAAATGCAAGTCGGCAAGCAACATTCAAAAGCATATAACAAATTCGCAGCTATACAAGCCATTATATTTGCAAAACGTGAAACAAAAAACATGAAATACTAAAATATAAAGTTAGTTTATCGGTGCCTGACCTTGCTTTGCTTTGTCCTTGTTATTTTGTTTTGACTGTAGACATTTCGAGTCAACTCAAATTGTACGACACAAGAAATGCCTCTTAAATCGACTCACAACTCGACACGAGGCCTCTTAAACTTGAGGGTTAGTAACCTTCTCCATCTTTTCGTCCAACAGAGCAAATAAACTCTGCGAGATACTTGCCCAGTTCGTCTGGTGCTACAGTGTTCAACTCTCTCGAAACCAGCTCGCTCGTCGTGTTTTTCGTTTCTCAGTCCTTTCGACAATTTAACGTCCCACTTCGATTTTCTTTTGTGTTCTTGTTCTCGAGACTTTCGACGTAATCTTCTACCGACGAATCGTGGGTAACAAAGTGCCTTGCACTCCTGTTTTCAGAGAAAAGTAAGCTTAGACATAAACGCTGAAATTCTATAATTTTGACGGGCAAAAAATGTGTGTCGATGTGTGCGAAACGTCGCCAATCAGCCTTGAATGAAACATCAACTTGTAACGGCTCACACGTCAAAAAACATTATACGCGGCTCCTGATTGGACGTATCATTTTTCTCACACGTCAAAAAATCGATAGGCGTCATTTGATTGGCTTACATCTGCTTACACCAGCTTGCGAATGAAAAGTTACTTCGTGGCTTTCTAGTGAGTAAATCTCTGTATGTATATAATAAATAACAGTAGTCGGCGGTCAGTATACAAAATCAACGCTTCTACCAAGTTACGTGCATCATTTTGATGTGGTTTATTAAGAGATAATTTTTTTGGTGACCGCGTGAAATCAGAAAAATGTGGCACATGATGAAAAAAATAACTACCTTCGTATTTCGTCCAGGTATACCCTATGGTGAGTCAATAAACGTGGTGCAATTTTTTGGTTCAAATCTTTTTTATTTTCTAGAAAATTCGCAAAAACTGTAACGGCCGTCACGAGTACGAGCACAAGAACTATGCTCCTCAAAAGCGCAAAAGGAAGCAAGCCTATTTTCAATTTGTATATTTGTTTAGAAGGCATTAAAAAATGATTTGAGTCTAATGACAGGATTATTCACTTAATTTTGAATTCCCGGCACGGGTTTGAAAATCGCCAATATTTCATTGTTTACAAATCTCAGTTTGGAGCAGTTTTTCAAGAAACATTTTTCCTATGCGGTATAACTCAGAATCACTTGGAATTAAGATTTTTGATTAGTAG